>JBCEWE010000461.1:2285000-2885000 GCA_039877035.1 Silurus lanzhouensis | reverse complement strand
TTAGCAAGAAGTTCATGATCGTTAATTCAACACATAGCTGAGTGTAGCTCTTCCTGAATGAGCTGGACAGCCTGCTGGTGTATGTCCTGCCCTTTACCTATAGATGAGCTGGAATCCAGGCTCCTACTGAGACCTTGATCATGCTCCAGATTCTACAAGGTTAACAAGGGCTCCCAAAGGTTCAAGTGTAGTGATCATCTCTGAGAACCTTTCAGTACAGTGCTATGCCGACTCCCGTTTCTCATGACATGGTTGGTATTTGTTATTCAGGTGTTTCATACCACCGATAGGAAGGGTGGAAAAATATTCTTTCATTAACCTTGAATAATCACCAGGGTTTCCTGTCATTCAGAAGCTGCACTGGCTCAGCGATTTCTGTGTGATGATGGTACTTATTGCATGACCTTGTCAGAATGTGCACAGGTGAAATGTAGGTGTTTCACATGATTAAAAAAAAACACAGTAACAGTATTATTTTATAATTTTAGTCTTAGAAATGTTTGAAACTCAGATATTTGTAGTATTAGCAAGTCAAAGACTGATCCAGTGAAATTTTTAACAACTGAAACATCTAACAAATTGACATGAAGCTCTCCGTTGAAAGGTTTTAGAGCTTACTGTTACTCATATGTCTCCAATAAATCATCCATCACAATAGACCTATCGTGCAATCATAATAGACCTATCATGAAGTTATCCTTTGGATATGATGCAACACACACACGCACACACACACACACACACACACACACACACACACAGAAAGAGAGAGAGAGAGAGAGAGAGAGAGAGAGAGAGAGAGAGAGAGAGAGAGATGTTTAAAACCGTCAAGAAGATGAACCTTGAATATGATCACTTCCAGTCTTTAATGATAACCTTAAGCAATGCAATGTGATACTGGCAACTGCTACAAAATATCAATCGATTCTATCCAGCATGCTTTCCTTGAGTAGTTCGGCTGAAATTACTTGTGCACTCAGAACTGAGCATTTCGAACACACTGCTGTATACCTAACTCCATGGCAATCAATCAGCCTTAATCCAAAACCAATTTACTTCGCCTGAAGAGGAAAATATCTTTTAATCTCTCACAGACAATCCCTGATTGCAGTGCGGAGCATCAGTTGACAGTAAAATTGAACTGTGCTTGCAATAGAACCCACTGCTTATGTGCCACATAAAAGGTCCTTGATCTAAGACTAAATAGCCATACGCTGTAAATACAATGACATTTCCGAAAGGCCAATTTTACAATTCAACCATAAATCTTGCTCATTTTGGCAGTAATGTTTTGCTTTTATATTTGTAACTCAATCATTTGTTTTAAATCCTGTTATGTATATGAATACAGGGTAGCGAACATGCCAAAAATATTTGCTGTAAAATGAGAGGTTTTGGAAATGTCATATCTGCAGTGTATTTTCTCTTTTGATGACTATCTATTTCATGTACGAAGTCATATCTTGCAAGGTGCATTTCTTTCCACCTCAGTGCTCATCTGAATACCAATCAATAATCATTTGCGAATTCAGACAGAACTGTCAGTGCAAAATGAGCAGCCATCCAGTAAATTCCCTGTCAAAATCCACATCCAATTAGCGAAACATTTTGTGTACAACATATGATAGGAAAGAGAAGCCTTCTATTTTACCCTGCTTGCTTTGTAACAGCCCAAAATACCAAAATAAAAATTTCTGGGTATTGCTTTCAACTAGTATCAAGTTCACCATAAAAAACTGGAATCTGAAGTCAGTGTCTATAATATGCCTGGCAGTACAAAAAGGCCCAGAGAAGATTTATTGGCATTTATTTGGCTCAATAAAATGCTAGCTCCAAACTTGTTGAAAAAACCTTTTGTAACACCAGCACAAGTTATTATGAATGTCACAATAAAGTACCCATGCACAAGGATCCTCGCTCTCAATCCAAGTTTTAACAAAAGTCTTTGCCTGCTACCATTCATGCACTTGATGAAAACCCACTGGGAAAAGGAAGTGTAATGCAATCACCATCCTGCTAATCATGTGCACACGGCTTCCACATAGTGAATACATTCACTGCCTCATTACTATGTCCCCTCACAATCACATAGTACTGGGCATCACCTGGCTTTCTGTTCACATTCACTTTATCTCCTAGAATTGATGGCATGGCAAACAAAATGTAAGTACCTGCATGTCCTTGCCTTGTAGAGCAACCTAAGTAAAAAAAACTCTGAAACAGATAAGAAGCTTCAGATCCCTGCCCCTTACTCAGAAGACTTAACCCGTTTTTTTTTTTTTTTGCAGAGTTTAAACCCCTGAGTTATCCTAACATTATCTTTGGGTTGTCCCATAAAATGCCTTAAAGGAACATCACTTCTATATAGTCTGATTTAGCCATTTTCACTATCTAAATCTTGTGCAGTTTGTGCAAATACATCTGAATTCCACTTAACCACCAGTTGCAGGTTTCCTCTTTGTGGACAAAAAGGATGACCTTGAAATGATTATGGGGACCTAAAAGCCTTTACGCCATTACCATTAGTGACATCCGCACTACAATGAGTATTATATGTGATACCTATATCTTGACAAAATTCAGTGTGTGTAATCTCAGCCAGATAGGGCAATGGCTCTGAGCACAATGAGTTTCTGGTTATGTCCTTCGGATTGGCCATTGCCCTCTCTGTGAGTGCATTGCTTTGAAAGCTTTTATTAAAGTTTACATTGACAACATCCTCATATGATTCTCCTGAAAACACTACAACACCCAACATTAATAACTGGTCCTTATACACCTCCTAGAGAGTGACCTCTATGTTAAACTAGATGTGAGTTTAAGAAACCCACGAGTTGTAAAATGGCCACTTAAATGACTGCTGGTGTTTTTGGGGTTTTCAAAGCAGGTTTAAATTTTATTGGCGATTAATCCGAGGTTTCAGTTACGTGAACACCCATCTCACTTAACTGATCAAGTGCAATTCTTTTAAAATGTCTAAAACAGGATGACTCAGCAATTGGAGACTTTCCACACATTGTTATTGTCTGGCATGCTGACCCTTCTCTGCCATTCATAGTAGAGGAATAAGCATTGTACTGTAGAATTGTGCCAATTGGACTATGTCTATTGTCTTTAAATCGGTATAAATAACATGCTCTAACTGGCATTTGTTCATAGTTAAACACTCAGTTCACTGGAATACCAAATGCACCCCAGTTAAGTAATCAGGTCAAAAGGGGATGCAAACAAATGGGCAGTTTTTTGCTAATTTTCTGTAAAACACTGGACAATGAAACTGATGAAGTCAGAGAGGAGAACTGCTGTGTTTTTGCATTCACAGAGAATTGACTGGATGCATTTGTTGCGTGGCATACCATTGGCAAGAATAAGGATTTACAATATTTTGTCAGAACAGAACTTTAAACTTCTTGGAACAAAAAGAAAAGGGTAAGTCTGGGAGGCTCAGATATCACACTGCAATCTGAATCTTATTACAAACAAATTTAACCTTTTATCTACAATTTGGTGGCCTACAATAAAGCCAAATATAACTTATAGAAAGCAATCAGACTAGCCGAAAGAGACAACAGGGACAAGGTGGAGCCTAGTTAACAAGGTCAGACCTTAAATGCATAAACACTAGCCTGCCCTGAATATCAGATCGCAACGAGTGGAAAAATAGTGATGCATGTATGTAACATAACACGTATTGTGCTTATTTTGAGGTGCATAATACCCACCCAGCTTCATGACTAAATGTGAACAGCTGCACAATTCTGTCTGGCGCCAGTTGTGACTAAATCCCATGCAAGGCACCAGGACACAATGGCATCCAAGGGCATGTCCTCCGCGAACGCATCAGCCAGTTAAGCCGAGTTCACACTACATGACTTTCAAACTCTGAGAACTACGGCCACAACTTTAATCACTTGCATTGGTGGACATTATTTGAGTGCTCACTTGAAAGGCTCACATATTACACAATTTTATCCTGAAGAGATCTTTGCCAAAGCACCTAATCCCCCAATTTCTCTCACAAAATGAAATGGTATATCATGTGACTTTGTTATTTTGTATGGAAACAAGAAAAAGGACAAATAAGAGAAAATGTCGAGGGCATATTGTTTTGGGAATGAGGGTTTTCTGTTTTACTGTGCACCATTAGAAATTATGGTATGTTTGTTTTTATTGTTGGTGTTCCTTACATCCTTATAGGCATGGCAAGTAATTTAATATAGAAGCATTATTATTGTGCTTACATTTTGCCCTTAACCTCCTACACATAAATGGATGATAAGGTAGGTTTAGGGATCTGCTGTGCATGATAGCAGATGAATTTGTTTTCCTCTTGGACTCCTTTTCGCCGTTTGTCAGCACTGTTTTAATTCAAGTTGCTACACTATACTGATCATCTCTGAGAATATCAAACAGGGTTGACAATATTGGAGACTCAGTGAACGCTTAGGAACTGAGAAAATCGAGTTGCTGAGCTATTCACACTATATGGCTGCAGAGTAGTTGCCATAAGACTGTGGTCTGAATAGAGGTGAATACCACCCCATGACTGTCAGCCATCCCTTTCTAGAGAAAACACCATCATTCCTGTTCACAAGACACCTGTCATCTCCTATATGAATTACTACCACCCTGTCAAGCAGACATCCACCATCATAAAGTGCTTTGTGCTGAAACTCAAAACCCATATCTGCACATCTGACCATGTGTATATTTTGCACAGGGAGAGAAGCAGTCTAAGGAATCTTTCAAATTCTTGTTTCAGACTTGTTTCTTGTTTATTTATTTTTTTATTTTTTTAAATACAGTAACCAGATTCCTTAATGCATTTAATGAGAGGGAAGTCTCCCCAAGAATGCTGTGTCCTCTGCCAAACAATTATGATTAACTTTTAAACTCTCTAATGCAGCAGTCCTCAACCTTTTTTAAATCAAGGACCAGTTTCATAGTATAGACAGTATATTTGGAATGGGGGGTTTCCTGTGAAATATCGTGCATTATATATTACTATTTTACAAATTATATTATTTAAATAATAATTAAATTATTACATATATAGATGGTCCCTGAGTTACGATGGTTCGACTAACGATTTTTTGATCTTATGATAACGATATCGATATGACAAAATTGTAAAAATATAAAAAATTTCACGCAACAAGCACAGGCATCATCGATTTTGTGGACGTGTAGATCAGATAAGCGTATCTCTTGCCTGTGAGATACCCCACTCTCGCTAGAGGTCGATGGAGTAAAGTTGTCTCAGTGTGTATTTTTTTCAGTTTCAAACGGTTTCAAACAGCAATCTTAGTGATAAAAGCATCTCTTCCAAGCACCCAAGTATGTCTCCTGCTTGTAGTGGAAAAAAAAAGGAAAGCCATCAGTTTAGAGCAGAAAATGAAAATTATAAATCAGCATGAAGCAGGAAAGACTGTCACAGTCATAGTACCATCTTCGACTTACGATATTTTTGACTTACGACGGGGTTGTCGTAACGTATCTCCATCGTAAGTAGAGGACTACCTGTATAATAAAAATGTAACTCAACTCACCATAATGCAGCATCAGTGGGAGCTTAATTTTTGGATGCATAGAAAAAAAACTGTGACAATTGCGAGAAATTGGCATAGGCGGATATTGGCATAGGAATGATAATAAAATAAATAAAAAATAAAAAAAACATGAAAGTCAATAAATGGGAATAAAATAAAACATAATTAATTAATTAATTTTATTTTACAGTTTTTATTTTGCTTGGCACAGAATAATTTATGGCCCGTTACCGGTCCATGGCCTGGTGGTAGAGGACCCCAGATCCCTTGCTTGCTGGTATATACGTATCAGCAACATATTGTTTACAAGGTCTCGCCACTTATAAGGCTTGTATTTCTTGTATTGTATGCTAATCATGTATGTCACATACCACCTGTGTACCACCTGTACCCGTATGGGGGGGGGGGGGTAGTTTTGGAAATGTTATCATGTTTGGCCCATCATGATGTCAATGTCGGAATTCCTTGTATGGGTATTTCTCCCGGAAGAGTGCTTTATTTGGCTATGGCTAAGTTGTTGTCAGCATTGTCCAGGAGAAGAATGTACTGTATAATTCTAATATTCCTCTAATAATTGTGTTTTTTTTGGATGTGATAGAAGGAGAACCTTGTTAAGTACCATATAGACACCTCCTGCTGTAGTCATTGTTGCTGCCTTTATTCTTGATTCAGACTCCCATTCTGGAGAAAATATGTATGGCTGGGTCTGATTGTTAGCTTTAGTTCATTTAAGACTATAAAGTTTTTGTTCCGTTTTTTTTATATAACAATGTCACAGTTTGCAGACGGTCGCTACACAAAAGATCGGCATACTCTTAATTCTTTAGCTCCACCCATGTCACTCTTTCAGGAGATTAGCTGTTTTCAAAAAAGACGTGTAAACCTGTATCTTTTTTTTATAAATCTGATAAAAATTAAAGACTCTTTTGAGTTATTGAGGATGCAATACTACTCTATAGGTACTCCAGATTAACCTAAGATCAGCCGAAACTGGATGTGTTATGTCCTCTTTAAATGATACAGTGCAATCATAATCATATGTTGCTTTATATATTTTTAATTAAGGTTTTTATATAATGCTTTATATATAATGATTTAAGGCTGTTGTTTGAAGAAAGTAAAAAGATTAATGACATTAAGTGTTCTTCTCCCATCTACGTCTTCTTGCTCTGCTGTGACTAGAGCAACCAACTCTCTGCCTCCTCTCTCATTAATACTATTAACCTTCAGCCTATTCTCATTCTCACTGTTTAATAATTGACTCATACATGCATGAATTGTGAGGTGCTTTACACAAAGGTACAGACATGACACCCTGGCTTCATTACAGTTAGGCTGGGAACGGAGTGACAAAAATGTGTGAACAGAGAGCTTGACTTTGACCATGAATAAAACGAAAGGGCTAAGGTTGACAAAAGTTGACAAAACATGCATTTAGGAGCGCTTGGATCTCAGAAGGTCATGCTACATGAAGCAAATACATGAAGCACTTAGCACTGAATGAACACTATTAGCCTTTATAATCACTGAGAATTGTAAAAACGACACAGTCTCAGAAGCATAGGTTCCTTAATGTTAAGGATAAGTCACGAAATAAAAAAAGGGTTTATTCATCACCTTATTGAAAGCCATCAAGGTAAGAGCGCATTATGAGATTTTTTAAAGCTTAAGTGTTTTTAAAAATGTACTTAAGTGAAGACCATACTTGCAGTTTCCTATGACAGCGTCCTTGATAAGCTTTAAAAGCTCTTGCCAAGATGCTGGGCTGTGCTAACTGATTCAAATGGTACTGCTGCTTCCAAATAGATCCTTAGAGAGCAACATTCTATTATAAAAGAAGGGTCAGTGCTGAAGACAACTGCCAATTAGAGTCTACTGCACACAAGCTTAAGCAACTGTCATTTCTTAAACTGTTGTCCTTAGTTGTTGAAATTAATAATATTTGTGTAAATAAAAAATAAATAAATAAATAAATTAATTAATTAATTAATAAAATAAATAAATAAATAAATAAATAAATAATATATATATATATATATATATATATATATATATATATATATATATATATATATATATATATATAAAGGGGTTTATATTCATACAGAACAGTGGCAGGCCGTGCATTTGGTACCTGGGCCTTCAGTGAGGACTTACCCGACTTAATCCACCTCTTAATACCACCACTATCTTGTCGTGATTATAGAAACCATTAATACAATACAAAAACACAACATAACAACACACGGCATTAAAGAGAGAGAGGCATTTCGTGTAAGGAGAGTGACTACCATTTTACAAAAGCAAGAAACCCAGTTAAGAGAACTCCAAACCGCTACACTACAACTGCAACTGTGCCACCTACATCATGGAGCAGTTCAGAATCAATATTTGTCTAATAACATGACAAAAACATAAAAATTGTAATAAAACACCATCTACTCACCAGAGATGCAGACTCATAATTTGCACCGCTCCTCAGAGGCTGTAAGCCAGTGGTCCTACTCATAGGCACTGGTCTGGAAGTGGTCTGGTCTTTCCCAGGCTGAGACAAGCTAGCTAGCTTCAGGGTTGGCTAAATTCTGCTCACAATGTCTAGCTTTTCTTGAAAATGTATTTTTAGGTATATCCGAGACCAAATAAATTTCTTTTCCTCCGTTAGCCATTGTTGGCATAAAAAAAAGTCTAACTCAGATGTATAAATGTGTGCAGAGTGCTACAGATGTGTTTTGCTAGTCGAACTTGGTTGTAACGGTTTTGCCCTGACTAACCAATCAGAGGACTGAAGAAACAGACCCATTGCTGATATTCTCTAAGGTAAAAAGGCCAGCAGTACTGACTTTGAAGGCCCTGGGCAGATTAGATTGACATGGCATCAAATAGAAGCTGAAATCTGATTGGACAAAAAACTTTACATCCACATACACGTACTGGAAGAGAAACGCTACCAAATGAAGAGAATAAACTGTTGGGAACAAATTATGTTATGAGCTATAAGTTATGAGTTATGAGCATATATGTGGTACAATATGTTGGGACGCTGAAAGGATGTACACATTCCCTGCCTTCTGTAAGATGCCTTATTTTTGCCAGTGATTGACAAAGTCAATTTTCAGTGTTAAAGGGCATATTTTCTTTGGTGTTTTTGGTGTTTCTAAGCCCAATGTCATGTTCTTGTCTCTCTTATTTAATTGGCATCACTGGACACTGAAACTGAGCGAACTGATTAGTCTAATCAGTTACAGGTGTGCTTCTTACCGCTGACTCATCCACATGCCTGCTACCACATACATATATACTGTATAGTTTATACATAACGGTACTGTAAATTGCTCTGTTTTGGTAAATTACGTGTTATGTGTTCAATTATCAACAAATTACAGTATACTACTCCATACTGATCACCATTTTTTAAGACTCCTGGGTATTCTAGGCCATGTCCCAACTTACGATATTTTCAATTACGATGGGGTCATAGAAACACATCTCAATGGTAAGTTGGGGACTACCAGTATGCATATTGTCTAAGAAAAAACATGTATGGGAGGCAAGGGCTAGCCTGATTGGTCTGATCCCACAGAAGAGCTATAAACGGAATAATGTTAATGCTGACTATGAAAGATGTCAAAATACACAGCACATCACAGCTTCCTACATTGGGCTATGTAGCAATAGAGTACTGAAAAAAACTGCTCTGGTCTGATGAATCATGTTTTCTTTTGTATCATGTGGATGGCTGGGTGTGTATTGCTTACCTGGGGTAGAAATGGCACTGGGATGCTCTGTGGGAAGAAGGTAAGCCTACAGAGGCAGTGTGATGCTTTGGACAGTGTTCTGCTGGGAAACCTTAGATCCTGGCATTCATGTGAATGTTACTTTGACAAGAACCGTCCTGAAAAAATCACTTTGCTTTGGAAATTTAGGTGGTAGCACTGTGTTGGTTGCAGACTGGATTTATGATGTTGTATGCATAACAATGTAGTAAACTATCCAGTTAATATCGTCATCTATCAAGAATACATGGTATGTAAAAAAACAAATTCAACTCTGGCTTTTGGTTCCTCATTAGCATGTTGGCATCAGCGCTGTGAAAAAAAGAGCAAGGAGGCATGTCAGCTTATAATGAGAACTAGCCATGTGAAGGTGACTTGCTTGTTATCTAATGCCCTCATGTCTTTAAGAAGCCTTGAAGAAGGGACAAGCAAGACTCACACATTGTGAACTCTTACCAACCAGTCAGGCAGAGGGCAGAAAATAGATAATTGAATGAATAAACATTATGAACAAAGTGAACTGAAGTGACTTGTTAATCATTTTTGGTGTCTCATGTCATAACCTTTTGCATTCCTGTGCAAAACTGCAAATCAAGTGTGAAGTTCATGCTCCTTAACGCTTCAGAGCCACTAGAGACGGAAATGAAATAAAAAGCGAAGAAAACACAGCGAGGAATAAGAGAACTGATACACATTCAAAATGTGAATCCTTACATCTCACCTCTGCCTTCATGCCCCCCACCATCATCCCACCCATCCCTATTTTTTGTAGAAGCGACAGAGTTTCTTCATTCATATTTTAATTGGCTGCTCACTTTGCTTGTTATGTCCCAGTGGAATAGTTAGCTAATCCTCCTGTGATGATCACATCAGATTGTGCTCTCAGAGGACCAGGGACACCAGGCACCCGCTTCTCACATCACACCCTATTGTACCCTCAGTTGCGACAAATCAGCTGCTATCTCCACGGTAACCAAACTTAAACATGAAGATAGAAAGCACATTTTCATGAAATGTGCAAAAAGGGTATTGTATACCCCCACTTATTTTGGGCAGCTTCAAAATCACTCTGATTTTCATTCTGAAGCACTGCACCTTTTGTGTCAGAAAACATCAGTATTGTAAGTTGGCTTAGGAAGGTAGGAGCAACAATGTGCCAAAGTAAGAAACAGTGTACTGAGATTTCTAGGTTGTATTAGAACAAAGTCGACACACGACCCATTATTTTTCGTTGTGAGGCTTTGTGTTGTTCACATACTCCTCGGTAACAAGGGCTTAGGTGGTGGTATTGAAAAGTTGAAAAGCAATGAGGTGTCGGTTCAATATTCTGAACCGGCTATATTTACACATACCAACAATTTCATTATGAATACCTGCCATTTATACAATTATCCAACTAGCCAACCATCTAACAACAGCACAGTGTACACCGACCAGGCATAACATTATTACATTATAACATTATGATAACATTGATTATCTCTTCATCATGCACCTGTTAGTGGGTGGGATATATTAGGCAGCAAGTGAACATTTTGTCCTAAAATTTGACGTGTAAGGATTTGAACAAGTTTGACAAGGGTCAAATTGTGATGGCCAGACGTCTGGGTCAAAGCATCTCCTAAATTACAGCTCTTCTGAGTGGTTAGTATCTATTAAACATGGTCCAAAGAAGCAACAGTGGTGAACTGGCGACAGGGTATGGGCGGCCGAGGCTCATTGATGCCTTGGGGAACAAAGGCTGGCACATGTGTTCCGAACCAACACAAGACCTCCTGTAGCTCAAATTGCTGATGTTAATGCTGTTAATGACCAACAGGTCAAGGCTGTTTTTGCAGCAAAAGGGGGACCAGCATAATATTAGGCAGGTGTTCATAAAGTTATACCTATTTGGTGGCCATGCCACTATGCCCGATCAGTGTATAAAAGCATACAGGTGCATTGGTTAATGTTCAAATATTAAACATTTTTATTTTGTTGACTGTAACTCTGGCATGGTTGTTGGTATGAGATAGCCTGGTTGGAAACCTCCAGAGAGCAGCAAGTCTGATAATGGAAACACATTACTGATAAGAGAGTTTGAAGGAAAATGGCCAGACTGGTTTGAGTTGACAGGAACGCAATGATAGCTCTAACAACTACTCTTTACAATTATAACGAGCAGGAAAGCATATCAGAACACACAATGCATTGAAAATGGAGGCAGATGGACTATAACAGTGGAAGACCACATCAAGTTCATTTCATGCCAGGAATCTGAGGTTACAATGGGCACAGGCTTGCTGAAACTAGTAAGTTAAAGATTGGAGGATCAAGTAGCATAGATTTCCTGTCAGCTCAAGCTAGTATGGTTATCCTATTTTGACTTTCTCATCAACAAAGAAGTTGCACTCAAAGAAATGTTGCTTGTTGAATGATACATCTCAGCAGCCATGCCAGAATCAAAATCATTGATATCACATTGTTCACATCATTCTAATGTGTGATTTGAACATAAACTGTGTTTTTTGTCCTGTATCTCTATTATTTTATGCTGTTAACAGATCAACCGATCAGCAGATGTACATCTGTTCTTATTAAACTGGCCAACAAGTACGTATTCAAGTGATTACAGTGGCTGTGCAGATCTAAAAAGTGAAGCGCTCATAAAGAAAACTGGGAGCAGATTTCCATTTTGATGCAGCTCAGATAAACGATTTTGAAATAGAAGTAGGACTTACACAATTGACTGCATTACTGGATCTGTCAAGCCATGTTATAACATCATTCTTTCATAGTCTGACCCAGATATGAGGAAAAATAGACAGAAGAATAGTGAGAAAAATGTACCCATTTTTTAACAACACAGCTTTTCATAAAGCAATGCAGTAGAGGATGAAGAAACTTTTTATTTTCATGTAAAATGCGAGATATTGTTATAATTTAAAACATACACTTGACAAAAAAAAGGTGTAACCATAAAAGACCTCGCTAATCGTTTCACTTTAGGGCTGTCATCTACGGCAGCCATTTTGATGTTCTCTCTGCCTCAACACTCTTATGGCTCAGATAAGTGATATTCTCAAAAGCACTCAAGTCATCAGTGAGGGGGAAAAAAGACGTCTGTGATCAGTAAGAGACCGACTCGGAAAACAAGTCAAAAGCTGCTGTGAGTGCCTCATAAACAACACACTCTGTGAAATATTGAACATGTGACAAGGACCCACTGAGTATATGTGCAAGGCTTGTGATGCTTGTCACAACAGTCATATTTTATCTGCCAGAACATAGGACTAATCAGCCTAGGTACACATTTGTGAAAAGTTTAAATCAGATATGTTTTAAATTAATCAGAACTGCTTGCAATACTCTGTTTGAAACTGAGCCATTGACCTGAAGGTGCATAGCAAAAGCATATGCAAGTGCATCCAGGACCAAAATCCTTTGGTTCTTGTTCAAGTCGTGATAGAAGACGCATAACGGATGGCATGCCGAGGGAAAATTGTTCAGTTGTAACATATATACCTGAAGTAAGGCTCACATTTTTCCTTTCCTAATAACACATTTACAGAGGAACGACTTGCTTTCTTATACTTGTGCATTTTACTTATCCTTTCTATGATTTTGTGTATGAGACATACTATAAGCCCCATGAGAGAGTGACTCATAATAAAAAGAGATTTCATTAAACTAGGATTCACTACAGTCTGCCATGGAGTTAAATAAATTCTCCCAGCTCTCTTAGAAAGCCCTGAAACTGGCACTAAACTGGTAACTTAGATCAGCTCTATTTTCCTATATCATGAGTGACAGCATAGATATATAAATATATATATATATATATATATATATATATTCCATTACTGGCCAGCTTAAAAGGTGTACCCATATACCTGCCATTCATGCGATTATCCAATTTCCAAATTGTGTGGCAGCAGGACAGTGCATAAAAGTTTGCAGACACAGCTCAAATTCTTGATTGAATGCTCTTTTCATACATCAGAATGAGTAAAAAAAAATCTCATTGACATTGACAGTGGCACAGTCAAAGATAGGTTAGTTTGAGTATTTCAGAAATTACTGATTTCCTCGGATTTTTTAAAGATGCAATTTTGAGCTAACAAGAGTTAAAAAATAACAACTTTTTACAACTGTGATAAGCATAAAATCATCCCAGAATGCATCTCAGAACATGCCAAACTTTGCAGTGAGCAGAAGAAGAACACAGATTTCTCTATTATCAGCCAATCTGAGGCAACAGTGGGTACAGGCTCAATGAAACTGGCCAGTGCCAAACTCCATTTAGATTTGTCACAAAAGAAATTACTGGAAATGTACCCAATTAAAAAAATTTTCTTATATAGATGGATATATAAAATCTGATATATATTTGGCAGTACTGTCAACTGCACAGTTGAAGAGCTTCAGTTCCACTGTGATAGTATATGCGCTAAACCATTAAAGCATGTTAAAATGCGTTTTTTTTAGGTGGTAGCTCAGTGGTTAAGAATCTGGGTTACTGATCAGATGGTTGAGGGTGCAAGGCCCACTATTGCCAAGCTGCCACTCTTGGGCCCTTGAGCAAGGCCCTTAACACTTTGTGCTCCAGGGGTGCTATATCATTGCTGACCCTGTGGTCTGAATAGATACTTAAATTTGTATGTATTTTCAACATCACAATTGTATTTAATATTTTCAAAAACCTTTTAAGTTATTAACCACCATTATTTTCCCTTTTTGATGACATTTATTTTTCTATTTTCACTTGTGATCAGCATGTAATCTCACTCTGAAATGACTGTGTTTTCTCACTACAGGAGGTAGAATGCAATGATGCAGCAGAACATGTGTAAAGCACTACATTCTAAAAGAATTATTACATAAACAGGCGGGGCTTCTGGTATTTTATTTGGCATTCACTTATCAGTGAGACTGCACAGTTGGATTTTTTTGGCTATTACTTGTTATATTATTGATATTAGAGACACATTATTGAGATATATTTTAATGCTAAATAACCTATATGCTTGTTTGTCAAGGAAAACCGATTTTAATAACTAGTCACCAACTTCCAAAGAAGTCCTACTTTCATACGTAATACCATGTTAGATTGAGGGTTTGTTGAAACCTCTGAGCAATAATTTTCCTCCTTTTTGTTGTTATTGTAGTTAAAGACTTGTTCCCTCTGGCCTTCTCTCACAGATGCCTTTTCCCCCATACACAGCCAATGCACCTCTATTTGGTGAAGGCAATTCTCAACTTCAAATAGGGGTAGCCTCCAAATAATTGCTTCAAACAAATGAGCTGTTGAAGGTCCATTAGGCCACTGTCTTGCTTGGCTAATAGTGTTCAGTGATATGAAAGATTGCTGGAAGGGATGCTGCCATGGAACAGATGGGGCCATCGTTTCACAGCTGTAAATGAGAATTCAGAATGGATCCTGAGACTTTACCTTTACCTAAGCTTTTGTGACAAAAGAGGGAATTGTAACCTCTTTGGTTTTGCCATGCTTCACAAAATGTAAATGCGCTATGTTCACTATATTTTGATGTAATTGCTCATGGGTTCATGTTGTCATACCCATAATTTCACAGGTACACAAAAAAAATGTTTTAATGGTGCAAAAATCCTACTATTACAATTAAGAAAATGACTTAAGAGCCATTTGTTCATTTTATTACCAAATAGATAATTATTGGAAACTCGCTCCATGTAGGTTTTTTGCTTCTTTTTTTTTAGGTACTTGTATAAATGGAAAACACATTACTTTTACTGCTAGAGCCAGGGAAAAAATGCGAGCGTCTCATTTATCATTTTGCTCCAGCTGTATTTATAAATGTAGCTGAATCGTTAGCATGTTCACAAAGGTGTCAAACTGGTAAAACATCACTCACACACTTGTCATCTGACTGCCGAATTCCATTGGGGTCTCTGCTCCTCAATCAGAATTTCATCTTTCTCTAAACCTCCTTGAGTGTGTGAGTTATGGTTGAAAGGATTGCTCCTCTGGGGTCAACCCAGCACAACCCTCCTCTAGTAATGAACCAAAGGCCAGTAATGGTCTAAATATCAGCAGGTTTGCTTGACAGTAGCATTCCATGAAAAGTCAAAACCAGCTCAGAAGCTAGCCTCCTTGTGAATTAAAGCAGTCCAAATGTCAAACTCTGACCACCAAAACCTTGTATATTTGGAAAAACTATGGCCATTATACTGTCATTTACAGAATTACAGTCTGTCTTACACCTTTAAACAAATTTTTTTTTTTAAAACATCTACTGAATGACCTTAAAACAATCGAAAATTCATCTAAAAATAGAAGAAAATTCTTTTTTACTACTTTAGGTGTAGTTTATTTTGGTAACTTACAAGTAGTTTTTACTAGCAGCATTTACTTTAAACTCAACTTTAATCTGATAGCCATCATTTATGATTTATACAAAATAGAATATATATATATATATATATATATATATATATATATATATATATATATATATATATATATATATATACATACACCAATGCCAGTATTCGCTAGAATATATTGGTATTGCATATTGCTTATTAAAATGCCATACTATATATAGTATACAATTATTGAGTTTTAGTCTCTACTGAATATTTTGACATACATTTTGTGAAGATACACCAAAGATTCTAGGAATTGAGTTTTGTAATATTATGCAAATGATCTTTTATTTGACCAAACAGGACTAAAGAGACCAAAAGGCACATAACTTCTGAATCAGGAAAATAAAGAGCTTTCAGCTAACTTTCAGTGCTTTGACCCCTAATTAAAGTCATGTATGCAAAACACCCAACCACTTACCCAATAACCAAAAGTCACAATTTACAAACTCTGCTATCAAGCTGCAAACCTGGCAACCTTGAATTGTAGGCTAAATAACATTCTGGTGACAGTCTCTCTTTATCCATTCATGCAACTCACATTTTAGGTAAAAATAACTAATTATCTGCTGCTTTGTGAATGCTGCAAGACAATCTTTTGACCAATGACCTTAGTGTAAATGTGAAAAATAAGTAGCATTTCATTAGGAGTAAAACTGGTTTGTGGGTGCGTGTGTGTGCGTGTGTGTGTGTGTGTGTGTGTGTGTGTGTGTGTGTGTGTGTGTGTGTGTGTGTGTGTGCTCGTGTGCATAGCAGTAGCAGGAGGGTGGAAGGGGGTAATGATTTTTTAGAGTTTCCCAGGGTGTAGTTAGAGAGGCAACAGAAGGCAGCCCTGGCAGAGTTCTCGGTTTCGATTATGTATACTCTTTTATTCAATCATCGCATCGCTCTGTGCCTGACATTTGGTCAATAGTGCAATCTTCTAGTGATCAGAATACGCCAGACAGCCTGCCACACAGAATTCCATTAGTTTTGCTTTCAAGGGATGCTCCTAAACAAGATTTCTAACTGGTTGTACTATAAGAAGAATCAGTTCTCTTTTCACATTCACTTATTTCACAAGAACATCATCTGAATTAGACATTTAAAGCACTCAAATTTAGACGGTGGAACATCTTTACGTTTTCTGATGCAAACAAATTCAGTGATTTGTTACAGTACATACATAAGGAGTATGTATTAAAAGCAAAACATAAACGAATCACTTAACACATCTGTTTGCAGGTTTTATTTTAATTAAACATCATGTGCATAGAAAATGGTATAATGCTTAAAAAAGGAAATGGGCATGTTTGCTGTAATGATCAATAAGCTAAACAAGTTGATAACGCTCCAGTGGAATAATTGCAAATTTTTTAATAAAGGTCACATTTCCCTCATCCTGCATGATGCCTTAATACAGGTACTTGTAAAGCGCTATGCCTTTCTTTAGTTGCTCTACATGTGTGGTAGTCTGTGCCTATAGGTCTCAGCTGCGGCGCAGGTTCGAGGCTAGCACAGCTTTGTGGTGATTATTTGGATATTTTAAATAATTAAATACAGCCAGTCCATCTCATTCTGCTAGGTATCACTCCTAACAGACAGTCAATGGATCTCTCCGGCTCCTCACTGTGTGAATATTTAAAGGAGTCGATATGAATAAATCAGCATCCAAACAACAAGATGCAAGGTGAGTGAGTTTAGGTTACAGCTAAATATTGAGAAAAGTTATAATATTCAGTAAGTATAAACAGACCATTGGGACCGGATTTGTTCCCGTTCCACCAGTCAAACACTTTAGATTTTAATTTCTACTTTTTAATTTGGTACAGACTTTTTATTAGAGGAATTTAATCTCTCTAGGGTGGGCAGGGGCGGTTTTGTTGATCTGCTGAGTTCAGGCTTTCTCCTGTGATGAGAAAATCAGAAGTATAGCGGCAACACATATTTATCCAGCCTCCAGGCCCAGTAGTTAAAATGTGGTTATTAAACCAACAGCGACTGTTAAATTTACATCTCTGCAATAGCACCCAAAATGTGTTCTGTTTGATTCAAGCTGTCAGCACTTTTAAATAAGAGAGTTAACACTTGTGAGTGGCACGAATGAAACTCAAGCCCAACACCCAGCAGGGCTCGGCAATCCCACTTTGAATTAAAAACAGCTGTTTACATGCCGCCGCCACCTTTAACTTTTTCACTCAAAAGATTCACCATGAACATTTAAGGCTTAAGGCACTATTTATAGGCATACCTGTATGAAGGTGCATGTTCAGCGATGCATTTCTTCTTCATTAGGCTTCATTGCTTCTGTGACACATTGCAACAGATTTCCAAAAAACTGACAAACATACAAAGAACTAAATTACAGTAATTTGTTTTCATATTTCTTTTGAGTTTTATATAATGAGTCTAATGTATGTACATTATAGTATTAAATATTACACCAGGGGTTCCCAAACTCTCTTTCAGTCTTGAAGGCTGAATGCAGCTCACCCCAAAATATGGAACGGACCTCTGAACAAGCCATATTTTGAAAATGTATATATAAATTATATATATGTATATATATATATATATATATATATATATATATATATATATATATATATATATATATATATATATATATATAAAGGTTGACTTTCAAACAAAGATTTTCCGTAGTTATCAATGCAGCCTAAATATTTGTTATATTCACCCAACTAAAACAGAATGGTACATTCAACATACTGTTCCATCGTGATCGAGCAGCATTAGAAGGCCTAACAAATACATACAAAATTGTAATAAAATCTCAACAATAATACTGGTAGTCACTCTGGCCAATGTAATTTTATGTTATAAACTGACCCTGCTTCCAAATAAAGAAAGAAAAAATGATGGGCCCTCACAGAAAACAAGTTTGAGGACCCCTGTATTACACGATCATATCATATTATATCTTGTGTAGATTTTTTTTAAATGAACAGAAGGCAATGAATGATTTTCAGTTATGTTGTTATTTGTTATGTAAAACATTATTATATACAGTACCCCTATAAAAAACATTAATGCTCATATGAATACTCTCTATATGAATGATTATGTTAATGTTTGGCTAATTTTATATGTGAATGGCCCTAATCTATAACTAATAATAAACAGATGTTTTTATGTGTTTGTTTTTTATATAAATAATAAAAGATATAGTGAAACCTGGATAAACCAGAAAACCTGTATTTAACCTGTATTTATGGAAGAAATCTCCAGTGTCTCTTTGTAGTGACACTCTACTAAACCTTTACTCTACAGTTTAACTCAAAAATAAAGTTGTTCAAAAGTCAGCGCATAAAAGACTTGTAGCGTTTTTGTGGTTTGTTTATAACAAGTTGATGTTTTAACTTCAAAACTAAGTGAGGTAATGACTGTTTATAGCTGCCATATTGCAAGTAGTAAAAAAATCCTCAAAATTATAAAGGAACTATAAAAGGGCAAAGGTGCAAAATGTTACTCTAACACTGCTTAAGTACAAAAGGAATACATTATGCAAATTCATGGTGTTATCGGAAAATAATTTTTTTGAAGGTAGCAACAGGTCGTGTTTATTCCATATGACATATCATAGGATATAATAACACTATTATGAGAATGATCAAGTTTAGGTTTCATTTACCATGAGCTATTCGTTCTAACAAGAAAGCAATATAGGGATATGAAAAGAGCAAATTTCTAATGATAATGCCTTGAGGAAGCCTATGGCTGGATCGGGCCCAGTCAAAGAAGAGACAGCTGACAAAAAAATTCTTTAATCATCCTAGTAGAAAATTAGGCTGGAAAGAAAAGTAAGGCAAACAAAGAATAAGCTCTTTCCCTTGAAGATTTTTATCCACTTTTAACCATGACTATGCTATTCACTGAAGTCTAGTATTATATCCCAGTGTGTCCCACTGCTGGGCCAATCAATAATATATCTCAGAGTTCAATTTGAGAGCAATAGTGATTCTTCATAAAACACTTCATATTGCAAGCAGCCGTAGTTCGGATCCGGCGCATGATGGAATTATCGGACACCCTAATCAGATGCTACAGCCTGAGTGGTCACCAAGCACAGATATTCATGTGCAGGGAAGAGGGCTTAATATTGCTGGGAACATTAATGGAAGAGGAAAGGTGAGCAAATATCTGGTGAGATAGTATGGCCACTATCAAGCAGTTAAACGATTTCTGAATAAACCTCATGTCGGTAATGGAAGGAGCCCTAAGCAATTGCGAAAGTTCTGCTTTATTGACGATTTACATAGAAATTGCCTTATTTTAGATTTGATATGGACCTTTACTTTATACATTATTATCTACCACTCCGTCTCCTTTCTATAAGATGATACGGCTCTGATTGGAATTGCACACAATCAGCGCTGAAGAGCACCTTTACTGAATGAAGCATTTCACAAGTTCAGGGTCTGATGTTGCTATTAGGTGTTTAATTAAAAATGCAAGGTGTTTTAATCTGTAAAATGCACAAAGCCAATAACGGTGCGATAACATTGAGACCTAACAAATCAAGACCACATAATTCCTTATTGATAGAAACCTAATGGTGGATTTTGTTCTCACTTAGTGCTAGAATGTTTGTGCAGCAAAGTCCAGAAGAGTAATTATTATTTCAGGAGAACAAATATTACCCCTTGGGCTCCAATTATTTTCATGCATTGTATCCAACTGCAACTGACGGGGCCTATTTTTTTTTTTTTTTTGAGGAATGGTTTTCACGTTTCATCATCTTATTATCTTTCACCTTTTCTTCCATTTCTTCCATTGTGCAACCATTGTGTGTCAAACACTGAAATAATGAGAATTATTTATTACATTATTGAATATATATCTAATCTCCTTTTAATAGGAACAACTTTCTTTGGGGTATTAGAAGCTAACGCCGTAGAAGAGCCTTTAGGATCTTCTGAGCTAATGCCCTAATGAATAAAGGTACATAATAATACGTAAAGGCTAAAGTCAGCCTTGTTGGCATTAAATAATGAGACATTAGATATTAATGCACTGACTGCATCAGCACTGTCTTAGGCTGTTTCTGTGGATAAGCAGTATTATCTACAGGAACATGGCTGAAATGGAGATGAGGCTTGCTATTAAGTTCGACATTTTTGTAATTGCGTCGATTTGTCCTGGAAAAAAAAGATAGTGAAGGAGCATCTTCATTTGCCCTCAGCCAAGCTCTTGCAGATATTCAGCAGTGCAGGCCTCCAGAAGGCATTTGCTATGCAAAAGTCGTCATCGTCAAAATCAACTTAAAGTATATACCAGCTAATTGGCAGGAACATAAAAGGGGGAATTGAAAAATGACAGAAGACATGCTGCGTCCCAACCCCCTTTTGAAATTTGTCGAAATGTTTTCCCATATAAAAAGGAAACAAAGCATTCGCTCGTTAATGATGAAAGAGTTGCCCAAGTCCCCTGTTGATTGACGATCACTGAGATGTATGACACCTCTCAACTTGTCATGGAGGAGTTATTTGTACTCAGCTGCGATCCGTTCTGTGAGGAGAGACCAGATGTCCCGTCTTAATTAGGCCTGCAGTGATGTTTTTAATGACTTCTACCCCATTACGGGCGGAGCGCACATTGGCGAGAATGAGAGACGAGCTCTGAATCTTCTTTCCTGTCGATGTGTGTGCGTGTTTACATATGTGTGTGTATATGTGTGTGTGCGTGCAAGCACTTGATGCTCTTTGTATGATTTCTAACAAATCAGAACTCATTCGAAAGAAGGAGGTTCTAAGGGCCTGAGTGGAGAAAACTTGCGAGCTAAGTCAACCATGTAGAAATGCAACTTTTCTGCTTAATCCCCTTTTGGAACACGTTTTGTCATCCGCATCACATTTATGCATACGTGAGCACGTGTTGTGTAATGTGTTTAATTCATGGCGCCTTGTTGAAAGAAAATAGGCCAGGATAGTTGCTAGACGTCTGCTCCTTAAACAATAATATAATGTGCTCAGACGGAATTGAATTTCTCTCTCCTACAAAGCTCATGAGGTATATTTACACTTTTATACTACCTAACATCACAAATTCTGACTTCCTTCACAGACAACCACAGACACGGAGAACAGTGTCTTTTCCACAATTCCCACTTAGCCTGAGAGCTTTGTGCAAGGCAGTTGGGATAGTGAGAAGCAGATAAAATATGAACATGGAATATTTTAAATTATATCTTCCCTTCTGATGTGTCAGTGGGATACATCTGGAGAGTAGTGTTTGAGGCTGTTAAGGTGTGAGTAGGGCTGTGTGTATTAGCACCTGCCCTATGCCGAGAGCATGCAAATCACTGCGAGGTAAAGCCTGAGATAAGTTTCTCAAGAAACCATATTGCTTTGCTATAATGAGAGTATAAAATGTTATTAATATTTTAGAACAAGGCCTATTTTTCATTTCTGAAACCCACTGTGGGGCTTCTTTTCAAAGAGTTTCAGTCAAAACCCAATGGGAGATTCAATTGACTTTAATCTTGCATTCGTTTGAAAATTTGAGCCCATTAGTTAACTTTGCCTTTTCTATGCAGTTTTCATTGCATTTCAATGAAGCCGCTTTCCTGTGGTGTTAAAATACTAATAGTTGCTTCAAATAGTAAATGAGGGGAATAAGAGAGAGAGAGAGAGAGAGAGAGAGAGAGAGAGAGAGAGAGAGAGAGGGAGGGAAAGAGAGAGAGAGAGAGAGAGAGAGAGAGAGAGAGAGAGAGAGAGAGAGAGAGAGAGAGAGAGAGAGAGGCTGATCTAAAATATTTATATAAAACATCTGTGTTTTTATGGGAGTAAAAAACAGCCTATGCACAGGCCTTGGGGTAAAAGGGGAAAAAAAATCCAATATGCAGCTGCAAGGTACAGAAATCAAATATTTATATCCTTTAGCGAATAATTTGTGGATTGAGATGCAACTGTTAAGCATTCCACACCAAGCCCAGCTCTCTGACAACATATCAATTGCGTCCAGGTGCTGGCGCTAATTGGCCAAATGCATTGTGGTTCACAGGCGAAGGGGAGGTCAGGGGACTGGCCGTAATCAAATAGAAGAGAAGAGCTGAATAATTCTCTTTGAAGTGAGGCACACCTCGTGAGCAGGACCTGCTCTAATTGCTGGCACTCAGCACGTGGCCATTCCCTGCTGCCGAAGAAGATAAAACTCACCTCCTCTCTCCACCTGTTCCACTCACTAGGGCCCTGCACGGACACATGCCTCTGGGAGAGGAGCTCAGAGCTCTGGCCACAATGCCAACTTCTCACCACCCAGCACTTCCCCACAGCTCACCTCACTTTGGACTGCAGAGGATCGACAATTGTGTTTGCAAAAGCATGAACTCTGTGAGGTAGTGCCGATATCACTAACACAGTCCTTGTTGCACTCCACATTTAACTTCTCTGGAGTGCTTTGATCAACAAACATCAGTAAGAAATACTATGAGTTTTTTGATGACAGTGCCACCTACCTGAAAGGGCTCATTACCTATGTGCTCTATATGGAAATGTTAATCACCATCTATGTGTCAATAAGACAACTAAAATGCTAGAGATCTTCAAAAGAAGCTTTTGATTTACTTAATGTTTTTCTTGCAAAAAATAAAGAATAGGCCTGTTTCTAGAATGTCTGGCCCACGTGCTGGCCTTGAATAAATGAATTATGTCCTTACGCTTTTCATCACCTGATAAACAACTCGTCTTCGCACCCAGACTCCCCATTAATGAAAAAGTAGGTCAAGAGCAGAGGATTTAAAAGGCACTACCAATACACCTCTTCTCTCTGCTCCTCTGATGCCTTTAAAAAACCTGCAGAGTAGCAACTCAACCCAGCGGTTTATCCCGCTCCTAACTCAGCAGTGGCTCCAGTTAAATACACGTGAACATCAAAGGGTGCAAGTGAAGCATGTTATTTTGGATACACTTTTGGGCTATTGTTGGTTGAGACACAGCTCACAGCCCTGAAGGCAGAGTTCAATTGCTCACAGCATTCTAAACTTGTACATTAATGTGTTCTGTTATTTTCTCTGTCTTGCAAGACATCATCACTGCATAAAAGAAGAGATGCAGAACATAATACTCGATCTATTGATCAATTAAATTAGAAGAATAACACATTCATTTCCTTAACATTCTATTGTACAATGTGAAATATGTAAAAAAGGTACAATTTGTGATTTTGTGTATGATTTACATTTACATTTACATTTGCGGCATTTAGCAGACGCCCTTGTCCAGAGCGACGTACAAACGTGCTTTAAATCTCTAGTAATGAATAAATCTACACTGGTACGCAAGATTACAAACTCAATATAAATATAACTCGAATTCTACAAACTTGGAAAGTGCTAATTTAGGTATTTCAGGAAGAGGTAGGTCTTCAGTTGTGCCTTGGTGTCAGAACAGAGAAGAGCCTTGAATTGTACTTACCTCTTATTCTGAGAGAAGGTGGTACCAATCGAGCAGTGCTGGAGGATCTCAGACAGCGTGGTGCAGTGCGAGATGTGATGAGGTCACTGAGGTAAGATGGTGCTGGTCCATTTTTGGCTTTGTAGGCAAGCTTAAGTGTTTTGAATCTGATACGTGCAGCTACTGGAAGCCAGTGAAGGGAGCGCAGCAGTGGGGTGGTGTGGGAAAACTTGGGCTGATTGAACACAAGTCGTGCAGCTGCATTTTGGACCATTTGCAGTGGACGAATAGCGTTCAGGGGAAGACCTGCCAGCAGAGAGCTGCAGTAGTCAAGTCTTGAAATGACAAGAGACTGAACAAGCACCTGGTCAGCCTGTATGGACAGAAATGGGCAAAGGGCAGGATTTAGAATGTTTTCTTGTTTCTTGAACTTATTACTCAAGTCTGTACATAGAATATGGGTCCAGTTAGGGGTAATGTTAAAAAAGTTTACTAGAAACTACTCTCAACCTCAGACACCCACAGCTCATGGGAGCATCTAATACATATTGTAAATTCTGGCCACAAGTTTCAGAATCTTAAATTTTCATAACTGATACATGAACTAAACATACCTACAATTTGCTGGAGTAGATTTGATTGACTGGAGAAAAAAATAACAGCATCACTTTTACCCATAGTACTCCTTAAGATTCTCAGCTATGGATGACCAGGATGTTCGAGTGGATCGGATATTTTCTGAAATTTACACAGTACTACACTCACTCTTAGACTCAGCAAAAAGAAAAGAAATGATAAGAACCACCATACACCAAAAAACACATATAAAACACAAGATTTATCTATCTATCTATCTATCTATCTATCTATCTGTCTGTCTGTCTGTCTGTCTGTCTGTCTGTCTGTCTGTCTGTCTGTCTGTCTGTCCGTCCGTCCGTCCGTCCGTCCGTCTGTCTGTCTGAAGAGACGTTACAAAAATATTTATTAAATGCTTTTTGCTTTTACAATTCTTCTTCACATTTAGCACAGTTTAAGTGTACTCCATGCTTGGGTAATTTTTTATTCAACTTTCTTCTTTTTCCTACTTGCCTCTCAGCTAATGTTTTCTTTCTTCCCTAGTCTATTTAATTCAGATGCTGTGCGAAACTGAATCTGACCAATTAGAGAAAAAGTATCAATTTCACTCTGATTTGGACTAGGCAAATGGACTGACAAGTGAGAATGCTCCCAGCATGCAAAATCCCTCAGGAGCCGGCTTCATAGTGCATTTCAGGTGCCTACAAATACCTTATGTGTTGAGGGTACTGAGGAGACCTTGACAGTCTACAAACTTTTGCAAGAAAACTCTAAATACAAATAAAATCTGGCTTGGGTCCACCTCTATCAAGCACTTGAGCTCAAGGCTTCTGAAGGAACCTTTTTTAATCCACTCAAATGCTCAAATGATCCCTAGAAGAACTAAAATAGCATGATGTAATTGTTTATGCAAACACTGGCCATGAGAATAACGACTGTGTTGGCATTTGCTTGTCTGAATAAAACATTTATTTCAGTATATAGGTATCCTAGATAGATTCCATAAATACCAAACTACTTTGACTGTTTAAACCATCAATGGAGAGGCCTCCCTGTGAACAAGCAGACGCTTAGCAGATGTATTAAGGATGCTATCGCATCCTTCTACAAGTCCTCTGGTCACCCTGCTCCTTTCAGGGTCAGAGCGCACTCAACCTGGAGTATGGCAGCCTCTAAGGCTTAGTTCTCTAGAGTCTCCCTCCCATGATATCTGCCGGCTTTACACCATGTGCTTTTATAGCTTCCTGGTCGTGACGTCACCCAGACGGTGACGGCGTGCTGGACGGATTACACACGTGATTCAGAGCATGGACAACACGGAAACTTTCCCAAAGCGTTGTTGACACCGTGTCTCATTCCATACATACATAACCTGGAGACATTTTCAGGTTGTGCATTTTTTCACCAAGGCTATAACGGGAGGAAACACAATCTGCTTGGCACAACAAAATCATGTTAATAATGCCTCCTAATTTTCATGCACCTTTACCTATTGGCTATAAACCTAATCAAAGCACTTCATTTTAATACCAGTGCTACAAAATCCTGTTACATCATTTGTATGCAAATGTTTATAAGATATTATTAATAATAAGAATAGTTTGCTTTTTAACTCATGTCATTAGTATATGTGCTTTTGAAATGTATTCACCAAAATGCAAAAAGTAGTACATTTTAGCCCAAGAGATTATATTTTTTAATAGAAAAACTGCATTTAGAATTAGAGGGTTAAAAAGAATTTTGGGCCACCAAGGACATTACAAAGTTTATTAAAATCATTGTAATTTGCATTGGAGTGTGTATTTTTTTTAAATCAGTTGACTACATAACAAGTGTAACCCAGCTATCTACAAAACCACAGTGTTTTTAGCTAAATATTTAGCTGGAGTTAATAATGAGCTTCAGATTATGTTAAAATTAGGATTTGTACTCATTTGTATAGCATTAAAAGAACACTATCATATGATGAATTGGAAATAGTAATTGAATATGTGCATTGTCTGTTGGAAGCAGATAAAATCTGGCATCCTTAAGGACTTCGATGTGGCTTTACTGAAAGAGTTATTAACAGTGTTTTTGTTTCCATTTACAAGTCATATGGTTGTTTGTATATATATATATATATATATATATATATATATATATATATATATATATATATATATATATATATATATATATATGTACTGTATAAGCATCATAGCATCATATACATTTTCTGAGGATTGGTTGTAGCTATGCCATGAAATATGTAAAATTCTTCCTATTAATATTATTAATATAAAAGTGTTTGACAAACTGAAGAACCTTGAGAAACCTTTTCTTTACAGTGCTCCTACAGTTTCTTCTTTATCCCATTGGGTATTATGTTGGCACCTGCTCCAAGGGAAGTTGTCTTGTACTGTGTGTACTCTGTGAATAAAGGTTCTTATTTTAACAAAGGTTCTGATTTTACAGTATGATTACCCAACTGTGAATAATGGCATGGCTTTGAGCTACCTGATTTCCTCAGTGCTGCAATCAGGCTACATTTTCTTCCATCACTTTCTTACATTGTGCTAATCGTGGAAGTCTGCCTGTTTCTACGCAACAAGCCCCCATATTCATCTTACGCATTACCAGGTTCCCATCCACCAGTTATGCTTGGTATTTATTCTTTGGCTGTCTCTAGTTGTGTAAAACAGCCCAAGCAGTGACACATGTGGAATCTAATACTTTAACAAGCAAGAAATATGTGTTTGAAAATTCCTCAGGAGCCAAGTCAGGTTGTGAGCATTAGAGTAGCCTCAAATAGGATGGCAGAGTGATTGTGTAATGTGTGATTTGAGCTATTCCATCCACATGGTGTTAAACCTGCAGGCCTGACAGACCTGAGGGAGAAGAAGATGAGGCTCTGTTAGGACAGAATTACCGCGTGGGGTCTGTATCGAAGCCTGGCCATCTCGGCACTATCCCTGTCTGCATCCAATTTCAGCGTGAATGCTTACTGTTAAACCCCCATCAAACAGACATGAGCCAGCACAAAGGAAAACCTCATCTCCACAGGAAACTAATCCGTCGGTGTGTGCTCTAAGCCTGTCAGGGTTTTTTTTCCATTAAAAGAAGTCATCACTCATTTTTGCCAAAGATTAAAAGTATGGTTAAATTGAGAAAATCCGCTTAGAAAATATTTCTGAATTTAAATTTGGACAGAGCAGCAAGGATGCTCTGAGAAAAAGGCATGGGACAGAGCAGTGTGGAAAAGAAGATAAATTAAAAAAATATGTACATGTTTGTTTTTGGTTCCCCCCTCCTTTATAAGGCCAGGTTTATCCTTTTTTTTACTGACTGGAGAACAAATAGAAGCAGGTCCACTGAATTGCCTTACTTCAAACATGAGAGGCCCCTCATTGGTGAGTCCTGCAGGAGAGACTTGCATGTGAAATGTGTTCTTCTCTTTAATTGCATCGCCACTGGCAACAAGGTGTCTGAACATGGTGCAGGGGGGTTACTGACAGTTAAAATGTGGGCTGGGTCAATATGCCATTTTTGAATCTACCATGCAACACGTATCCCCTGCCGGTAATACATTTTGCTCCTGATACAGTAAGTAGGCCATAACCTCTAATTAATTACAATTCTCTCAACAGGGAGGCGAGAAATTGCTTTCGTTATTGTAAGCAACCTTATAAAGGAGTCCATTCACAAGTTTGTGTTGAAGACGGAAAAAAAAATCTACACAGGATGAATTTGCAAGTAGGCTTTTTGACACATTTTATTTTCTTATTGGTGCAGCATGTTTCTCTCAAAGCAATAAGTAGAAAGACTTAAAGCAGGATGAGAGGGATAGTACATGGTCAGAGAGAATGAAAGAGAGACACACAGAGCTTTAGAAGGCTGGGCTAATCGCTGTAGAGGGCTCTGACTATCATTCTCTACCTGCCATTGTTACTGGCCTTGCTGGCCTATGCTGAACTCCTTAGTTGGTAATTATGTCAGCTTCAGCCTAAATGATTAATTATTTATTTTGCCGACCTACAGCCGGAGAGACAGCTGCCCCTGGAGTGGTCATTAATGTGCTATCTGGCCGGGCAGGGTGCACCTCCTATGATCCCGACCCAATCTCAGATCCTAATCCAAGGAGGAAGGGGGCTGCGGGCCAGGATTTGGCTGCCTAGCTATCTCTCTCTCTATAATTGATAGGTTTTAGGCGATTATACGCTTCACGTGATTAAGATCTATAACGACGTATTGATTTGACTGTACTGGGATTCGACCAGGAGGTGTGAGACACCCATGGCTCCTCCCCTTCTCCCCTCCCTCCTTTGCGCTCTCTCTCTCTCTTTCTTTCTTCTAAGGGATGACATTTTGATGTCTGACATTAGATAAAAGTATGTGTGTCTGCATGCATTCATCTCAGTGTGTACCGCAAACCTGTAGATGAAAGACACAAATGTTGTTTGAGTTAACACGTACATACGTATTTACAGTGCACATTCCTGGCTACATGCACGCCTATCAATAAAGGGGATCAGACAAGGAGCTGGATTGGATTTTGAAGGTTAGACTGAGGACCCTGTAGGTGGGTGATTATTAATTATGATAACTGGAGGTGCTGATTTAATCCTGCAGTTGAAAGCCTGCGGGACGTGAGAATATCCGGGTTTGCTGACATGAAGACAAACAACGACGGGACAGCAAAGTTGATTAAAGCTCAGCATGAACATGTGGGTTTTTTAAATGTGTGTGATTATCAGAAATCTGGACAATCTGCATGACAAAACTAAAATCCAGCAAAAGCAGAAAACACAAGGTATTAGGTGATGGGCGCCATGGTGGAACAGCAGGGTGTGTTGCTCCAGGGTCCCTGAGCTTTAGTTACTGTATGTGTAGTGTTTTTCATGTTTTCCCTGTGGCTCTCCTCTGGGTCCTCCAGTTTTCTCCCACTGACCAAATACATGCTGGTCATAGGGGTATTGAGAAAACTAAACTGCCTCAAGGTGTAAAAGAGTGTGCAAATGTGTGAGTGCCTGGTGCCCTGTGATGCACTCGCATCCTATCCAAGGTGTATTACCACTTCAAGCCCCATGTTCCCAGGATAAGCTCCTGAAGATGATAATGAGAAGGTGTTGATATGAAGGGGATCAGAAAAGCATAAGCAAGACTTTTATGATTGTATACTTTAATCAATGAAATTAAAAATAAATAAATACAAAAAAAGCTGATGAAAATAGACGAGTACTCTAGTAGTACTATTATAAAATGGTGCCTATCCGTTCAGACACAAGCTGACAAGGCCTAGAGGCTGAGTTAGTTAAGAGAGGCTCAATCCATCTTTTCACCATCTTAAGCTCAATATATGATGCAGCTTTTCATATCACTCAATTTGCCACCCCTGCTGTTGACTAGACATTTGAGAATCTATCCTTCTCAGTAATAAACTGCATACAGGAGGCAAAAAGGAATGTGTATGTGTGTGAGAGAGAGAGAGATAGAGAGGGAGAGAAGTATTAAAGAAAAGCAGACTGAAGCACTTCTAGCTCATTCTTGCATTATGGTGCATTTCCATTTTTTTCACCTCGGTCTTAATCTCCACTGAATGACTGTCATCACCCTGCGGCAGTAATTAGGAATGGACTCTGGACAACAACAGACGAGTCGGCCTAGCTCGTCTCGAGCAGCAAATTACCTTTAGCTTATGGTAAGCAATATTCCGTGCCAGGCAACTTTTACTGCTGATTAGCAATTAGCCCAAACTACTGGCAGCCGAAGAGCTAATGTTTAATTTGCTTCTCTAATGATATACGCTGGTCTGGCATATGCAAACTGGGAGAGGAAGAACAGGGGGTAGGGCTGCAGGGGGTTTGAAACGTATGGATCTCTTCTTAATTCCTTTTCATTTACAGCCTGACAGGCCTGCAGGTAGAAAAGACAGTGAATTTCTTAGAGATTAGTAGAGGATGTTCCTCAAAGAGAAGCAACTAATGAGCATTAAAGCTGGACCCAGAAAAACACATAACTAATGTTTACTCAGTTATAAATCATAACAGTTTCTCTCTATCATCATTAATGAAATTACTTCAAAGGAAAAAGGAAAAAGTTTGTCTCAATGGTTCCTTGGATCATTAAGAGTTCGTAGCTTTCGGAGGAGATTCTGTGTGGAACCATCTCTAATGGGACTTCCTGCTTGTAGATGGTCCCACATGGACATCTTAAAGATTTGCATTTCTAATAGACATTTTATTCACCCTTCCCTCTGGTGGATGTGCACACTGGATGCTGGAACGGCTGCTGTAATCGTTAAGACTATCCTGTGCTCATGCCAGAATTGTCAACTAGACAATTCTAGTTCGGGAAAATATAAATTTTTTTGCTAAAAGATATACAACATATACAACATATTCCTTAAGGTTTCCCCACTATGGAGAAAACAAAGAACAGTTTAAGGTTCACTATTTAACAGTTTATTCTAAGAGTGTAAAAATGTGGAACCTATGCAAAGTACATTAGTTATAAATTACTCTTGACCCTTCAGTGAATGGGATTAAAGAGACAGAACAAAATAAAAAAAAAAACATTTCTACAAAACGCTTTCTAAAATAGACTATCAATAAATCTTCAAAACCTTTTACCTTGAAGGAATTTAGGTCATTATTTGTTCATTTTCAGTAAACACTTCATCCTAAGGTTGCTGTGAACTATACCAGGGACACTGACCACAAAGCAGAAATAATTATTATTGCCAACAACTGGCAATTTTATATATCTAGTTAACTCCTGGCTTGGTTTTGGAAATGGAAGAAAACATAAAACCACAGAGGAAACCCACTTGAACATGCTGAGAACATGCACAACTCCACATAAATAGCATCCCAAGGTCAGAATCAAATGGAGGACCTTGGAACTGGACATACACACAGTGTATATTTGGCTTTTGTATTAGTGTAGAGGCCTGTTAGGCAGCTACAACTAACATCCACTGGTCAGCATGACCAAGCAGTCAGGTCCATTAACAGACTATAATGGAAGTTCTCAAATCACACTGGGACTCCAGAATCTATTCAAGACTAAAAAAAAAGACAAGACAACCTTGCTGTCACCAACAGGCTTAGAGGGAAATTCGTAAACACAAGCAAAGTGGTGTAAATTGGAGAGAGTCCACAGCATCCTAGAAGGCCTGGTTAATCAAAGGCACATTCCCATTTTATCATTACACACTCATGGGTTAGACTCATCAAATCAGGTGACTTATTCGAAGCAGGTTCAAAGACGATGCTTGTTAAAAAACTGCAACAGGCTCTATGGGAATAAGTGTCTCACCAGGGTGTTGGGGAGCTCTCCACACTAATGAACGCAGAGGATGAGGCTCATTATCCTGCCCTGCCTGCCTGATTTCCATCCTCGGTACCTCTTCTTGCTCAGTGATACAGGATAGAGGGCATTTTTCCCAATCTATTTACCAATCCTTAGCAGTCTGGCTACAATAAAAATTAAAAAAAAAAAAAAAAACTGAAAGGCAAAGAGGGAGACTCCATCCGTTGCTGATTGTGGTTGTTGATATCATGTTGTTACATTATTCTGTGGTTAATAAATGGCAGTGATAGATATTGAGGGAGATAGAAGATGGGCGAATGGAGATGCATAATAAAGGAGGCATTCCCCTTGGGAATCTTGTTGTAGATTCCAAGCGTTCATTACAGGGTGTGAGTGAGAAAAACACGTTCACCCGGACCACTGCTGCATGTCGGTGTTTGCTTTTTTCTTCTTCCCTTTCCGCTTCCTGCTTGTGTCGATTCCCTAAGACACAGCTGAGGTGCGAGTGAGGTGTGCTTTTGCTGTTGGTGAGTTCAAACGCGAGAGATGTTTTCCTTTTCAAAGTCCACAAACCAAACTTTTTCAAACCTGTGCTGCTGCTTTGCCCAGGCTCCTGGGAGAGGCAGCAGCAGAGAGTAGAGGGCCCTGTGGAAGAGAGAAAGAGAGAGAGAGAGAGAGAGAGAGAGAGAGAGAGAGAGAGAGAGAGAGAGAGAGAGAGAGAGAGAGAGAGAGAGACATGCTGAGAAAATAGAGCGCTATCACTCATCTTCTCTCACCTCTGTCCCACATGTACACACAAAGACTGACAGGCCAGTGCTTCAAAGTCTTAGCACCTCTCTTTCTTTCCTCCAGTGTGGAATTTCAATGTTGTATTTCATTTTTCATAAGATGGGGTGTGGTAATCTTGAGACAGGTGGGATGCTTTTTTTCATTGCAGCTCCTTGGTTCTCTTGCAGTATCCCTTTCTCACAAGGGACACCTTAAGCTAAACTAAAAATGACCGATTGACCCTCAGAAGCAGGATTCATAAACGGTTAACTCCACTTGAAGGGTCAAATTTGATTATGTAGATTGACATTTGGGTCAGGTTTGTTAACATAAAGATAAAGTATGCCCCGAGGTCCTCCTCCAAGTCTGTATTTTGGTAACGTCATCAAGGAGCTGATTTACGGACATGGTGTGAAAGCCTGCAAGGTTATCAGATTAAGGTTGTGAATTCAGCATTTGGGACAGTCTATAAACCTGTAATATTTTCTAGGGTGCTGTTACATTTTGGGTTCCTTGTGAGGCTTTTTTTGGATAGTTCACCTTTTAACAATATTGGTGGAGAGTCAACAGCTACTATAACACTGATTTTGTTAAACTTTTCCTCCTTTTCATTTGGATACATACAAAAGATTGAATCATTTTAAATAGCAGATCCTCACTCAAAACAAAACATCGAACATTGAACAAACTCACATTATTTCATATTGAAATCATTTATTCAGTGATCCAGATTTTAAATAAAAATTGTTTATCACTTATAGCTGAAATGATCAGCAATTTTCCCATCGATTTTAAATGAGCTGTAACCTTAATGCACCTCTATAGAAAGCTATGCTAATGACAAATGACACCTTAAGACTCTTTTATATCCAACTTTTTGCTTTTCGTTCAAATCAAACTCATCTCCTTGTCAAATGTCAGTATGGACACATAGGGGGCACACTTGAGCACTCAAATATTTTGACAATACATTTTGTCAGGTTATGTAAACAAGGACGTCATAACTGTTTGGGTTTAAATACAGGACATTGAATAGTAGGCTTTGCGGGTTTTAAACAATCACATTCAATATACACATATATAACATATGATGGATTTTACTTCATAACTCACATGCGTAAATAGCCAACTTAGCTAACTTAGTTAATGATAGTGAAGATTTGCTAGATTTGGCTATATTTTATTGTTAAATAATTAAATGTAGCTTGGATACCGTAACCTTTTCATTTGCTTTCAAAAGCCAAATACCAATTATGGGACACTTCCACCTGTACAATATAACATTAGACATGCATGGACAACCGAGCATACCTTTCTGATACACACTACATTTTCAATAGCAGATGAGTGAGATACAACCATTCTGTGCATGCATGACATTCTGTATAACATATAATAGTATAACAAGTTACATTAGAATTGAGATTTTCTCATTCATTGCAAAGAGTAATAATGTGGTGAAGCGACAAAGACAAATTATTAGCTTCAATGGTTTCTGATGCTGCTCATGGTCCTATTTTACTTCCTTTCTCCATTTAAGTTGTGGCTACACTTCCACAAGAGACAAATTACAAGCAACACGTGCAGTTTGTGGCTTGCTAGTGTGAGTATAAGGTAATGGTGCAGTGCTTTAATGGTAATAGCATAGTGTAACAACACTATTAGAAAACTGATTACATCTAGCATTCTTTCGAGTTCTGTGGAACCATATACAGCAGGAAAGACTTCCAAGTAAAGCACCTTTTTTAAGGGTAGATCTTCTAAACATGCAAAGATTTTGTTGGGATTTAAGGAAAAGTGTTTCTACTTTGCATTTAAATCCCTATTCACAGATCTTAGCATTTTTAATAAGGTTAAAGGTGTTCATGCCATTTTCTGGCTTCTTGATAATTAAAAAAAACATGCTTAACAATTATTATTCAAAGTAGACTATTTTAATGGTTTAGAAGTAAACACTTAAGGGTATATTAATGAAGGGTCATATTTATCCAGCTTTCTGCCACCAGGTTCAGAACATTATTTGTTACTTTTTTTATATATATAAAATAATATCCTTAGGCATTTTTTGAAGAAAATAAAAATTATTTGCACTTTCAAGTCATCTGCTCAAGAGTTGCTCTTTCTCCATTACCAGACATGGAGCAGACCTCAGGAGCTCCAAAGATTTCATTATTTTGCCCCAGAGACCTTGAGGTCTTCAGATCTATGGAGCTCAAGAGGTCAGTGATTGCTCCTGTGGTACATCAGTGAGGTGAGATGAGGAGGAGAGGTCAATACGCCTGATGTGACATCCATAGGGACATGTAAGAAGGTTCTCCACCCACCAAGCCCCCAATAAGTAAAGATGAAATGTCCAGTAGGAAAAGGAAAGGTTAGTCCAAGGCACAGGCTGCACAAAGTGTGAGCATGCCTACCCATACTCAGCCTGGCACTTCTGTGCCTACTAGCTCATGCATGCTGAAGAATGCAAACATAATAGAGATTTCTCTACATCCTTCTCATTCGATACACATGTGCATGCTACACACTTTTACGCCCCCTCCTCCCTCGCATCTCACTCTGTTATTTGTGATTAGCCGTAAACGAGCAAATATTTTCCCAGTGTTCGCTAGGTTAGATCCCCATTTAATTAAACTGGCTCATTATGTTGCTCTCTGATTAGTGGAGGGGAATCAATTATTCAATTCACAAACATGGGCCACAGGAGCTGGAGGTGCACAACGAGCTGCTCATTTAATTCCAAGGACACTAATTAGCTACAAAGCAAAGCAGGAACTTTCTCTCTCCCACGCCACAAAGCTCCCCCATCTGGTTCTCTGAGCATACAGGACACTGGGTGCATAAAGAAGAAAGGCGGTCTGATTTAGTGGAATAGAGCAAGATAGGAGAGGATGAAGGAAACAGGAAAAGAAAGAGGAGCGATGATAGATGTATTGGGTCAATCTATGCCTTACTTAGCATGATTCTCATCTCCTTAGTCAGGCTGTGATGAGGAGTGGTTGACAGGCTTATTTGCTGGCATGTAGATCAGGAATAAATAAAAGAGAAAAAATTAATTAAACACCTAAGCAGGAAACAACCTCAGGGATGTCCTGCAGCTCAGAGCTGTGGGGCTGCTACTTTTTGTTCTTTCCAATGAAACAGCGGGCAATTATCCGAATTATTGACAGCAGATTTCTCATTTCAACTGCAAATTAAGGCTATCAATAGAGCTTTCTGATGCAAAAGTGACTAATTAACGAAAGAAGTGGAGCTCTAAAGCTGCCGTAAAAAAAAAAAACCTCCAGTCGGCAGCACGTTGTGGAAACACAGGGGAACTAATTAGTTTAATTATCAAAACAGCTAATTAAAATTACACAGTTGCCTAATTAGTTCGGTGCTTCTTGCTGTCTCTCTCTCTCCCCATCTCCTTTTTTTCCCTCCTCACCTTCCTTGCCCTTTCACTCTTTAATTGACAGGTTGAAGTTAAATATAAAAAAGGAAGATAGAGAGAGGGAGGGAGGAAGGGAGGGTGGGAGGATGGAAGGAGGGGAAATGTGTAAGGGAGGAGGAGGGGCACTAAATTTCTCTGTTGATGTTATCAGACCATATGGCACCTAGAACTCTGGAACTGGAACAGGAAAACAAATGACTTCCATCTAAGCAATATCGAAATTTCCTCCATTAACGTGTCCTTGGTGTGGCCGAACGAGGAGGTTTGTCCTCTCTTGTTCTTTTAGAGAGGGAAAAAAGTGATCATGACGAACTGGGTCATGTCATGCTTTGAAATTACCTTGTCATGCTTTGTTCAAAAACCTGCTCTTGAACAAGCCACAACAAATGAGGTAGAAGAGGAACATAGTTGAAAAGTGCCCTAAATGAAAGAGGAGAGAAAATGAAAGCACAGAATCAGAATGTTATTAACCTGCCCTTTGCAAGCATCCCTGTGGATACACCTAAGGACACTATGATGACTTGAATGCATAAAACTGCACAGTACAAATCCGCTAAGCTGCTGTACAGGATGTGATGTGATATAAAACCTCTATTTAGTATAAAATAGGGATTTCATATGTTTTCCTGAGTTTTGTCTCGGTTTCTTTTGATTTCTTTCATAAATATGTCATGAGGTGACTTGGCTATTCTAATTGCCCTAGGTGTAAATGAGTGTGTAAATGAGTGTGTAAATAAGTGTGTATGGTGCCATGCAGTGAGCTGCCATTCTATCCAGGGACACACACAATGCTTCAGGGATAGGCACCGGATCCACTGTGCCACTGACCAGGGTAAAGTGGTTACTGAAGATGAATGAATGATGTTTAATCAAGCTGTCTTCAAGCAGTGAAAACTGACAAACTGCGCCAGGCTTTGGTGCTTCATGACTGCACTTGGGTAAAATTGGAATAAAAGGTTTTAAAATAGCATCTGAAAGATTTACATGACATTGCTTGTCAAATTCAAAGAAAATATAATCCAAGCAAACAGCTATGACAACTTTGATGCAACCAAATAGTGCATAGAAGTCAACCACAGTAAAGAATCTTGAAGTTCTTATACATTACAAGAGATTCTGCACCCAAACGCAGGGAGCTCTTTTACTGTTGAGCTACCACAGTTGAGAAGATTTTAAAATTACACTTTACTTCAGTAATGAACAGGGTCGACATGCTCACACCCAGCTTCACCTTTCCTACACATGTGTCACGGAGAACACCCAGACCTGTAGTGTGACTGTCTGGTAAAAAAACTACATAGACAGAAAAACCTGGCTGCCAAGGACAAGCAGGTTTCAAGCCTGGGATATTTGTATGGTTTTATTACAGTTGCCTGGCAGAGAAGCAGGTTCGATACAAAAGAAAAGATAAAACTACCTCTTTACTAAATAAAACAGTTTTTTTATTAGGTGTGTAGCTACTACGTGTTAAAATCCTAAATACACTCTTCTCCTTCGCATGTCACAATCTGCTGGCTACATGCATCAGCTAAGGTGACAGACAATCTCTTCAGAATTAAGAACATGCAGATATGGCCTACAACTCCTTACTTACATCCTTATTACACACAGTCACTTTGCGGTTCGACAGGTCAGGATAAAATAAAGACTAGCCAGACTAAAGAAAAATATATTACGTGCAATGTTGACAGAATACAACATTTCAGTTCACTAATAACTTCTTGACATTTTGTTGGGTGCAAAAATGTTCTGCTAAATGATCATTCAACTTACTTTGCCTTTATTAGTAGCTAACTAGCTGGCCATATGTTATTATATTGCATTACCTAACACTTTTTTGTTATGTCTATTCGGTTTCCATGTAAACAAAACATGGTGTAGGGCAGCAGGCTACAGTTTGCCTGGTGGGTTAGCTAATGAATTTATGATTTGTTCAACTGTGGTCAGCAAAACTTGCAGCATCAGAAAGGATCTCTATCGCCCATCCTATGAGCTGTTCATACTCCTCTTATCTGGAGAAGGCTAAGCCAAGTCAACCAGTTCATGATAACTTACTTCCCACAGTCCATTAGACGGCTTGATTGCAATTCTCTTTAATTTTATTTCACACACTACTTACCTTCAGAGTCCAGTCAAAGATTTTACTTAAAAAAAGCAGAAATAATGCCACACACAAGTGATTTTTGCACAGTCATACTGCTGCTTAGGAATCTAGTTGTATCAGGAAGATTACTGCAGAAAGTTGTGTTGTGTTTAGTGTTTCCTGTACTGTTTTTACATAGTCATTTGTCTGTGTGTTGATCCATCTACAAGTGTCTCCAATCTTGTTAGACATGAAAGAGTCTCTGTGCTGTTTTTATCTTCAGTTTAGGAGTTGCCTAATACTAATTGTAAGGATGCATGTGATAGATAAAAATACACTATTTGATGAACTTTTAGATAAATTATTTATACTGTGTATCACTTTATTGACTGTGGAATTTATTTTGATATGCATCAAGGGTATTCAGAGTTGAGTTAAACACGCATAGTGCAGTTCTGCACATTAGTATTCAGAGTTAAATGTCCTTGGACTTAAATGAATATTTCTCATGTGATATTGGTTTGAGAGAGGAGCAGTATTCAGTCCAGTGCCACTCTCTGACAGTTAACATAAAAACACTCGGAAACTAAATGGAAAAATGTCTTTTGAAAACAAAATGAAACAGAGTAAATAAGACACTATGATTTTTTTTTTAAATAGTGTCATCGCTTTAAGATTGACAAAGAAACTGGAAGAGTAAAACGAGGCATCTTAACCAAGCCACTGAGTATATCAAGGGCCGAAGAATTGGCAAAAATTGGAATTACATGAAAGTGAGCTGTAAGCATTACAGACGAGTGCTTGGTCAGCTTATGTTCTAAACAACTAGCATGTTTTCTTTACAGGAGTGCACATCCAAATATTCTAACAATGGAGAGATTTTATTAATTAGAGACTCAAAGCTTAATTAATAGCCCACATTATAATTTCATTACCTTGATTTAGTATCTAGTGTCCTCATTAGGTAGTGCACACCACTGAGGAGGGTAAATTAAATTTTTTTTTTTTTAAGTAATAGGGACAACATTCTCAGCATACAATTTCTCTATTTCAATGCAATAATCTGTTTGAAGAAACTGTTTGAAGATCTGCGCTGCAACCATAGTTACAGTTTACAGTTTACAGGTTACAGTTTTGCCACAACATGACAAGCGCTTGAACTTGAAGATGTGTGTTGTTTCTCCAATCTGTTGCATTATCCTTTATCCAAACCGCCAAGTAGTAACTCCAGCTGGTGATGAAGCCACTGAGTTGTTAGGGAGACAGCATGTTCCTCTGTGTTCTCTATCAACATAAACCCCCTCAACATGTGCATGCTTCAGACAGCAGTTCCACCACCTGGCTCATTAGGGCCAGACTGGTATTCTTAGCAGCACTAATCAGGGACCTTATTATTTCTCTGGTTTGCAAGAACTTTGAACTCCAGACTCTCTTAGCCTTAAAGATTCATGAAGGCCAGGGCATTGTGAGAGCTGCTTAAGATTGCAGTGGGGTCAGGGGTCGCCGTTATCCCTTCGGCAAGAGCAAAAAACAAATTGCATGTCCTAAGGGTATGCCTCTCGTATGTATGTCTGGTACCTACAGTATCTCTTAATTTTCTCTTGCATCATTTCTTCCAATCTTCTTTCTTAGACTGTGAACCAGAGTATGAAGACTTCCAAAAGAATTTGAATATTTCAAACTTTTTAAGCCAGTTGTTTTAAAGGTGAAAGAATGTCAAAGAACACAAAGAGAACAGAATGTAATAATATTAGATAGTTCAAAGGATTTATATGTCACCATAAAAGTCAGAATCAAGATATCTATTTAAAATGAAGTACAGAAAGTCCAAAGTGATATCAATCAAAACATTATACTATTCTTCAATATTTCTTTTTTTTATTGCACCAACGGGTAGGTGTTTAAGAGGTACTTAAGCTTAAACTCTTTAATGGAAGTTTAAATACAGTCTAGAATATACAAATGTCCCTGATTACATACAACCAACATGTCCCATACTATTATAGACTAGTAGAAAGGTAAAACATTGATAATCTTTTTCGACCTTATTTTCAGTATATCTATTTATACAAACGGTCAAAGATTAACATTTTCTCATATGTAACCTAACCTAACTGTTATATATTATTTACTGTATCCACTGTTTATTTATGGGAGTTGAAAGTAAAATTAAAAACATGTGACTTCAAAAAAATCACCTAAAATTTCTAATGAACACATTTATTGATTTATACAATATTTGAAGATTAAAATATTTCACTTCATCAAGTACATGTTTACATGTTACTTTATCCACCTCAGTGACGTACAAAATCAGGCAATGTGAACAATGTTTGATAAAAATGTTTACAATAGTAATACAATAGCAGTAATATTAGAGCTATCAATAGGGTGATGTGTACATGCGTGTACATGCGTGAACACACACACACACACACACACACACACACACACACACACACACACGTGCAATAAAAGCTAGCTCTAAATTTCACCTCCTTTAAAGGAAAACATTTTGGTATTTTTTTGGTTTGAGAAAAAAAAGAAAAAAAAAACCATGGACATTTGATCTCCTACTAAGATATAAAAGCACACACAGATACACTTACACTTAAACACCTTTGCTTACATTCTAATTGCATGTGGTAAAAACATGTGTGTGTAACTGATACCGTGAGTCTCCCCTCATGACAGTTATAGGCTTACTATCAGTGAATGAGCTATGTGTACTGGTGGGAAAGAAAGCGATACTAATCTGACAGAAATCCTTTTAAAATACAATAAATGTTGCACAATAACACCACAACAATGAAGACAGTTCAATGATACAACAGGCATCGGTTTCTAAAGTATGACAGTTTTCTCAACTAAATTGAAACCATTGACAGCACAGTTATATCATACAAGTGAAAAGAGGTTGACAAACTTTTCTAATGAACCTGCACCTGTATGCTTATCACCACCTGATGCTAAAATATATAATTCCTAGCAAAGCAATTGTTTCATGTAGAGATTTGGATTCATCATTGTAAATTCTGTATTCTGTACATATGCTGTATTTCTGTCTGTAATTTTCTATATCTGTTGATTCACTCTGCAGTGGGTTGATATTTGATATAGTATTTTTCCTAAAATTGCATTAGTTATTAAGAATATATTTGGAAAGTGCCAGGGGAAAGGTGGGACTACTGGTGTCTATGATAGGGAGGGAATTATAGCATAGCTTGTGTGACAACTCTTCAGTTGAATAATATATTGGGACATAGAGAAGTGATTAAGAACATGTTAAACACTATTTATTTACATATGCATGCCAGCACAATGACATAACAACACAACACAACAACAGCCAACACAATGACATAACCTGTAAAATACAGGATTTTACTCAAAATCTCTATAAAGCTTATATATTTACGTTTTCACCGCCCCTTTGCTGTTTGCTTCCAACATGGTGGTAAAACAAATCTGGGGGAGGAGTTTGGAGGAAAGTCAAAATATTTTAAAGAGAATAAAATAGAATTTACACTATAAAAAAGGGAACTGCAATAAAATAAAGCTGCATTTACATTCTCTTAGGCAAAAGCAGCACAACTTATTTTAAATATTCCTAATAAAGTGCAGCTGCACACTTTAAGATGTGCAAATATTTGTACAGGATGGATGTGTTAAAAAGAAAACCAAGTTGAGGTATTGATGAAGGACAGCCTAGTATATCTAAAGGCATGGTACTAGAAGGCACTTCTCATAAAACATTCTCTGACCATCTTCAGTCAGACTAATATGAATGATTTTTTTTTTTATCCCACTACCACCACTTTTCAGAAGTGATTATGATTTTTCTTTATATTGTCTATCCTTATTCTTTCTCCTGCAAAACCCATCTTTTTGTTCAGAAGCATTTCCTTTCAATTTTGCACATTTAGCCTGTTTTGCATTCTTTGATAATAGAACATTTTCTGTCTTTAGAAAACCGCAGCTTTTGTAATTCCGCCAGCGAAGTCTCCTGCTGTTCCTGGAACCTTGAGGCTTCTGATTCTTAACTCCACAAACGTCTTGTATCAAAATAACTAAAATTGTTGGTTTTGTTATGCCAACCTACAGTGCTGGTTTGACATCCTCTCATTCAGCTACAAAAATCGCTTGCTTTTCTTTCCTAGATAGCTCTCAAATCTTTAGCACTCTGACAATCTGAGTGAAGTCAAGTTAAACTTTATAAAAGTGCAATAATACAAAAACTGTCGAAATGATTTGGCATACTGTATAGAGTTTGAGATATCAGGATGGTTAGGAGCTTGACATGCAGTATCTCTGTAGAAATGATATGTTCTAAGGGCTATGAATTTGTATGAGCTGTAATAGAAAGTACAGAATAAGAAAGGAAGACAGTACACAGTATGCTTTTATTGCTAGGTTTTATGTGTTCGGGTTTTTTTTTTAAAAAGGAGAGAGAGAGGGAGAGAGAACAATGGAACAATGCTAAGCAGAAGTAACTTTTCTGACAGAACAGTTTCAAAATCAGCTGAATTATACAGTCAGTACTGAGTCATACTGAAAGCTGAACACAACTGCATCACACAATTCACATAGAAAATAATAACAGATTGTGTAAATGCACACATTCAGAAGTGTTATGCATGGTCTTAGTAAAAATCCAGCAAACACTTCAGTTGTGTTCGTGTTTTTGCTTCTTTTTATAAAAAAAAAAAAAAAAAAGGGTTGTCAGGTTTGCAGGAATTCAGTCAATTTATCACAATATTTAAAATCTTCAGAAACACAAAAAAGCAGTCCAAATGTACTTTTGAGGACATTGTGGTGTAATAAATGTCATGAATGTAAAAAAAACAACAACAATTACCTGTTTCTATTTACATTATTTGTACAATAGCATAATAAACACCATTATTGTGGTTTAAGAGAAAATCTGATGCAAATCATTACATTCAATATAACTTTCTAATAGGTATTTTTCTAAGCAAAGTCTTTCAAGGATAGGTAATGGAGCCACCAAGAGTGTGGATTACTAAAATAGATGAATGAATGAATGAATGAATGAATGAATGAATGAATGAATGAAATTTCCCTTTCAAGTTTGTGTAAAGAAACACCTAACTAACTTTGCACTTAAAAATTGTATCTTTTGAACCAGTCCCATTACCTTAAAAAGTATAGGTTTACATCTGGTTCACTTCCAGGTTTCTTCCAATTGTAGTCTCCGGGAACTTTCCTTGTCAACATCACTGATGAATTTAGCACTGAACCTTTTCAGATCAAAGAGGATTACCGGAACAACTATTTTAGTAAGTAAAGCACTCCTAATCATCCACAAAGAATATAGAGATAGCATACCCTACTGCTTGGGAAATCCATAAGAAGTACCTGATACTCTTAAACAAGCAAAAGACACAGCTTCAGCAATCACCATCTTGCTTTATAGTTATCAGTTTGATTTGTAAAGTGCTTTTGTTTGTCTTCCTGACATGTTGTGGTTGTTGCTACACTTGTAAACCGTGAGATTGCGCAGAATTGCAATGGCCTTCCAAAAGGTTGCATTGTTTAACAAATGCAATCTCACCTGTCCTGCTGGTGAGGGGACGCACGCCGGGCAAATTGCCTGCAAAGCTGCAGTCCGATTTGAATTGTCAATGTAGCCCTCTTCTATCAGACTCATACAGAGAGCACTTTGGCTCTGATAGTGTGAAGACAGATTTCATCAGGTCCTTATCTGTTACAACCTGCATTGCAGGCAATTGGATTCAATACTGCCCAATAACGGTGTTATTTTTTAAACATTAGGTTCGCTGGGTTTTTTGCACTGGTCAGCAGTGGGGTATATAAGAATGGTGGAAAAAAGCATATAAAAAGAGATCGGCTTCTGTCTTTGTTTTTCCCCTCCTGCTGTCCAGTTGCATGAATAGTGTATTATTCTGATCATTTCCCTGTCCTCCATGGAAAAAAAGTAATTTTATCTTGTAAAAGATTTTTTTTTTCTCTGCACTGCCCTGTACATAGTGTGATGTACTTCAAGCAGGTTGGGAACAAAATTTTTGCACTGCACTGATACATCATGGAAGTCATTTGTAAGTGTTGTCAAAGCAGGGGTATTCATCTAACATTTACCAAACTTAAACAAAAAAAAAAGTACTTAATTTTGTCACCAGGGATTTGTTTATGGCTACAATGTCAATGTATTAAACTATTGTCATAGACTATAAACAGATAAAACACATCAGATTTAATTTTGACATTGGAAATATTTTTCCACTTAATGTTTCTATGATTTTGTACGTCACTGACAGTGGTGGATGAAGTACACAAAACATGTACTTGAGTAAAAGTAGAGATACACCAGTAAAAGTAAAAGTGCTCCCTTTATGTACTTTAGTATCAAAAGTACTATGATTTGTTATAGCTTTATTGTTCCTATTAACCTTTTGTCAAAAGACTCTTTGCTTTATCAACAGTTTTTTGAAAAGACTCTGTTACTCTTATCTATTAATAGAATGATGTAATTAGCACTGATTGATGTTCATGTCTATTTATTGTCTAAATAAGGCCACAGGCGTTGTGGCAATTTACAGTAGTCAGGAGATTCTGCCATAATTTATTCCTATCAAAATGTTCTGCTTGCTGTTGAACTGACGCTTAACTGTATGTTGGTGATAAGCAGATACCACCAAGTGGCAATCAAAACAAGTTCAAAACAGAGTGTGCGCTCTATACTGATTGGTGGCTTGCTGCCTGCTTGACAAGTTACGTTTTTATTCACTCAAATAAAAAGGAAGGACTGATTTTGCTACATGTAGTCGAGTAAAAAGTACAATATCTGACTTTGAAATGTAGTGTGTAAGTTGAAGTTAAAGTCTTCCCAAATGGAAATACTTCAGTAAAATATGATTGCAATTTAAGTAAATTGTAAGCAACTTAAGTAAATTGACTACTTACATTTACCTTGTTACTGTCCAGCACTGGCCACTGTCGGCACTGGCTTGCACATTAGGGATAGACCTGATGTGCCAAATAAAATGCAAGACTTAATTGTTGAAAGGTACCAATCAAGAGAGGGATATAAAAGAATATTGAAGGCACTAAATGGAATGTACCATGGAGCACTCTCTAAACCATTATCAATAAGTGCAGAAAATGTGGCACCACAGAGAAGTTGCAAAGATCAGGACAACCCTACAAAATTGATGAGAGGAAGAGAAGTAAACTCATGAGGGAAGCTAACAAGTCGCCAAAAGCAACACTAAAGCAACTATAGGAATTCCGGCAGGTACTGGTCACTCCTTGCATGTGACTACCATCTTCTGTATTCTGCACCAGTATGGACTGTTTTGTAGGGTGGCAAGATAGAACCTGGTTTTTTTTAGAAAGAAGTATATGCAAGCCTTTCTGAATTATGCCTAAAGATTTATTCAAAATGTGTTATAGTCTGACAAAACTAAGATTGAGCTTTTTGACCATAATTCTCGAAAAGTATGTTTGGCACAAAGCCAATACAGAGCATCATCCAAGGAACACCATTGCGAAAGTAAGGCATGGTGGGGGTAGCATTATGCTTTGGGGCTGCTTCTCATCAGCTGTGCCTGGGTAGAGAAAGATGGGAAAACAAATAGCTCCAAATAACAAATACAGCTATTTTGGCACAAAACCTTTGACAAAAGTTGAAAATGAAGAGGAATTTCACATTTTAACAGGACAATGACTTAATAGCATACATCAAAATTAACAAAGTAAGAGCTTCAGAAAAGGATAATCAAAGTCCTGGAATGGCCCAGCCAAAGACCAGACTTCAATTCCATCAAAAACATATTGAATGATCTAAAAGGAGCTGTGCACAGGAGATCCTAAAATTTGAAGGAAGTAGTTTTTTGGGGTTTTTTTTTTTTGCAAAGAAAAGTGTGATACAAAATGCCAAAGTCTAGATTTGTGAAGTTAGAGACTTATTCACAAAGTATTAGTTGTTAAGGGTGTTCTGAACTGGTAGTGTCTGTCTGTCTGTCTGTCTGTCACGGTGTGAGCGAAACAAAAGGCAGAAGCCGGAGTACAGCTCGCTCGGGTTTTAATGGCATGCGTGAGATAGAGATACACACACACACGCACACGCGCACGCGCACACACACACACACACACACACACACACGCACATTACACACACGGCAGTCCTTAGGTTGAGAGAGATATTCCGAGTAGCGCATTGGGAGAAGCGTAGCTGACCCGAGAAGCACAGGGAGGGGAAGCGCAGCCGGTACGGGATTCTGGAGTCCGGATGAAAGAAGTCCTGTATGTAAACCGGAACGCCAACATAAACAATAACGAACGGCGGGTGAATGTGAGTGAGGGGTTTATGTAGGAGCGGGGTGGAGTGATGATGAGCTTCAGGTATGCCTCGTTAAACCTGGAGCTTCAGAGAGAGTGGAGGCATGAGTGATGATGAGCTCCAGGTGTGCGTGGTTAAACCTGGAGCTCTATGGAGAGTGGAGGCATAGAGAGCCACCAAAGGGGGCGTGGCAGGTGGTTCCCTGACAATATATATATATATATATATATATATATATATATATATATATATATATATATATATATATATATATATATATATATACAGTGTTGGGCACTTTTAAAAATAAAGTAACTCCGTTACTGTTACCGTATGGTGCGTTACCCGTTACTTTTTTAAATGAATTAATTTGGGCTGAAGTGTAGACTACAGTCTAACCTGCTTACAGCAGCGTCGCATTGTAGGATTGGTGGATGAACCACTGTAAACAGGAAGAAGACGCACTGTGGGCGTGTCTCCGTTTATTCAGGTCTGTGCAGCAGTCATGGCAAGTCGAGGCGAGAGCAAGACGAGTTTCTCAAAGTGGAAATATGCTCATTATTTCACTTTAGTTGAGTATAAAGACAAAAACTTTTAAGTCAAATGTAAGCTGTGTCTTTCTGGTTTAAAGCTCGAATCTACTGCGATAAACAGCAACTCCAATCTGTTGAAACACCTGCAGGACCTCCATGCCTGAGGAGCTAGTAGCTAGAAGCTAACCCGGTGTTCTGTTCTACATTGTTGATAGTTTTCATACTTCAGCTGTGAAAGGAACATGTTTAAGAGCTCAACACAACAGAAGAAGCCACTTTAGTTTTTGATTGTGAAAATATTATTCAGCTTGTTTTGTTATTTATTTCAGAAATCTTGTGATTATATTTAGTTTGTGCTGGTCTGACTTAAATAAAATAGTGTTTAAAAATTACTTTGTGCTTAAGTCAGTTTTGTGTTTGTATAGATCATAACGCATAAAAGGGCATTAATAGGAACATTAAAGAAGGTTCTATAAAAAAGTAACTAAAAACAGTAACGCATTAATTTTTGGTGTAAGTAATCAACAAAGTAACAGAGTTACTTTTTGAATGAAGTAACGAGTAACTGTAACTAGTTACTATTTTTTAGTAACAAGCTCAACACTATATGTGTGTGTGTGTGTGTGTGCCATTTTTGTCCAGTCTGCCGAAATACTACACCAGTTGGCAACTCCTGGTTTTAACATTAATATTAATATCAGAAATGACTATTACAGTTGGCTATAACATTCCTAAAAGCCAATTATTATATCTTATACATGCCAGCTTTCACTAAAATGCCAGTATCGCTACAGTTTCAGTGTTAGTCCAACACTTCTGTCATTTCCCCACTGCATGGTAATTAGATTAGGCCTCATCTTGAGGGTAGTGGGAAAGCATTAACTTTAATTAAGATACCCTCATTTGCAATCTTATTAACGAGGATGAAATGAAGTGGTAGGGTTTTTTTTTTCTTTCGAAATAAAAACGAAAAACAAGGCGAACATTGTTTTTGATTAACCATTGAAACAAACTTATCTGGAGAACTATTAATTAAGATTAGGTCCATAATTTGCACAAATTACAGACTCTTCCTTAAATCCACATCTAAATAATATCCACATCCTTATCCAGTCTGGACTTTACAATGCTCACGCTCCCTCTAATTACTAAGCATAACTATTTACTGTTTCAATGCCATGCTTTCATAAGATTTATTAGGTTAATGTCTTTTACGGTTCTTTGCAATGTGATTTTTTTCCTAGTATTAGTCTTTTATGTGTTCATTGGTTTATTTGTGAACAATTGACCAAAAGATTTCACTGTTGTGATTATAGCCTATAGACATTACGCCATTTTTAAGGCTACCAGAAACAACCTTTCCATTCCATGCAGCAACCTGGTGTTCAATAACTCTCCCATATGCAATTTGTTGCTTGGTGGTGAGAGATAAAAAGCCTGTAGTGTTTTGCCATCATATTAAGGACAACATTTAAGTCAAAGTTTTCATCTTTTGCCTGAACCGTGTGTTTTTCTTCAAAGTCTGGTTCATGCTGGTATCAATTCGAACAATACGTGCATCTGCTCTGAGTTGGAGTTTGAATAAAAACGGGTAAAAACTCTGACTTTAAGAAAAGGCTTTTGACTTCACTTCAGACGCTCATGGCTTGGAATGGATCAGAGCCGTCAAAAAACTCTATCTTATTTACATTTTTTTCCCTCCTCCTACCCCCAACCACACACACACACACACACACACACACACATATGCTGTGCTGTTCCAGGAAAGTGAGGGGGAATAAAAACAGAGTGAAAATGAAAGAGTGTGTTTCAATGCCAAGGTGCCAGGGCCCTCTTTTAAGCAGTAAATGTTCTGACAGGGGAGAAGAGAAGGCGATAATGAGAGCTGAGCTTCTTTCCAAGATGGCTGTATTGTTTTAATTGTTCGAGCTGTGAAATAGAGGGAAGGGAAGAAAGGGAGAGAGCGAGCAAGTGTGCAAAGAGAGAGAGAGAAAGAGAGAAAGAGAGAGAATGAAAAGGAGTGAGAGAAAGTCTCAGAGCCAGTATTTAAAAAAAGAACAAACTTGGCTTTTTCCAGGCAATGTGTTGGAGCAATTATGTACAAACCCTGTAATTATGCATATCTTTTGGAAACATGTAAAGCTGTATGGAAATGAGACTGGGCCGCGTTAACTCCACACTGAGCACCCCCCACTGGCTGCACATTGTCTGAGATTTTAGGCACTTTTAGAAAAGTAATGGAGAGTTTAAGTTGGCATACAAGTGTGTGTGTGTGTGTGTGTGTGTGTGTGTGTGTGTGCGTGCGTGCGTGTGCATGTGTGTGTGAGGTGTGTGTGTGAGGTGTATGCGTGTGTGTGCTTATGAGAACTGGTAGGGGGCATTAGGTTGTTTACTATAGGCAATACTAAGAAACATCAAGCAAAACACTCTTGGCATGTACACTCCTGTCTTTACACCTCCCCCAACTTCCCTCCGCACTCTTCCTCCTCCCACCCTCTGCCTCACTCTCTCTCTCTCTCTCTCTCTCTCGCTCTCTCTCTCTCTCGCTCTTTGCATGTACTAAGGCCCACCCTTAATTAAGTCTGTTGGGGTTTCAAAATGTTGAATCTTGTTTAAAGACCATCTCAGCACATTTGGAGGCCCACATGCACGCATGGTAATCAGGCCGTTTGGGCGTCGGGTGCAAATCTTATTTTCAGGCTGATTTTATTTTTTTATACAACTTCTTGTGCTTATTGCTTACTGCTTTTTTTTTCTCAAGAATGTATGTGCATGTATAAGAGGTGGTGTGGGGTGTGGATGTGTGAAAGGGGTGTGTGTATGTGCATGTGCGTGTGTAATTGTTCCTAACCATCGCAGAGTACGTCCTCTTGCCTCTTTAGTGCTTCTCTTCCTTACAATTACCTCTGCTTAATCTTATTAGAGTGAAATTCAATTACTTTTATCAAGGTTATTTCATACATGATAGATGCAGCCAGTGCATGGCTTAATTAGGGCCCAGTAAAAGCGAGCGTTTTGCATCATCCCGCTGTTCCTACACATATAATTGAGCTCGGCTCTCTCTTCCAGGAGAATGGCTCGGCCAAAACGGTGACAATGCACCACATAACAGCTCTATGAGACCAGAATAATGGGTAAATTATTACGGTTCAGCAGGAGCTAAGCACCTGTTACTGCACTTCATTTTGAAGTCCACACTGACATTTAAATTTTTTCATTTTCAACATTGATAGCAGGTTACCAGAGGGGACCACAAGGCAAGAACCAAATAAAGGCTATTTAAATGCTTGCAAAGTGGTAAGATTTAAATCAAATAAGTGCAGATCTCTCTTTCTCTCTCTCTCTCTCTCTCTCTCTCTCTCTCTCTCTCTCTCTCTCTCTCTCTCTCTCTCTCTCTCTTTCTCTTTCTTTTCTTTTTTTTTCCTATTCTTCTTCTCTTCCTATCCTTTCCCTTTTTTCTTATTTCCCTCCTGTTTTTCTGCTTCACTTCAGGATTAAATCAAGGTTTGTTTCTCCAAACCTATTTACAGTCAAGGTCTGGAATACGGGTGACTGTCCCTCCCCTCCTCACCAATTATTCCTGGATGGAATTTTTTCCATGGGTTAAAGCAGGATAATTGTGTAATTATCTGGGTAAAATTGGAAGTCTAATGTGTAAAAATGGGATGTTGTTGGACTGCAAGAGCAAAGAGACTGACTTGATTCAGTTACTTGTGAGGTTGTGGCCTGACCAAATAAATAAATTAAAAAAAAAAAATTACAAGTGGTCGAAATAGTAATAATTCAAATATCTGTAAAAGTTGCAACTAGGAGATAATAGAGTGTTTTTGCACTTGACATGTAGTATCAAGTGTAGTAACAAGGGTTTGTTTCATTCTGTCCTGTTACAAGACCAAGCTCTTCTTTATCACACAGCAACTACCAACCGGGGAGAGTGTGGTCCAGCATGGACCTCCTGTGCGAACTGTGAAGCCAACCATCACCATCACAACTCATGCTCCATACACAGAGCAGAGAGGAATCACATCCTTCTCACCCCAGAGTCTACTGATGGCTTTAGTATTGTATGAAATTGAAGACTTTCATGCTGCACCAAATGGAGTCTGTTCGCTTTCATTTTTTACTTGTTTGGCAAACACATGAGAAAAAACTTGATCATTATTGACTTTAGCAAAACAAATGTTTTACCTCACAGCTTAAACTTGTAGTAGCCTGCTACACGTTCCAAATCCCACCACCTACTGCACTGCACACATCCATCATTTAATGATCTGTCTGTTGTCAGAGGGATTTTTACTAGGTGGATTCATTACATTTATTGCTAAACAGACAGTTTTCCCAAAACCACCATGTACATTAACTCGCCTGATATAAGTAACAGTCAACAGTATTAGGAGAATATAAAGAGCCACGACTGAAGCAGCAGATAGCTAAAAGATTTCAAATGACTTTACTACTACAAAAATGCAATGAACTTTGCTAGATGTATATAATAATTCTGTACTTGCAATGTAATAATGATAATTAGCTAGTTCACCATGCTATTCAATTACATTTGCTATCACTTTTAAACCTAGTTTCAGAGTAACCAACACACTGAACTGTGCAATCACTGGAGCTTTTGCTTGACCAATGAACTAGCAAAAATGAATATGATTTGATTCTGTTCTATTTTACCAATCTGGATGTGGACTTCATGCAGCACTGCTGTTCTGAGAAGCCCAAAATTCAACATATGTGACATTGCCTTTGAGAATTACACCCTGTCCATTCTAAAGGAACGCATTTCTGAGGTTTTCTGACTGAAATCTCTTTATGTCAGCTGACAACAATGCATTTTCTTTAATTGAAGTAGAGAAAACAATCCTGCCCAGGTCTGTTCCTGTTGAAATCATACATTATTACACTGACCTTAATCCAAATCCCCCTACAAACCGAGCAATTTCTCTCTGCCAGTCTTAAGATCCTGGCAGAGGGAAAGAGAAAGGGAGGTGGCAAATAAACAGCAACTCGTGGAATGGGAAGGGGACAGACTAGCAAAATGAAAATTCAGGGGGAAAGGAACATAAGATATGTTGTCTGCTTTCAGTGGTTGTTAGGAAATAAATTGCTTTTGAAAGTAGAAATGTTTACCTCAATTGAGAGCCATTTTATGCCCTTGACAGGAAATTATTTCACAGCCTCTCTTGCGGTTGCTCTTTCCATTGGTCATGTTTTCTTAACCTTACAAAAATAACTTGGCCTCCACATTCACTTCGACTATAAACACTTATTCTGTGTTTTGAGGCCTCTCTCGGTGGGTAGCTCAACTAATTTCTTTCTTCAGTGGCGAGACCGTCGAGGTAGAATAGCGAGGGAAAGAAGCACGCTGCTGTTCTGCCCTCTTCACAAATTTGCCCTTTGTGTTGAGCATGTAGCAAGTACAAGAAAGTAAATCGAATGTAGAACTGCACTGATAGTGGAAAAAAGACATTATTGACTTATTATTGCTGCTGCAGAACCGGTTCGGCAAACAAAACAGAGGAAAAGCACTATTTAAAACTTGATTTTAAACATGGCTGCAAACTTTGGAAGAGAATGAATGAGGGTTTTCTTGGCTGTTAAACACTATTAAGTTTATTGAAATCCAAGGCTAGATTCATAGATTGGCAGATCAGTCATCATCATTGCTTATATTTTCAGGATTGTAATGGATCTTACTTTCGATGATCCGGGTATCAAAGAATACAATATATCATAAGAGTAAGGACTTCATTGCTATCTATCTAAAATAAAAATAAAAAATGGTATTATCACTAACTTTTGTGTGTATTAACTATAGTGAATATAGTGCCTGAATGCCCAAATTAGCATGTGTGTGTGTGTGTGTGTGTGTGTGTGTGTGTGTGTGTGTGTGTATATGTGTGTGTGTGTGTGTGTGTGTGTGTGTGTGTGTGTGTGTGTGTGTGTGTGTGTGTGTGTTTGTGTGTGTGTTTGTGTGCAGTCCTGACCCCAGGGGGCCTACTGACATTGACACTGGGTTTCAGTCTCCCATCTTCAATCCTGTCTTATCAGAAGCTTGTTGTTGGCCTAGGGGTCACATCACCCCTCCCACCCCTACCCCCATACTCCTGCCCTCGAAATCAAATCCCCTTTAACTGATAGCTGGTGTGCACTGTGTCCTCTGCGGCTCCTCAGGGTGGAGACAGAGAGTCCATACAAAAATCTACTGGACAGACATATTGTGTCTTACATAAGCATTTACCTTTCCACATGTTGTAGTCTTTCAACCAGGAACTAAAATAGAATTGAGATCTTACACAACATACATTACATATCTAAAAGCACAGATATTATATTAATTGTTACACAAATGCTAATTAAAGATGCTAACATCAGTTTATTTTAATAATATGCAAAAGCAAAAAAAACATGTATTGTAGAGACAAGAAAACTACTTTTGAAAAACAGAATGCATGATTGTGTTTACATGCCCATATTGTCAGCCATATTATAGATACTCCTCCAGACCACTTCACTCCGGAAATACTAAGGAGATAAAACGACAGCTTAGTGCTCATGGAAGAAAAGAGGACAGCATTGACACTGTGACCGTTCACATAAATCATAATGAGCAGGTAAATAATGCTTTATACAGTATGTGTGCTCTAAAGTGATCATGTAAATACATTTTTAAATGCTAAATCTACATGCTAATGCTAATTCACTTTGTGTTCATTGATGTGAAAAGCAAGTGGGTTCAAAGTGTTAAATGTGTAAAATCATTCAAATCTTATTCAGCTCCACCTGTTTGAAAATAATATTGACAGATGTTGAGAAATCAGACCTAATGTACCTTTAATGGTTGCATAAGTATTCACCCTGTGTGGTAAACTATTAGAAATATTATATATATGTGAAACAAATATCCTGTTTGATCTGTATGTTAGTCAAAGATGTAGGTTTTAAATGAGGTTTAATGATGAAGGGTCACTCCTGAATGATCACTGTATTGTAAAATTAACATGGGCAGATTTGACAGTAACATTACCTGCTGTATAGTATGTACATAACATTAATAAATCTTGTCTTTCATTCAGTACAGTACATTCAGTACCGACATTTTAGTTACTTAGTTTCAGACATTCAGAGCCAGATTTGATTCAGTTTACTGCCTGTGAAGAGTTTTACACTTCCATTTCCTGTTAAGTTTCCTCCAGTTTTTCATGCACCACTCAAAATATACCAGTGGGCGGATTTGCTACATTAAACTGCCCCTTGAGTTGATTGTGTGTGTGTGTGTGTGTGTGTGTGTGTGTGTGTGTGTGTGTGTGTGTGTGTGTGTGTGTGTGTGTGTGTGTGTTTGGTTTTTCCCTGGATGATGTTAGATTCAGGGTATATCAATTTCTTTAGCTGGATTTTGTGACTTGTTTAATGATACATTGTCTTTACTTTGGACTCAGGACTTATCTGTCATTACAACATATCTGTTTATTAAACAATTACAACATATGTTTATTGGCAATTTTGACAATGGACATTGTCTCAAAACAAATTAAAACAGATAAAGGGGTAATAAAAGAATGTATAAGTTTGTTTCTTAATAAATAATCTTGAGAGAAAACCAAAAGGGAAACCATCCTCATTCGAGTAACACCAAATGTCCATTGCTATTTCATTGACATCTGTCATCTGTGTGTTTACAGTTTAGACATGAAACTTGTATGCTGTCTGTCTCAGCACTTGTCTGTGTTTGATAAGGCCCCAGGACTAGCAACTCTTTAATTTAATGTCAATACTGAATGAATTTTTCTGTTACTTGCAAAACACCTGTAATACAAAGAACAATTCAGTACTCTTCCTCTCTTTATTATTCTGTCTGTAGTGACTACAGTTAGAGCACAGTGTGTGCAGCTTGTGTTTTATTTCAGCCAGAACCTTTGAAGTTCAAGCACAAAATTGCAATGTTCCTCCAATTACACAGGGCAGCTGTAAATAGATAAATACAGGATGGAATACAATATGAAATGTAAAAAAAAAAACCAAAAAGAAGAAAAAATTGTGTTCCAACCAAATTAACATGGTTCAAAATTCATAACTGAGTCACACCTGGGAATGAGATCTCATAATATTTCACTTACAGGGGAGGCACTTGTTTGCAACTCGCACTCTCGCACTATAATATGCAGCGCACTCTATTAACAAGTTCACGCTCAGGCACTCGGGTTTTCAGCAGAAGCTCTTGCGAGCACTGCAGAGGAGCGGGGTGTTGTGAGTGGCACTCAATCAAAAACACAGGAAAAACAAAAACACAATGGCACTCCATGCACAGAGTATGAGAAACGATGACCTTCGTCTAATTGGTTTAAACAAAACTGTGCACAGCAAATTAAGCCAGTCTGGCACTAAACGTGGATGATCCTCATCTCCAGAATGGCCTTCTAACTGCTATCCAAAACTTCTGCATGCTTATTTCAACTTCAAAACTCTAAAGGCAGTATTAGTGTTCTAGCATAGCATAGATATTGTAGGGTTACCTTTACTCAGCTTTCAATTCTGTGAACTATTTGAAACAAGGAGGAAAGCTTCAAAACTTCAAAATTTAGATTAATGCCTCCATGAGGCAAAAGTAACTTCTGCATGACAGCATCACCAATAATCCCGATTGAATAGTGATGATGAGTGTTGCGAAAGCTACGGTTGTCTGATCAAGTTACTGTGCTCAAACTAACGAAGGCAACAGAGGAAAAAAAGGAAACTGACGATAGCTAATTAGTAAATCCATAATGTTTTCCTCCTCTTAAGCATCTCCCTCGAGGGTGTTTTGAATCATTATGCAAATGATGTTGTCAAATGTCAATTAGCACAGGAAGACACTCTCATGATTTATTATTTTCAAGAGTGCTTCTGTAGTTGGAAACCTTCTCCTGCTAGTGATCAAAGGAAATAGAAAATGAGGTTTTGTGTGTGTGTGTGTGTGTGTGTGTGTGTGTGTGTGTGTGTGTGTGTGTGTGTGTGTGTGTGTGTATATATATATCCCTCTCACATGCTAAGAAGAATTAAATCCTTTATTTCAAGGCAAAGGACAAGGGAATGGTTAAGGCCCTGACTTGAAAAGATGTATTGGAACAGTTTGCCGGATGCCTAGGTCCGTATTAACTGGCAGGGGTTAAAACACAAGCACTCGATATCTTTTACAACGTGTTTTTCTGCCCCCAAGGAGTCACATAATAATTTGTGGTCACAGGCAATAGATACTTTTTTTGATGCACTTGTAATTACAATTCATCCCTGAAAAACACATCAACAAAACTGCTGTCCAATAGATCAGGGACACTCTGGGGCTTTTTCACGCTGTACTATGGGCATGACAAGAGCCTTGTTACCAAAAAGTACTATCTATTTTACAACCAAGGGTGAAGAGCCTTTATTAGTGGCAGTGCAATTACTGGGGGAAAGAAAATCAGACAATAAAAGACAACAGTGGATGTCAATTAGGTTTTGTAATTGAATAATTACTGGACAGAGTGCCATGGCAGAGTGATTACAGGAGCAGTTTGCTAAATGTCAGAAAGCAATTGAAATAAATTACACAACTCTAAACCGACTACTCTGATTAGACAGCAAAAGCCTTGCTTCATTTACCCTGTTTAGCAAACCTTCTTGCTTATTCCGTTCGTTTCTGCTCCCAGTCAAGGCTTTGTGACTTTGTTTTCTGCATCTTATAATTAACCTGGATGAAAGAATAAATCATTCCTGCGACTTTTGCGATCACTCTTATGTCGCAGTTTTTGAGACTTGCTCACTTACCTGCATGATACTGAATATTAAATCAAAGTGTGTCATCTCATCTCTGGCAACAATCTTTCATTTTACAAGTTTTTACAATTTTGTTCTCAATATTGATAGTAAAAGTTTGAGGTTTAAGAATCATTTAAAATGTGCTATCCACCATGATAATGGAATGAGGTCATTAAGAACTTATGACTTATAATTTATTTAAAATGTATATTTTACTTAATAACAATACTAAACCAACACCAGAACTCAGAATATGTCATATTCAATCCCTGCACCTTAACTATATATATAACTAAAATTACTAGAATGCTAGTGATTTAAATAAATGGATATCATAATTTTATTTGAGTGCACATAAATCATTTTTAAATAAAAATAAATGCATGCATATAACCCACATTTATTAAAGCATGCACTTGTTCATCCATTCATGCATTAATTTAGGATAAATGCTAAATACCGGTCAAGGCCTTGATGGAAGCTCAACCCAGGGATGCTGGGTGTGAGGTGCGAATACACTAGGATAGGATGCCAGTCCAACACAAGACAACATGCTCACAGACATTCCCACCTAGTAGCATGGAAGCCCACAATGAGACAGGGAGAAAATATAAAACTCTGAACAGAGAGTAACTTGAGTTTAGGATTAAACAAAATAATAATGTATCAAAAAATACACAATGCAGCACCATGCATCTTGTGCACAGATAGATCACCATTAAACTGCCCATTAACACTGCAAACAAGAAAGAGCTCAGAGCCGATCCTTGATTGAGTCCAACCTACACCTTATACCACACAATGCAACTCCTTCTGACCTTTTCTATACTTCTCCATCAACATTCTCAAAGCAAATAATGCGTCTGTGGTGCTCATTCTCGGCATGAAACCAAACTGCTGCTCACAGATGGTCACCTCTTCTCTCAGCCTGGATTCCACTGCTCTTTTTTCATAACTTCATTGTGTGACTGATCAACTTAATTCCCCTGTAGTTACTGCAGGTCTGCACATCTCCCTTATTCCTAAACACCAATACCAGCAGAATCCTTCTCCATTCCTCAGGCATACTCTCACCTTCCAAAATCTTGTTGAACAATCTGGTTATAAACTCCACTTCCATCTCTCCAAAACATCTCCATGCTTCTGCTGCTATGTCATCATGTCCTACCAACTTTCCACTCTTCATCCTCTTAATAGCTGCTCTCACTTCCTCCTTACTAATCCTACCCATGTCTTGCTTCACCATCTCCACATCATCCACCCTTCTCTCTCTCTTATTTTCCTCATTCATCAGCCTCATTCAACCACACTCTCCTCGTTAGTCAACACATTTCCATCTTCATCCTTTATTGCTCTAACTTGCAGCAGATCTTTTCCAGCTTGGTCCCTCTGCCTGGCCAATCGCTACAAATCCTTTTCTCCCTCCATAGTGTCCAACTTCTCATACAACTCCTCATATGCCTTTGGCTTTTGCCACATTCCTTTTTTACCAACATCTGCCCTTCCATATTGATCTCCCTAAGACCATACCTACCCATCACCCCTGTTCCCTTCCCCAACATGCCCATTGAAGTCTGCCGCAATCACCAATCGTTCATTCCTAGGTACACCATTCACTACTTTATCTAACTTACTCCATAATCTTGCCTTCTCCTCCATCTCACAGCCCACTTGTGGAGCATAAGCACTGATAACATTTATCATCACCCCTTCAAGTTCCAGCTTCATGTTCATCACCCTATCAGAAACTCTTTTCACCTCCACTACACTCTTACTTAACTCTTCCCTCAGGATCACCCCTACACCATTTCACTTTCCATCCACACCATGATAGAACAGAATAAACCCACCTCCAATATTCCTAGCCTTACTCCCCTTCCACTTGATCTCCTGATCACACAACAAGTCTACCTTTCTCTACTCCATCATATCAGCTATCTTTCTCCCTTTACCAGTCATAGTACCAACATTAAAAGTACCAACTCTAACCCCCACTCTTCTCCATTTCTCCTTTCCCTGCTGTCTCTGTAAACGTGTTCCTCCTCTCCTTCTCCTCCTTCGGCCAACGGTAGCCCAATTTCCACTGGAACCGTGTTGGCTAACAATATCTGTGGTGGTCGTTGGTAGCCTGGGCCTTGACCGATCCAGTATGAAATTCTGATTCGTGATCAGCATATTTGATTTGGCAGATGTTTTATGCTGGATGCCCTTCCTAACACAACCCTCCCTATTAATACGGGTTTGTGACTGGCACTAAGAGTGCTCTGGCATGTGCAACCCTAACCCTAACCTCAAATCCCTAACCCTAATGGCTGGGTATATATATATATATATATATATATATATATATATATATATATATATATATATATATATATATATATATAAATACTAAGATAAAATTATTTCAAACAAATAGGCAGGGGTTTATACAGGGGTTTTATTAGTTAGATTTATATATAAACTGTAAAATGTAACCCCAGCATAAATCTGAACTGCAGCTCCTGCCTATTTGTTTGACATAATTTAACTTAGTGAACACCCCTAAGTGAAGAACATTGCAAATTCATTTAAAAAGTGCTGGGCCACTATTGGAATCTTCCTTTTCATAACCCAATTAAGAACCACATCAGAGTTGTTAGTTGAATGGTTTATTCATTATCCAGAGGTACATTTAATAGGGCAAACTCATTTAGAGGCTCATTATCAAACTTGGCAACAGATCATATTATCCGTCCGTTTTGATCTTTTCCAAAGCGAGCCTATGTACTGAAGGAAAGTGGAACTCTGCAAAAAAAAACCTTAACCACATGCCAGATTGGGCCTTTTGATTAAACATTGAGGCATTTTCTACTTACAAAGACCAGTCATATACTGCTGCCATGGACTCCCTGGAGTGCCTCCCCCATTAACTGTCCACCATTTCACCTCAGCCCATTGGCCCATTGGCTGCTTCATCCCTTTTATGGTTTAAGGTCAGGTTCCGATTCAAGATGGCTGCCATACAATATTCACTAATGCATTAAAACTTTAGTTACAGAAATAAAAGTATGTGACAATATGGAGGGTTGGGTAAGGATATGGAGATATGGTGGGTGGAGGTGCACTTGACTGGCAGCATCAACTGTAATTTGAATATCAAGGTTTTTATTAATAAGTTCATGTTGATTCATGTTTGTCATGGATCCACTGGGTCTGCAGGGATGGTGTCCCTAGGTAGAGTGTGCCCCATTTTGAAGAATAGTATAAGAACAGCATGAATAAAACAATACGTTTTTGTTTTTTTTTAAACAAGGCACATGTTTGTGTGTAATTTTATTTCTTTCTCTTTTTATAGGCTTGATATGCATAACAAGGCATAACAATGTCACTTTGATGAGATTACCCATATGGAGACAAAACTGCCAAAAGTTTGACACAAAAGACAAGACACTTGAAAGTGAAATCCAGTTTATTATTAGATTTCTATTGAGGTCTCCTATAAAAAGTAGTAAAATTTAAACGTGTGAGTGGACTTTAATATACACAACAGAGCCAAAGCAAAAATATGTTATATGTATCTAATTATAGACAAGCAAATAGCAACAATATGAATCATGCAAAAATGGGGACATAGAAGATCTTGTCTCCACCATATTTTTTTGAGAATATGAAACACTTCCCTAAATAAGACACAAAATCTTACTCAAAAATACGCAATTAGTCTAATCCCTGAACCTTATGAAAGTATATGTGCCTTTACTTATTCAAATATTTTAAAAGACAGGATTAAAGACAGACCCTCTCTGTTTTTTTCTATCTGGTGTATGCCATTAGCGAGCTCTATCAAGTGGTATAAATCTTTAATTTTAGAGATCAGCATTAATGGTCGAAACAGCCTAAGATCTCTGCTACGTTCCCGCCTTTCATCCTCTCCTCTGGCAGAATTCCGGAGGGGGCCGCACTCAATCGTTTGCTCCCTTAAGTACACAAAATTAGCTGCTTATCTGTTGATCTCTGTACATGATCCCTGTGAAATCCTTTCTGTGTGTCCAAGGCTCCCGCCTTCACGTGAGCCTAGCTGCAGGAACCATTCCCTGGCTTCCATCTCTCTCTGAATCCCCCCCCCCCCCCCTCGAACGCTCTCTGTGGGAATAATAGACCTAATTAAATTGTGTTTAAAGACAATAAGGACTAGGCTTTCACCACTGCTTGCTTCCTGTCTAACATCCGGCTGTATCCTAACTGACACTTAAGCCCCAGGCTTTTACCTAACAGCTGGGCGGGATTTTCCAGAAATGCATTAAATGTCATTCATATGCTTCAGCTTTGCATAATATAGTCCAGAAAACAAAATGAAAGATGCACAAACTAAAAACTTAAGCTGCAGAGTATATGAGAGTGATAGTATGAGAGTAAGGAGGGAGAGTGTGGTGAAAGATGAGGGGTGCAAGGCTGATTTTGTTTTAATGAATGCTTCAGTTTTTGGACTTCTCCACCTTCTTCTATCTCCAGCATCAACACTGAAACATTTTTTTTTTTTTGCTACTTAACATTTTTAGTCTAAGCATCTGATTGCAGCTTAATAGTGCAGCACTACCATATTTGGCTGTGTTAATGATCTGAAGGTATGGAATTAAGCCTAGCTGTTTCTGTTAATGCAGCCTGCTGAAACCCAGGAGTGACTGCAGCCCTCGTTAGCTGTGCCTACTCACTATTGATTGTGGTGGGCCGCTAGAGGCTCCCTACCTGTAGTTGACTTTGTACTTCTGCTGGAGTTGTAAGGGTCTACGGAACAACAGGGACCGTGCACATCTCAAACAAGGTCTATGAAAAGCCTATCAATTAGGCTTTGAAGGTCAAGCAAACTCTTTCTTTTCCCCCCTCTCTCTCTCTCTCTCTCTCTCTCTCTCTCTCTCTCTCTCTCTCTCTCTCTCTGTCTCCCCTTGACTCGCTCGTCTTGAGCTGGCGGTATCTCCCATGCTCTCTCTTGCATCGCTCTTTCCAAAATACATCTGAAGACTCCATTCAATTAAATATCTCTCAGCTCCAGCTGCTCCCTAAGTGAAAGGTCAAGCAAGTCCAGGAGGCTAAAAGAGAAAGGCTTGGCTTCTTCTGAAAAACCTGCCCTCCCCTCTCTTCCCTCCACCATGCAACAAAGCCTCCCCCAAGCCTGGGCTCTCTCCTAATGATCCCCACTGGTCAATCCCTAACTAGCAATGACAGTTCCCCCTAGAAGCACCACTGCCGACGAGAGCCAATCGATCAGGTGGAGGGGGAAAAAACACACATATAATGATAACCCGCAGACATAATGTCAAGCCCTTGTGCTGTCCCAATTGGTTGACATTCAGGTAGATAGAGGGGAGAGCCAACTGCCTGCACTTCAAAAGGGAGGTGCAAACACTGAGCTCTTCTGCACCAAAGAAATCTGTTAACCCTCTCTCGCGCATGAATGGTAATTACCCACACCGTGGCCTTGAGCAAGCTACAAATGCAGTGGTCGGCTCATCCAGATGACCCACACTCAATAACCATCAATGCAAATGGCACATCATTGAGTCTCATTACTGTGACTGTAACCCAGTTATGGCTCTTTTGACAAGGCATGCTTTGGCTTCAAAGGGTTCATGTGCATGGATTTTAAGCCTTCGACCCATCTGGATAGTCACTTACACCAGCCGAGATTAAATGGTTCTTTAAATGGTCCAAAATATGGTTCAAAATAATAATTATTGTAACAACATGGCTTCAAGTGTGCTTTCACCCTTGAAGCAAAACCCTTCATACTTCAGTGTAGATGACAAATGGCTCTGGTGGGACCTGGGATTCACATGGGTTCGTCTTACTTTGCAGTGCTTTGGTAATCTATTTCCCCTATTTAATTGCAAGCAGACAAGTGGAACCATACATCTGCTCCTTGCTGCTTGACCCAATACTTAAGCGCCATTGATCAGATGAGCTTAATACGTGGTGCCAGTTTCCAATCCCTCATAGCTAAGGCATTATCAGACAAGTTGATATGATACACCAGCTCCTGCCTGCCACCCCCACTCCAGCTCAGATTAAATTCAGGGTGTCTCTTTTTGGACGGTAGGCGGACAGACGGCCTGACTCCAGTGCTAGATGAGAAAGTGCTGGCTTGGGCCATCCCCCTGTCCCAAAGTTCCATCAATAGCCTGAGGAATGGCAGCCAAGCAGCTGCAAAAACAGGACACCTGATTGGAATGGAGCAGAGGAATAGAGAGATGCAAGGAGACACAAATGGTTTCTTAAACCATATCCTGTCTTATTTCCTTTCTGCTTCGCTCTCCCTCCTCTAAACATTGTGGCAGACTGGATGATCATGTTTCTTATATTATCAATACAATCTCTTCCTTGGCCTCTGTCTCTTCCAGTCACTTGTATTTTATAACCTTGTGTTACTCTATATTTACCATATAAGTGTATTTCTACAGTTGAACCCATGACAAAACTAAGTATCTAACATTTTTCATATCTAATCTTTTCTAAACCTAGCCATCTTATCTAATCTATTTGTAAGGACTTTGATTAAATGTGGTTGAATGCATGTCTGTATATCCAAATTAAATGTGGAAGATATTCATTAAAAATTGTAATGGTAATATATTAATACCTAATGTTTCATGGTATTTCAAAAGTTTCATATTACCTTTCTATGGTCTAGTGGGTAATACTGCCACCACACAGTTAATGGGTCATGGATTACTGTCTGAAGACAGAGTACAGATTACAGTCTATGGAGAGATTTACATATATTTTCTCCACATCAAAACACCACCACTGCCCATTTAACAATGCTAAGATTTAGAATTTTAGAATTAGAATTTTTGCATTTCATATTTCTACTATATAATTCAATTAAATTAATTTGGTCTCAAAGCAGCTTTACACAGATAAAGTGGTAAAAAAGAATGTATACGTTTGTTCCTTGTAATGAGCAAACCACTGGTGACTGTGTAAAGGAAAAACTCCCTGAGATGGCATAAGGAAGAAACCTTGATAGAATTCAGACTCATTGGGAAACCCATCCTCATCTGGGTGGCACCAAATGTCCATTTATTACAGTAAAATGTTGTTGAGGTGTACAGTGATAGGTGAATGAATGCAACCTGTGGTCCTGAGCTTTGTAGCAGACATTAAGTTAAAATAAAATTTGATTTGATTTGAAGTAAAGTCCAAACCCATACTAAAAGCTCTTGTGTTGCTTACTATAATGCTGTAAATTTACATTGTTTATTTTACAGCAAAATATAGTTTTTTTTTACTTTACATAATTATACTTTTTATGGTTAGGCAATTAGAGCAATGCACTGGTTTACAGAAAAAATATCAAAATAACCAATGTAAAGTGGGATTTTTCGCATATTTTGGCATAGGGATGGTGAAGATTCTCCTAGTGTCGACATCTGTGAATTGTTGGATCTTTATAACCTTTATTTTAGCGATAATTTTGGGTGAAACAAACCACTTTTGGCAAAACAGTGGTCTAGTAAAACAATGAAATGTATCTTTTAGCATGGGTTTAGCATGCTGATAAATGTACATTAATGGAATCTCTTGTACATTTTCCTTTCTTTCACCAGAAACCATGGGGGATGCAACCTTTTCCACTAAAGTATGCTTGAACCAAAACTTAATGTGTACAGAGGGAAAATAGTTTGTATGCTTAGAAAACTTTTTTAAACCTTTTAAGGTTTCCAATCATGTGACGGAAAATTCATTCGAATTTGAATCCAATTACAAGTTTTAACTACCATATAAAGGTTTAAACTATTGGAAATTAATGGAGCATTTATTTCCCTTTACACATTTTACAAATTACGTAAAGATTATCCTATTTAGCTCCCATCATTCACCTTAAACTGAAAGAAGTGCTGTGTAAGTTATGGCAAAAGTTAGATGCTTCGATCAATCTTTTTGCCCCTTATTGATCCAGGGGTCATACTTTCCCTTGTGTCAAAAAGAAAACAAATGTTTCACTGGTCTATGATTTCTCATTATATCCATGTCTCCAATGGTCTCCATTGGTCTGTGGACACACCCACAAATCGATGGTTCTCAGTCTCTATGAATTGCCATTGTGATGATTAGAAATCGACCTGCCTCCTTATGGGAATGCTTTATACGACACAAAGGCTGGCCACAAATTCAAATACCAAAGGAGCTTATAATTTCAGTAAATACCAAATCTATGAGCAGATTTGAATTTCCTGCATCCTTCGGGGAAAAGCATAGATATTTATATCAGCATGCTGTGGGAGTGTATCAATTAGCAGGTCTTATATCGTTTCTTTTCAGCTGCATGATTTTATGTCAGTGTTGTACAGTGTGTCATTGGTAAAGGTTAGAGCCTGGTCAACCATCAGTTTTCTATATAGAGGAAAAACTTTTTATTTTTAACTCATTCTGGTTTTACAACTATTTGCACAACAAAAGATTGACTTTATATTATAGATTATACATATATAATACTAATAATTATATTATATTAATTATATTATAATCTTATACATTAATTTTTATAACATTTCTTATTTATGTTTTTTATACTAACAGCATATTTAGAGATTGAAAACATTTACACAGAAAGTCCCTCGTGTTCAGAGTTGATTTAACTAAATACTTAAGTTAACCTGCCATATCTTTCTTGAATAGTTTTCAGTGGCTTTAAACCATATCCTGGTTATAGATCTTAAATTATTAGTCACTTAAAATGGATTCAGTCCGAACAGTATTAACACTTTTAACAAACTTCCATAAAATATAAATAATATCCCCTATAAAAAATCTAAGTTTGGATCTGTCATGTAAGTGTCAGAAAATCCCCAACAACCTTCAAAAACTTTGCTTCCCAAAACACACCATGGTTTACAATTATGGCAGTCAGATATTACACTTTCCAACAACAGACTTCTTAACGTTCACTTAATTACTAATCCTCCATACCTGCTCACTTATCACACACACCTGAGAGAAATCACACCTCACAGTATTTAAGTAGTCTTTCATCAGCCCTTTGCAAAGTTCACTTACCAAACTTATCTTTGCTACTAGGTGTTATGGTTTCGATCCTGGATTGTACATAGTTTTTATTCTTTGGATTTGAGCCTTCGATGAAGTTTGTACCTCTCCTGAACTTTGCATGTACCTGGATAATGTTTTGGTGTACAGTATTGAATTTGTTTATCTGATTTGCACTAAATAAACTACTCCCATAATTTGCTTCGGTCTCCACTTACCTTCTGTGACAGAAGGTAGAAGGTTCTGAAAAAAAAAAAAAGCTCAAATAAATAGCAAGAATGTAACTGTACACCTTTGAAAATCTTTATGTGCCTGATATTGGTTCAGTCCATAAAATAAATGTGTGATTTTTTTTTTATTTAATTGTGGAGGGAAATCATTTGAAGCTAAACACAAATACTTTCCTTTAAACATTAATGTCAAATTAATAAGTAGTAACAATTTAAAGCTAAAAAGAGATAAAGGCTAGAACAATGACATATGAAATACATGTAAAGAGGGAAAACGTTTAAAAACACATTCAATACGAGTGTATTATACTGCTGCAAGAATAGTTCTATTAATCACTGCAAATGTGGACTAATTTAACAATATGGCTTCCAAATGTATTACCTGAAAGCTTTAAAAAATAGCAACTAAATGTATTTACAGCCCAAACTATAAATTTCACTTATTGTGGTTACTTCAAACTCTCCTTCATCAGACTGGCCCTGGACTCAATACTCCTCCTCAGTTGAGCCGATTTCACACAAGAAAAATTAGCTTACATCAGAAATTCAGAATTGTGCATAAATTATATACTCGTCTGTTGGGAGCAAATTACACCCTATGTATAACGATCTATTAATCATAAAACCGATATGAGCAATTTTGGTATAAAATCCTTAGTATTCATGCTTAGCTGACTTATAAATATGGCCAAAAGTTCAGTTATCATGGTGGTTGGACACAGTCACTTTTTCAGCAATACACATCCATGACGATAGCAATGCCTTTTATATTACAATCTTACTGAAGTCATAACACATTGCAAGAAAAGTTGCCAGTCACAGTCATTTGTTCAAAGAAGTTCATATTTCACATGAGAGCAATGATATTTCTGTAACTTTGTTTAATACTTTGGGAATATAAGATCTTGTAAAGAATGTTGTTGCTAGTTAAGTTAATCTCTTTCTATAGCTTCTTTGCCCAGTCATGCAGTCCCTGAGGGACTAAAACAAGTGGCTCCCACACGACAGGTGCTGCACTCAAAGTCCCTTTCCTCTTTTGCCCGTCACTCTTCGCTTGATTTCTAAACGGTCCCCACGTGCTTCGCTTTGACTGAACTCAATGGGATTACAGCAGAGTTAATCGCTCCTGGGTTTGTCCACTTATTAGCATGTGAACTTCCCCTCGGCGGTCCATTGTTTTCCAAGCTTCCATAAAGATTACCTTGGAATTGCTCTATTGTCTCCACCAATGCGTAGGAGCCTAATGAAAGGCTGCACAATGGAAATGGCAGCCGCAGTGGCGAGAGGTGCACGTGTGTTCATTAATGAAGGTGCAGGGACTGCTTTTTAAAAATAGAAATGCTGGCAGGTCTCAGATTGAGCTATTAGGGATGTGTGATTGTGTGCACCGCCCTCCCCTTACCCAACCTCCCCTTCCACACTTTACACCAGCAGGAGACACAGAAAACTGTTCCACAGGCCAAAAGCAACAGAGCCCTGACTGGAGAAACCAGGGTTTTTTTTTTATTCTAGTCTGTTTGAGTGCATATTTGATAAGTACCTAATGGTGTCTGCTGTTTGCTCAGTAGAAGTTGTAGTTAATAAAGGACCAAAAACTCCTGCTGTGCTGCTGGCTGTCTGTTTTTTTTTTTTTACTTTTTTATTGCAGTGGTGTTTTATGGACATAATATAGAGTGTCCTATGAGCATATAAAGATTTGAAAGCGTATATAGAGCAACATTCACCCAGATGAGGATGGATTCCTTTTTGAGACTGGTTCCTCTCAAGGTTTCTTCCTCGTGCTATCTCAGGGAGTTTTTCCTTGCCACACTCACCACTGCCTTTCTCATTATGGATAAACATATGCATTAAACTTATACATTGTTTTATACAACTTATATAACTGCTTTATCTCTGTATGGCTGCTTTTAGACAGATCTCATGAAAAATGAAATTGAAAAACTGAGAAAAAGTGAAATGTGTTTGTATTTCTTATGATTCCATAGAAATTGTTATAATAATAGGTAAGCACACCCCTAATCCCCGAGTCCCTTAAACCCCAATGACCAATCTGCATGGTGTTGTTATTACTTAGATATTGTGTTTGCAAATAATGCATTATTAATGTATAATATATATGTTTTCTACACTAACTTTATCCTGGTCATGGCTATGTGGTATCGATTATTTGTTTTATTGTCCACAATATTCTGCAGTATTGCACAGTCGTATTGAATATGACTTTCAACCACTGAGTTACCACTAAATGCTATATTTTGGGATTGGAATTAAAATTGACTAATTTTCAATTTTCATTAGAAAATATTGGGGCTAAAAGGTATACCTGCTTGAAATGGTGGGATTGGTAAATACTATATCGTGGAGCAGATGGAATAGGGATTTCCAAACTTCTACTTCACAAACATTATTGAATATTATCAAAGTGTAAGTAATATGAGCCATAATATACTGCTTATGGAATGAGCCTTAAGCATGAAACATGTTTGATACTGTACCCATGGAATACAGGATACATTTTAAGGATACTCCAGGATACTTAAGAATCTCAATATTTGTATATCTCATGGATAAAGCAGAAATGAGCAGATATATTTTTTCATCTATAAAAGACATTTTCCTCAGCATTAAAACTGTGTAGTAGAACTAAAAAAGTATTGATAGTCTAATACTGGTCTACCATTTTGATGTTGTTAATTAACAGCGATTCATATGGTAATCACCTACCAAACTCGAGTGAAGCAGGCAGGCATATGAGGAGCACTCGTAGGAATGGTATGCTTGTGTGGCCTCCAAAACCAGAGGAGGGCTTTCAGTTCAAAGCTTCATTAATGAGACATTCCAACACGAAGGAACTGATATCCATTAACAGTAGAGCTTTTGTTGCATGCCTCAGTCTACATTGTATTTAGAAATGGCCCTTTATCCCAGTAAAGGCTTTGTTTATGAAGGGTGTGTTTTCATTATTATCATGAAAGGATGCTTTTGAACAGTTAATGAAGAGCAAAGATTTTGCTTGAGAGTATTTTATAGAAAGAGCACAATTAATTCAAAAGATGCTGCTTTTTTTTCATAATGGTAAGAATTTTATCTCATGGCCAGCTTACTAACATCTAATGAATATCTTTTTTATCTTTCTCCAGTTTTTGATTCAATTCCAAATGATTCTTTTTGTGCAATCTAATTAGTGCAGCAGAAAAGAAATCTCGTCAAAACAGGCTGCATAAATCTACAAACTGTATCCCGACAACACTATATAAGTTCAGTATTGCTCATATTGCCTTGCTTCTTTTAAAAGTGAGTTGGAGCTGACGAGAAGGTCAAATTGTTGTTTTGCGTAATTAATCATCTAACGGCCTTTCAACAACGACCGCCATTTTAGATTTCCCGTTCAACTCAAATACTGCAGGGAAAACCAACAATCTTGTGATTTAGGCTTGCAGGTCTACCAAACATCACCTTACACATACGTGAACTGCTTGTAAAAAGGTCAGATGCTCTGCAGGCTACAAGCTTCACTGGCCTTCTGTTTTGCCTTGACGAAGGGCACTTGCTGAGGGACTGTCAAACCTGCACGCTTCTGCATGAGCCCTTGTCAAGAGAAGGTGCACAACCTTTAGTGCCCAAATATTAAGTTGCAGTGCTTGCTTTACCTTTAACATCACCTTAAAGGCCATATATGTTGCTTACTTGCTTTACCCTTTTAGTCTCCTCTCTTTGGATTTAATGTTATCTGACTTGAATATCTATTATGGCTGGAACGGGAAAAAGTCTCCTCTGGGGTTACAGACATATCCTGTATATCTGTGTTATACGTATAATGATTAGCATTGCATTAAAACTTTTTTAATGTGTATCATCAGCTTTTTTCGCATTATCGCATCTTATCTTCTTTTTGTACTTGTTTCCTCTTTAAATCTAGAACCTGAAAGGTCTTTGGTTTGTCCCTTTGGTGGAACCCTACAAAACTTCTTTAAATACACCAGATGGCTCTTCGCTCAGGGAGAATTTGTAGCCACCTAAGTTCCCGGAAATATCCCAAGAACCCTGGAGGAGAACCCTTTAAAAGAGCAAAAGCAAATTTTCGCTTACAGTAACCTTTAATGATGCACATTTTTGTGGGTCACAAAAAATATTCTCAGATATAAAGCCCAAAATCCCAAAATGTTGTGCCAGTTTTGTGCTAAAGAGCTTGGCCTGATTGAATCTACAATACATAGCAGCATCACCAAATACACTGAGCAGGAAGCCTTGTACAAATTGAACATGCTTTCCATTTAAAAGACTTATGCTTGTGTATTTATAGTATATTTCTTCGTTTTCGATGAAGCCAACAACACATAGGCAGACAAACAACTGGTAAATATGAATAATTGGATAAGTGCTGTCACTTCACACCACTGTCATGACATTTGCAGTCAACAGTGAGAAACTCGGCATCCGGTGGGGGGTTTTATAATTAGGAGTGTTTTGCATGATTTAATTGATCGTCAGAAACATAGGATATCCACAAGGTATTAATTACCGCCGTTCTCCATCTCCCAGTGCCACATACCCACTCTGGTTGGAGAGGGACACATTTAAAGTGATAGTCTCTCCACTATAAAACATGAATGAGCATCCGGGGTGGCCTCAGCTTCTAACAATGCCCTGAGTCAATGCCTTCGGCGAAACGTTTCTTTGGCTTATTTCTGTACAACATCCCCCCAGCCATGAGCCGTTCTTTTTTCAAGTGTGCTACATAAAGTGGAAATGTTGAATAGAAAAAGGAAAGAGCACTGCACACACACAGATATATGAATCAAAGGCATGTTGGCATCAGGGGAAGGGAATACACACACCTTAATCAAGACAAGTAAGCATCTTTTATTAATCAGTAATTTATTATTGAGTATATATATCGGCCATTAAATATTTAGGAAGTATTGCCTACTTCTTTCTTCGCCCTAAGTTTGGTCTCGGTGCACACTACCTACAGGGTATTCTCACATTCTTTTTTTCTATCTCTCTCTATTCCCCTCTTTCTCTCTTTCTCTCACTCTCTCTTTTTTTTTTACAAGTATCACTGCTAACATTAACTCAAAACTTTCTTTAACTACCCTGGGAGTTTATGTTTCATAATTCTAACAGTCCAACAAGTTTTAAAAAGAAAAGAAGTGGTTTTCTATCCTAAAGGTATACGTTTGTTAAATAGACCTTGCGCTAAGGTTTAGAAAGTACAATTATTGCAGAGGCATGAAGGATTTTTTTTACGACCTACGTTCTTTCCTTTTCTTTCTTTTCTTTCCGTTCTCTTCGCCTGCTGTAAATTACTTCCTAATTCAATGTGAATCATCAAAACTATGAATCATGAGCTGCAGTCCAACAAAATCCCAACATGTTAATTAGTGAATGCTAAAAGACTGACAGATGGTTCGAGGTTTAACTGAATATAGCCGCATGCCAAAAATATCAGATAGGGTTTAAAGGTCTGACGCAAATTATTCGCATTTATATTATGATTATTATTTTTTTATTCCTGTAATCCCAATCAAGTAAATCTGTAGGTTTCGGCAGAGCATGATAGTGACAGCCTGAAAATCAGAGAGAGAGGCCCTTGCAAATGAGAGCAAATGAACAAACAGCCCAGTTGGCCAGCCGCTCTGCCTGAGAGACGTTTTTAATTAAAACTGTGACATTGTATCATAAAAAGCAGGAATCTAATCACGATGGAATAAGTATAATGTAATTATCGTCCAGGTTATAAATAGCTTTAATTTCATGCTTTGCAGGGGAAAAAAACGAAATGGAAATGGCATAGGGCTGTTTACACAGATCAGCGCCACCCTCAGCCTATGCCAAGGGACAGCAGCCACATCCAATTTCACCTCCACTACATGTCAGTCCACTTATTTTATCCATCAGATCTTTTCCTCACCTCTCTGTCATGGCAATCATAAAAAAAAAACGCTGGTTTATTTGTAGAAACCAAGACCAGGTGTTGCTTCCTTATACTGTAATGATAAACTCATTTACCTCTGTCTTAGCAAAATAGTGAGGCAGATGGTTTAACATTCACACCTACATGTTAGAACATCAAGTGAGAACATGGTGGAGCATAAACAAATACCTATCCAGACTAAACAAGTGTGCTTACTTGGCATTAGATTACACTGAGAATATGATGCAAAGACAAAAAAAAAAATGTTTTTTCAAGGTGTGAAGAGAGAACATATAAATAACCATGGTATAGCATACATGTAGAAGTTGCAGAACACACAAAATCTGAATTCATAATGGCACTGATGCCAGACGAATGAACAGAAGCTGTGTGTTTCAGTAATGATCAGAAGCAGTCCTTGAAGTGGTCCATGGGGAACACAGGAAAGGAAAATCAAACAGGGAAAGCAGGCGATGTCCAGCTTGAGTGGTGTGAAATATTTCAGGGAATGTTTTCAGGGACTGCACTAGTGTTTAATGTATGTCATAACTATGTTATAAGGAGCAAAGTCAAAGTCAAGAAAATTTCTGCCAAGACATTTTGTCGAGTCTGTTTCAACACCACTTTTTGTAAATAGGATGGGAAAAGAACTAGGATTAAGTGCAGGTCCTGAGCATCAATATCTGTGTTTAATGAAATTGATTACCATTAAATAGCGAGGACAACAGAATGACAAAAAGCTGCAGCATTGAGTTTTCTCACCTTCTGTCCTTACAATGGACTAATTAGAAAAAAGCCTTGATTGTGTCATTACAGAAAGCGGTAAATAAATGACCTGAGACTATCCATGCACAAATCTGCATCAGTTGCTGAGTTGTGCACTAAGCAGTGAAGCAGAAATCCCAAATAGCCTTTAAAAAGCTGTTTTAATACGAATTCTTCCTACAGCCATAATAATTATGCTGTCGCTAAAGAAGATACTGCTGCGTTTATGTTTATGGCAACGGGAAACTTTAAGCCTCATTTATTTTCCTTTATTTTGTGTTTCCACCAGCCTTTCATTTGTTTGCTATCGATGCCGTCGCATTAATTTCGCCTGCAGTGACATTCTGATAGGAGCAGAACAGATGGAAATACAGGATTGTCCCGGCAAAATTCGTCATGAAAAATGCATCCGACACCTGTGTAATTTGCCTAATCATCTTTTCCTAATAAGCTCCCGCCATTAATTATGCACGACTTCCACAATGCAATCAAGATAAAAGTAAATCTGATGACTTAATACCCTTCAAAATAATTGGTTCGCCCCCACCAGCCTGCACCCCATCTCTGGGACAGCTTCTCTTTTGATTCTTTCTCTCCCTTGTTCCTCCTGGACTTTAATTGGGATTAGAGAATATAAAATGCATGCTATGGAGTGCACAGTGTGTCAGCATACGCCTGACAGGGGTTAGGCCTGCTAGGCGACTGAGGATAGGAAGTTTCCCCATTGCTTTTTTCGTCAGGAGGGAACCCGAAAGTACAGGCCGACTTAAGGATCTCTTTCTCTCTCTCTCTCTCTCTCTCCCTCTCTCTCTCTCTCTCTCTCTCTCTCTCTCTCTCTCTCTCTCTCTCTCTCTCTCTCTCTCACTCTATCTCTCTCTCTCTCACTCTGTTTCTCTCTCTTTCCTTTTAAGTTGTGCCTGCGCTGCTCTTGCTGCCTGTCTCACTGCAGTTCACAGATGCAGGTGTGGATGGGCGCACATTCAGCGCAGCAGCTGTGAGTGTCTGTCGGAGAGGCTTTTGGAGACCTAATGAGAGTCAACCTTTGCGAGCACGCTGTCTTGCCGTGCGTCCCACCTGTCACTTCGTTACGGCTGGCGTGTGTCTTGAATTAACTGGGCTAAATGGACGGTGAAAGGGGGGCGGAGGACTGCCACCGGCTCATGCTGAGGCTTAAAGCTGAATGTGGGGCAAAGCCTGTTTCTTCAAAACTGAGCACTGAGCTGCACAATGAGCCGTATTTATCAAAAGAAGTTGTGAAATGTTTTTGTAAACAAAACTGCAAAAAAATAATTTCAGCAGATTTACAAAATTTTCAGTGTCAGTGATTTTCATCACATTTACCGAAACATGCTGGGGATTGTCAATAAGCTATAAAATCATCAAATAAAAAGCATGTTCATAACTAAGCTGATTTACTTTTATCAATGCCACAAAAGCTCCACAAAGAAAAAGCTCAAAGAATATAAAATGACAAAAAAGAAAATAGTTACTGTAACATTTAGCCTTCATTTTTTGTTCAGTCTCCACCCAATCCTGTGTTTATTCCCAATTGTGTCTTAGAATCTTTAGACATTCTTGTTGATTATACCAAGCAATTTTGAGCCTTTGTTTTTCTTTTGCATTTTCTATATTGATGTCCAACTAATATCGCTTTTATTGTTATCTATTATATATGAATTATCCTCATTCATCAGCACTTTGCACTAAGCAGGAAATCTTCCAACAATGCAGCTCAGCCACTGCAGTGCACTGGGTACCACAGACACAGAAGAGCTTTTCCTTTGGCTATAGGCCCCATTTCCTTGCTCCTAATTAAATAGATACTCTTGTTTTAAATTGTAAATTGTTTTGGTTTTTTTACTTTCTTTCACAAAAAAATGACATTTTGTTAAAAGATTTTTATAATTAATGCCAGTTATACTATTTGAAACTGACCAGCTGAGCTCTTTGTACAAGAAAATGTTATCACGTATTTTGTGCTAGTCCTGTTGCAATTTATTTACAAAAAATAAATCATGTATTTGTATCTTTTATGTGTAAGCTCCGGTTTAAAGTTCAACAACCAAACAGCACCTTGACTATATCAGTAAATGCAAACTGACACTGTGGCTCCAATAAACTTTTAGTGCCAACTCGTTCCAGCCCTTGGCTGTGAATCTTTCAAAATCTCTTTGCTTTGTAGCATGTTGCTAATCCTCAGCATAATTCAATCCCTGCTACTTTTCTGATTTCCTAACAAAGCCTGCAATTTCTGATTCGCCCAGCATTACACCTTTGATCAGATGCTTCACTCCTGGCGAGAGGCTATAGTTAATAGGAGTTAATGTTTCTCTCGGCTGTGTTGCCTGCAGAGTGCTGCGCTAAACCCACATCAATGGTGATTACAAGAGCATGTGTGGAGGCGTGCTTTAAAACACTTCTGCTCTTTGCTTAGTGCTGGCCAAAGGCCGAACGCTTCTGTCTGCTCTCCTTCCCTGGAGTTTAAACAGCATCGAACAATCCACAATTGGCCGTGTAGCCAGGTGGTAATTAGGTTCTGACCATTCAAGGTGACATGGCCATTTCTTTTTCTACAGCACAAATCTATTCTAGATCAATGGATTAAAATAAAGGAGGGAGCTAAAAACACCTGAATGTTGTTGCGGCTTTGCTGAAGGGGCACAATGCCAGAGAGATTGGTGATTAACCTCACTCTGGAGGACAAGGATAAATTAATTGTGAATCCACAATTCAAAATGAAAATGTTTTCAAGCTGGAAGAACAACCGACTAACATAATTGAATGGTATCACAATCCTAGACACACATACACACACACATGCGCAATTTTAAAATCAAAGAAAAAACCCAAGGTCTACCAGTACTGCGAATTCCGGTTTAAAATGTATTCCTCTGTTTTTAGAATGAATATTGCAGCTTTAAAAAGCTGCACAGATGCACTGATGTGAACTGAGTAGCTGTTTATTGGAGCTTTTACTTCATTAATTTGGAGACTGCTGAAGTGTTAATCAATGCTGTTGCCACGGCAACGGAACAAACAGCGAGGGCGCCGCTAATTGGGCTTTATTGTTTCAGACAGAACAGGAAGAGCAAAGAGGGCTTCAGGTTGATGTCTGCTCATAAAGACCAACACTGCTATTTTTCGACTGCTGTCTCTCCATCAGATTTCGTTGTTGGGTTGTTGTTTCCATTAACAAATGTTTGAACACCTTGCGGCTGGTGAGTGTTTTAATCAATTATGGTCAGACTCATTCAGAGGCCTTACACAAAGCTACAGAGCACACATTTATGTGTGTACCTTTGAGCCTTGACAGCCAACCATAATACAGGCCATGTGGCTACCGTGAACTTCCTGTCTGACTGTAAAAGCAGACAATACAAAAGCTTTAAATTACGGCATTTAACATCTCAAAAGCTTTGCTACAGTCTTCACTTGTCGTTCTGGGAAGCATTTTGAGCTCGCAGGATAATAAAACTAGCAAACTGTCCATGAAAAAGTGCAAGTGTGAGGAAGGATGGAGGAATCAATAGGAAGTTTTAATAGCTTTTATGTGGGTAACGACAGAAGAGGTTTAGAGGCTAGGGCAGGGGTTAATGGTACTATCAGGACATAGACCAACTTAAGTGCAAAGGAAAGGTCTACCACCAGAGGTTAATTAACCTTTTTAAACCCCAAAGTGTCGGAACACACATACATATTGAATGGAAACTGCCACAAAAAGCCTGTAGGTCACGGTTAATACATTCGGCGAGTTACAATTAAAACATCATCAGACCACTCTAGATCTCGATTTAAGAGCCATTTATGAGGTACAAACTCAGAAGGCAATTTATTACAGTCAAAAGCTATCTGAACAGAGGGCACAGGGGTTACCAGATATATAATTTGAATCAATGATAAAGTGGCTAAAGGGACGTTAAGACCAGTGATGCAGGCTTAAAAGAATCTGTGATCTTTCGTTCAGTTTGTTTCAGCCGCTGTACTCGCGCACACACACACGGTTCGAGAAATCAAGACAAAGAAGACGAAAATGAATTACCATGCTGCATCATGCATGTTCCTATACAGTAACTATATTAAAGCTATGATTTATAATTAAATATTTCAATTTGACCATTCGCTTTAGGAAAGAGATCTGAATGAATGTTTAGCACCTAAATCAAAAAGGATACATATAAATGATGCTTTTTCATTTGCATGTTTCTTACTGCTGAGCCTAGATCTTAATCGCTTTTATAAACTGAAAACTTTAATGACGTACTTATGCAGATAGACCTTGACGTATTCATTTAGAATATAAAGCAAGTTAGATTTCAATTTAGTTTAACTTCAAGGGATATTTAAATAACTTGCTATAGGCTGCATGCTTGAACACCAGTGTTTAGGGGATATATATTCCTAACTGATGGAAGATTGAAAAAAAAGAACAATGGGGATTTAAAAACAAAGCAAACCAAAGCATGTGTTTTTAATTATTAGCATCCAGAATGATGAAGGCAGAAATTTATAAACAATATGAAAAGCACATGTACACAAATGACATTTTGAACTTGAAAATTTTGAAGCAGTCAGATGGTGGTACCGCAGGTAGCACTGCCATTTTAGTTCAAATTCCTGTACTCAGGATGCTGTGTGTAGCGTCTGTGGGTCTCTTCCTGGGTTGTCAAATGGAGTCAAAATAAGTCTGTAATGAGTTTAAACAGAAGTGAGTGGTGATGAATGTCTCCTCATTGGAAGTTACAGTGTACAGATTTTTCACAAGTAATTTACTCACAATCAACTTAGATAACTCCTCTTTTCAATGGTCACTGACTCATTCCATGAAGATGCTTGAGAACTGAAGCAATGTGTCACGATATCGGTTCATCCTTTTTGAATAACCCTATATATATATATATATATATATATATATATATATATATATATATATATATATATATATATATATATATATATATACACACACACACTCACACACACACACACTTTATTATCTTTATTACATTTACAGTGCAGATGGTTTTTAAGTGAAAGAAATAAAATGAAGAATTTTACTTCAAACACATTAAAGCTGAGTAGTTTTTTGAGAAAATAATATCGTGTGAGTTCAAGTATCAGTTAATAGTCAGCATTTTAACAGTGGTATCAGTATCAGAAAAATAGGTATCATGACATATCTGATTACTACTCTTCCTAGTATTGTTACAGAAGACTGATGGTACTAAGGTATGCACTTTCCACTTTTCTCCCACTGACTGAAACGCTTTAAGGTATTTCTCCTCGAGGCCAGACTTCTCCAAAAGAAACTTTAGCACAAAAACAAAATTTTCTCCTTTCTTCCTAAAGATCCAATGTATCGAACAACATTAAAAGTGAGCTTTGGGATTGGAATTATAAAAAAAATGCTAAAAACTCATGAAGATAAAGTTCATACTATTTCCCCATTCGTCCCCCAATCCCTTCTTTCTCGGTCTGTCCCAGGAGGCTGCACATCTACACCCAAAACAAAGGCAACAAAGAAATCCCCACTGGAACCAGGCTGTCCTAAGATGCAACGCTGCTTTCCATGCCCATGATGTAATGAACCTGCAAGGCATTCCCCTAAAAAAAAAAAAACTGTTCTTTTCCACCTTCTCTACGCTTTTGGGGATGTGCGAGTTCCTTTTGACTTCAGGAAAGAAGTTTTTTTCCTACATACAGCGTGACTTTCTCTTTCTCTCTCAGTGGAAGCTCGTGCAGGCTCGGCTCTCGCACCCACACTCCGCAATGAGCACTATTCCCATGGTGCACTCTTTCCAAGTAATTGCCCTGTTTTTTTTTTTTTTATTTCTCCAGAATGCACGGGAAACCGGCACCACACCGATGCTGTACTTTAATTTGTGGGTAAATAGGCTTTCTGCTGAGTTTAAAAGCATAGAGCGCACTGAGGGGAATTAGCCGTGGAGAGGTACGGGGAGCCTGGGAGAAATCATTAGAAAGAGGAGGCACCTTGTTTCTGGCTGTGCATCGAGGAAAACAAGCTAGAAGGGTAATGCTGCAAACACGGCTCATGGCAATAAGTAGGCTGACCTGCTCACATTTCTGTCATCACATTTCACCCAGTGAACGGCACTGCCAATCACCAGCCTGAGATGCAGCAAAACATCTTATATACAGACAATCCTGCTTTTGCATGAAGTCTCGCAGGATGGTGTTAAACCTATTTCACAACCGGATTAGTGTAAACAAATTAAGCATGCTGTTTAAACCTACACGAGTGCTGATTTTTCTTCACACAGGCCCAGAAAGACCTAAAGGTATTCCATTAAATATTTTCTTAACAAAAAAGCTTCAGAATATGTACACATGTCTATAAAGCCTGCAGGATCAAAAATATTGTGAAATAAAAAAAAATCCACGAATAGTTTACATTTTTAACGTACACTGGTCTATTGTTTCATGAAGAATTATTAAGACAAAGTGTCCCACAGCGAACCGAAGGTTCAGCTACAACTCCAGGCTCTGTAAACTCTAGCACAGGCAAAGTCTTTTGAAACATGGTAACCATCTGTGACGCAGATCCCTGAGGACGGCCTTTTGAGAGCACTCAGTTAATTAACCACACTGCAACCTACATGTTATCTTTCATACGTACAGGAAACATTAGCGACTGTGTGTGACCTAAAGTGCACAAAAGACTGCAGGGATAAGAAGGGCTATACAGCATGTCCTGAAGTAGAGGAGATAGAAAGAGAGAGAGAAAAAAACAACCCGCTAAAATGCATTTAGGGGAAATGTCGACGACATTTTCTAGCACATTTGTTTCACGAAGACGTTTGCTTTTCAGCCGTCAGAACGAGTTTCCATGGACCGTGTTTACACTGTGAAGTCACAGATGAAGTAGGCGAATTGTGATAATTAAAACAGACATATCAGGAACGGCAGAGTGCTAATAATATGTTCAAATGAAACAAGAGCACACCCAGGCCTTCTTTGCATAGAATCACTTTGAAATAAAAGACAGAATATCTCAGGAGGATAAATGCATTGTAATGAGGTAAAGGAAAGCTAAAAATAAGGCAGCAGTGAAAGGAATCAACTTCTTCTTTACGGTTTACATGTGCTAATGCTGTTGGAAGGCTCCAGCTTTTATAAAACATTCAGAGAAACAATGTTGGACTTCTCTCATCAATTCAAATGTAACAAAGAATTGTTAAAATGTCAATATGTCAACTTCTAAGCAACAAAGAAAATATATGAATGATTAATATTGACATATGCTTCTAAACATGCGTTCTAATAATGCTTACAAAATCAAGATTTACCATTTTTATTATAATGTCATTCCAATAAAATGTAATATTTAATTTGAAATATTATCCCACTGGCCAAATAAATGCTCCCATACTTTTGGTTGCCTGGAATCTATAAAGTCATCAATCTATAAAACCATACATAATGTAATGTATTAACATATGGTCAGCAACTAGTAATAGCTATAGTCTTTATGCAATCCTGATGCTGTTTTGTCAACAAACTTGTTGCCAAATATTTCAGCTATAAAATGTGGTGTTCAAGGGATTTTTGGGGACCTGGGATGCCTAATCCAGACCACTGTGAAATTAGTCTACTAGATTGTTTTAATTTGAAAACACAAACCAACTAAAAAACAATAACCAAATAATAACTGTGCACAGCAGATTAGGAAAATGCCTTCCTATACAAACCTCTAAATGGAATTCAAAATCAATTCAGACAGTGCAGGTATGTTTATCTTTTGTTTTTTTACCGTCTGTTTTCCTATGTGGCGCATAGTATTGTGGTTCATTTGAAAAGAAAAAGGAAAGAAAAAAGGAATATAAAGCCCTTCTTGTTTAGGCTGCATCAACTGAAGGTTAACTCTGAATACAGCTACAGTTTGTTGAACCTACTTGTCTGTTGAACAAACGTGAATAAAAAGCCAATAATCCAGACATAAAATCTGTTGTCCCAAGCGTCTGGACTTCTTATTTGTCCAGCCATGGCATTTCTCACCATCATCTGTGGCTAGTTTGGTTTGTGTACTGTTTAATGGAACTGGTTTTGTGCGTGGGTCACTTTTCAGACTGGACTTTTCTTTTCACCATCTGGCAGTATGCTACATGTGTTATTTCATGTTTAGTATTCTGGGCTACTTCATTTGTGGGCAAACCATGAAATTCAAAGCCCCTGCTGAACAGAACCCATTCATCCATAAAAGGTTAGGTCCTTGTTAAATGCAATAAAACGGACAGTATTAACTGTTTTATTTTATTATTTGTATTAAGGGTACTTAGTGAATCCAAATGATACACACACACACACACACACACACACACACACACACACACACACACACACACACACACACACACACACACACACACACACATTTAAAGGCAGATAGGTGGTGTGTCTGTAATTCTTTCCTAGGTTGATGCCATGCTTTCTCCACGCACTAATCATGTTCTGGCATCTGTCCCTTTGTGTTAATGATATTTTTATTTGACAATTTGTGCTTATTCTAATTCTAGTTTTTTATCCAAACACTTTTTTGGGGAAAAAGGAATGAAAAATAAATTATTAATTGTGCTCATTACACCTACAATTGTATTTCATATGGGTCTTCTCAATCAGTACTGATAAAGAGTTATGGATGTGTGAAAAATATCCTCCCAAATAGAGATTAAATCTAGTGGGCATTTCTATAGATAGTGCAAGTGTCATCGCATTTACACCATAACTGAGAAAGGTGGAGACCACTGCACTCTGCATGTACTTTCTTCATCACAATCTGAAGGGAGAAAATATTGGCTTATGTTTTTCCTATTTACTGGATGATTTTAGATCTGCACAACACCTTTTAATCAAAATAAAATTTAAATCAGGTGTTTATGTGAATGTTTTTTTACATTTGAGCTATCAATTTATTTTTGACCAATGAATATTTGGTTGTATGTACAACAATTTGTTGCGCAGTTGCACTTTGTTCGACAAAAATGATTCTCATTAAGACAGCGCTAACAGCACTAATAGTCACTAATAGTCATTTTTAGTAGTTTGAAAATTCTTTCTGACTTTGGATTCAGTTTCTCCCAGAGCAATTGAATAGGATTCAGTTGTGTTGACTGGGAAGGCCATTCCATGATTGATAACAGACGTCCAGAAGGAATTGCATGGTGTTGAAATATGAATTGGAAGCCATGTTGGTTCAGTATTCCTTTCACACGGAATGGGTCTCCAACCTTCTTACATAAGTTCTTTTCTTGGATTAAAAAATGTCATTTTTGGGCTCATTTGTAAATAGAACTTTCTTCAAATCATTCACTGTCCATATCTTGGTTGATTTTTCTTTCTACCTAGTTTAGTCCATACGAACAAAATGAACATGCATGTGTCTCAAAAACAATAGAAGACTAAGTGTTTCCAAACCTTTGACAGACACTATATACTGTGAATGAGTCTTCATATAAAGAGTGTGTAAGTGTGTAAGATTATGGACATGTTTTGAGAAGTCTGAAGCAAATGGGTAGTGATTAGAAGCAGTTTAACTGCAGTGTGTTCTGGGGAATTTAGTCTCAGTTTGTTCTGGAAAGTTCATAGATTGCTTGGACCTAACACTAATCAGAGAAAGACAACAGAATGAAACAATGTATTATTATATTTTTGCATTTTAAAAACAGGGAACAATTAACTTATTTATCCCTGTGGCCTCTGGTGACTGCAGGGCTGTTCTAATTTTTAAGAGCTGGTCGGAGATTCTTAAAGGTCTGCAGGTGAGTTCACATTTACATTTGCTTCATTTAGCAGACTTTCTTATCCAGAGCAACTTCCAGAAGTTCGTAGTAGCTACTATCAAGAGTATAAACTTTATTCTAGCAAAGCAGCATGATAGGTCAGGGTCTAAGAATATAATATAATAATAATATAAAGCTAAAAACCTGTTATAGAAAAGCTGGTACAGAAAGAAAATACACAAGTGGGGAGCCGTTTTAAATTTAAATGAGTGCTCATTTAAGTGCTTGCTGAAGGCTATGCTATAGGTTGTTTTTAAAATCTTTGATCTATATGTCCATTACAAACAGAAAAAGCATGCAAGCACAAACTCTCTCTCTCACACACACACACACACACACACACACACACACACACACACACACACACACACACACACACACACACAGCAAAGTCTCAGTAAGTTTTTTTCTGTGCATGCGTATGATTCCAAAATGTCAAATTCAAGAAGCTCTTTCAGGAAAAGTGGATGACTGTGGTAAAGTTAAATGTCACTATGTAACTATATCAAAGTATATAATTGATATAACTGAATTTATCCACCTACGCAAAAATACCAAAAAGTAAATTTGTGAAATACTTAGAAACTTGGTGTCTTGCTGTGTGTCAAAAGCAAATATGGAAAAATGTGCAAAACATCCAACTATGTATGTCCTTTTTTAAACCCATCCTGATTTTTGTATCCTAAAGTTCTCTCTGGGTTAAGAATGAATTAAGGATGAATGAGAGTGAATGAAAGCACCAAATAATACCAAGGTAAGAACTTGCAGGAATGCACCAAGCATAACACATACATATCCACACTCTTTCCTCCAACCGTTAACAAGCAGCACAGACACATAATGTCATTTTAGGAGTTTAACTTCAGATTTGTTGTCTAGTGAGAGTGTGACAGGCGGACTCTCTCGCCATGGAATGCTGCTTTTTAAAAAAAAAAAAAAAAAGTTTCCTCTTCTGATTTCCATTCCCAAAAGTAGCCAACTCTGACAAATGCAACAGTGATGGACGTCACCATGTCATAAGCACAACACCGGAGATTCCCAAACGCTGTGCACACCGCACACAAATTCAATACTCACTCATTCTAATGCTTGATGACTGAATGACAGCTTTCAAGAGAGTTAGCGTCCCCCATCGTCAATTAGGAGCAAACCTCATTGACACACATAAAACCAAGCCATCCTGCAGTTATGGCAATTGCAGCCTTGACAGTTTATCATTATCCATAAAAACCACTGGGTTTTGCAAGCACTACACTTTTTCAATGGCCCTCCTCAACTGAAGAGTCACTCCATTTTTTGTGTGTCTAATAATTTGCACATGATTATTTTTTTTTTTTTCCAGGGCCAAACACTTGGTTTAATTTAACTCTCTCAAACCTAAGCATTAATTGCACTGTTATAATTGATTTCCTATGCTTTTAGTGGAACATGTTTTATTTTTTTTAATAAAACTGTAAAATATAAAATGTAATTCTTTTCTTTTGAAAGGATTTTGGAAGAAAAAAAATATATTAAAAAAATAATCTAACCTTTGGCTTTTTTTATATATTTATTTATTTTTAAATATCCACTGCTGTTTCTAAGTGTGTTTTGGGGATAAGCTGAAATAAGGTTTTTGTGTCTGTTTTGACTTCCAAAGCCTCAGTTAGCTCTCACCAAAATCACTGACTTGAACTTTAAATTGTACAATTCAACCACATATTGAACACGAGAACACGACTGAGATAGTGGCATACACCACTAATATAAACACCCTGAAACAAACGTGACAGACAAGGTAATGAGAATTATCGTGATTCTTAGGAAAGAAAGTAACTTGCTCATCTTCTGCTGCATTGAATTGTTCCACATGGATACCAAATAGACAGCAAAATCAGTTTACAACCAATACTGTGGGCTCTTACAGTTTTCAAAAACATTCATCCCAAAAGTCTTCAGCAGTGTTAAAGCTGGCTTTGGGCACAGGTGCATTTTCATTCTGAAATGGGACTGGGTCTCCTAGTTCAAGTGAACAGAAAATTTCATGGCAACCCATCCATAGACATCTGGTAAACATGTGTGCAACCAGCTTTGTGGTAATATTTTGGGAAAAATATGGCTGGTAATGTCAGGTGTCCAAATACTTTGTCTATATAGTGTAAACATTAAAGTAGCTTGCTTAGCTTTACTTTATTACTTATACTTAATTAACCTTACTATATGCAGAAATATCCTTATCCTTAATATATTTTTATTATTATTTATGACCAAAACGTCAAAGTCAGTTGTTTAACTAATTGTATAAAATTTAAAATTACCTGTTAGATAGATAGATAGATAGATAGATAGATAGATAGATAGATAGATAGATAGATAGATAGATAGATAGATAGATAGATAGATAGATAGATAGATAGATAGATAGACTTTTCAGAAGTTGCACATAAGTGTACTTCCAAATAAGGGCCAGATTTACCCAATGATGGAGATACACAGTTAACAATACTTGGCCCCAGTTTGGCCAGAATGTTCATTAGGCCCAATCAGTGTGCCAAATCTCACAACATTTTAGCAGATGGTTGTATTGGCTGTTGTTGACACTTTAGTCTGAAGAAGTAGTAGAAGAAGAAGAAATGGTAGAAGAAAAAATTATACTACTACTACTACTACTACTACTACTACTACTACTACTAATAATAATAATAATAATAATAATAATAATAATAATAATAATAATAATAATATTGCTGCACTCACATGGCAAGTTTTTTTACTTTATTTGGCTACTTCTTGTAGGAAGTGTGAAGTAGTCTATGCTTCTTCCTCATAAAAAGGTCACTTTTTTTTTTTTCTTGTACTATTTTTTAAAACACAACAAATTTGGGACTGCAGGTTAATAAGCACATTGTGTTGTATACTCAGATTCCGGACCACTGATACATTTAGAGACTAATCAGGCTCACTAAATATAGACATTGGACCATTCCAACAAATTGCTTTTGAAATTCTTTCTCGCAGCATTCCAATCCTTTTTCATTTTATACCTCCAACAAAATTCTACATTTTGCTTTTTTATTACATTAGCTCCACAGAATTATTAGCAGCCCCAGTGCTACAGCAGCTATGACAAGGCAAGGCTGTAAGTGAAATGGTGATTAAAAAGTCAGGATTTGTTTTTGGTTCTGAGTAATTAAATGTGTTTTTGTTGCTGCAGCATTGCCACTCATGACATCTTCAAGCGCAGGGTTACCTTCACTTATTCTTTTGAATGATTCATAAGCTGAAATTCAATATTATTGGACTGGAGTGAGAGGACTCAAAAAAAAGTTGCACTACAAAACACTGCATTCTTTCATCTCGTGAAGTTTTTGCGTGGACCAAGGGTCAATTAAGAGTCCTCTGGCAATGGTGAGGATGAATAATGCACCACGGGTCTGAAAAACCTTGGAGACTTGCTTTACTTGTGTAGATTATCGACTCCAGCACCAGTTTTTTTTCCCTCCTCTTCTCTCTCCTCAGGTGAAAAAGGACCCTTTGTCTGTGGTGTGTCTCTCACTGTGCCTGCCTCAGTAGCCTGCAGGCAAAACGGGCCTAATTTGCACAGGTCTGTTCTGGGGCCAATTATTATAATACCAAATGTTCTGGAAACATGATTAAATAAATACATAAACAAACAAACAAATAAATAAATAAATGGAGGTTTTAACAAGATCATCACACATTGTAATAAAAGTCTGCCAAAACATGCTTTTTATTGACAGCCTGGCAACTTTTGGTACTTTAATATCTTAACAGTGGCAAATATCAAATACGTCTTGGCTTCAATGGAACTTTCAGGTCATAAGACTTTGTAAATATCTGTATTGTCTGCTGAAACTGTTGGAAAAAAAAAAGGTTTTTGTATGTTTTGAGAGATATAGATTTTATATTTTGGTCATAATGATCATATTACTCCAGACATTGACATTTTAGACATTTGTTTCAATCAATGCTGCGAACATTAATCGAGGACATGGTTCCATCATTAGGTTTGTGTATGGAAACTGGCAGAGAAAACTCAAGGTCATGCCATTTAAGATGTATGTAATTGTGCTTGTTCTTATTGGCCATGCAGCTTAGTCTTCACTGCAGTTAACAAATGCAGAGTATATAAGTCTGGTGATGATTTACTACAGATAAACATGAGGTGCATAATACTAAATGCGTTTTGGACAAATGCAAAAGGGGATGCAAAAAAGTTTATTGCCCTGATGTATGGTGTGTAAGCTGGTTACCTTCATACAGACAACACTAGATGTCAGTGTTCCTGCTAATGTGAGTGACAAGTTTGCTTGTGTGTTTGTGGGTTTTTGGGGTGAACAGGGTAAGAAATGTAGGGATGTGGAAGGATGGTGTATGTTTTCACTTTGGGTGGTCTGAATCTGAGCTAATTGCAAACACACACACACACACACACACACACACACACACACACACACACACACACACACACACACATGCACAAGCACATACACACGCACACATCCCATCATTCTTAGCAGTTATTGTATCAGGAGTCTGAGAATTGTACAAACAAGCACCTAAAATAGCAAAAAAAAAAAAAAAAAAGAGCACAGAATTGCATTACTAAATTTTTAAAGATCACATGCCATTGTTCAGATAAATGAGCAAGTCATTCAAGTTTGATATTTCCATTATGACAACATATTTTATAGATTAGGTCAAGGTTATGATAGATTTGTTATTTTTTATTTGTAGATACATATACTGTCCCTGATCCATAGCACAGGCTTGTTGATCATTTTAGCTTCCAAAATGAAAAGCTAATTATCTACTTCCTGCAAATACTTGAATGTGTTATATTCTATCAGCTTGCTAGGGGTCAGATCCCTGACCACCTTGTTAAACACTGTTACAGTGGGGGCCTTCACTATATATAGCTACAAAGCTGAGATAAAGATGGCGAAATAACAAGTTCTACTAGAAAGCTAATTAATGTTTTGTTCCAAATCAAGTGCCAGCTCTTTTAGCTCCTGGCTTGCAAAATGAACTAGAGCTAAAAAGACATTTCAGTTTGGCATCCTCTGTCTTTCCTTTTTCTCCTCATGAATGGCATCATGTCATTCACAGTTTGACTTTGGGAAGCAGATTACTGGTGAATTTCTCTTTCTATACGACTGTGGAGTAAGAAACTAATGAACTTGTTGCATCTAGAAACCTCTTTAGCTGTTAAAGTAACTTAATGAACCTGCTCCAAACATAATCAGAATATTCAAGTCTGTCTGTCCTGAAATTAAACATTAGGTCCAAATTATTTTTACAAATTGTTTATATTCTTACACTGAAAAAAAAAAAAATTGGCTATGCTTCATGGACCACCAGGGGTTCTATTATGTTTAAAACAACAACAACAGCAACAGCAACCACAACAACAGCAACAACAACAACAACAATAATAATATTAATAATAATAATAACAACAATTATAATAATAATTATAATAAACATTGTTATTATTATTATTATTAGTATCAATATGTTTATAATAATTAGTAATAATGTTGCATACTACTAATAATAATTAATAATAATAATTAATAATAATAACAATAATAATATTATTGTTATTATTATAAATTCTCATAGGCGGAATTGCATCCGAGTGGAACCGCCCTCCTAAGACGCTTTACGTGACGTCATGACGTCTTTACCCGATAGCAAATAGAAATCGACGCAAACCCGGAAATTCCAAGAGCAGAAAAAGACCGCCTGGATTTGATTTGAAAAGGAGCACATTCCGCCGGGTTAGTGAGAGTTTATTTATATTACATAGCGTTACAAACACGCGAGGACTATTTGAATTTATCGTGCTTTAAATTCATTACATTGAGTTGTTTTTGGTGAAGAATTCGTGCCGTTGTCTCTTTCCATTTTTACCCCGTGTAAGTAAACGCAAGCAAATGGTCGGCGAGCTGTTTTATAGAGGACACATACTGTAGACTTCATACAGGTGTGTGTGTGTGTGTGTGTGTGTGTGTGTGTGTGTGTGTGTGTGTGTGTGTGTGTGTGTGTGTGTGTGTGTAAGTGTAAAATGCAGTAGTTCTGCTGGTAAGTCTACATTATCCGAGTACATTCACAGTCTGGAGAATACACTGGGTGTGGTGACATCATTCTTAAAAACAACTAATGCAGACAGGTGATCAATGATAAAAGCCTATAGGACAGAGCTGCACAAACTCTCTATGAAGGCCCAAAGATTTGGATTATACAAGTGCATATGTACGTTTCATTATAGCAAACTGTTTTATATAAAACAAAGCTGAAAAATACATTCTCTATAATCTGTGTAGCACAGTTTTATTTTCAATGTTTTATTGTACAATGAAACCTATAGAATAAAACAATCAATCACATTTACTCGCATAGAAAAAGTTAAATTCCTAATACAGCTCTTCACAATCTAAGCTATACAGACATGTGCTGTGATATCAGAGGTGTCTAATGAGAAACATAAAACTGGTCAAAGGATTTTCCAAGTGTGTTTTCTTCGTTTTTATTTATTATTTTGAAAGTAATTTACATTACTGCATCGTAAATCAACACCCCCACCCCCTATTTAGCTATTAAAGTAGCTAATAAGTACTTAACATCTGATTGGTGATCAGGGAGATGGAAACAGTAGTGATGAGAAATCGAGGCACTATATTATGTGCTCATTGAGCTAGAGGAAGGTTGGAGTCCACTAGATCCAAGTTGGGGTCCAACCACTGGATCAGGAAAGAAGTGTTTTATCATAGTCAGATTTTGTGGTTATTTGCCTTCCTTTAAAGGACAAATAGACCCAACCATGACATAATTGTTTTTTTCTTCTATGAAAATTAAAGCTAAGATTTCACCAGACGTTTTGGGAGCTAACAGTAATGACAGCTCTGAGATTTGTCAGCGAAAACATACCCCCCAGAAAAGTTTTTCAAGTCGAAAGATATTTTATGGATGGACTGTGTGATGTACAAACTTTAGTTCTTAAGAATTTAAAGCATGGGTGGAAGTGCATACTAACACTCCAGTTATAGATAGATGGGTAATACAGCTGTCAATTGGAGTGCGTTCCTGCCTTGTACCTTGTGTTCCCGGAACAGCACCCACCATGTCGCAGTTTCTTAGTTTCTCCAGATAGATTGATCAATAAATAATAAATTATTGCTGATGCAACTAGTAGTGCATTTCCTATCACTGCCTCAGGAAACATCCTATCATGTATTAGGTATTTATTTTTAAAGTAGATATTAATTACTATTCTGAAGTTTGCTAAACGAATGTAGCTGGTGGCAGCATGGGTTTTTCAGCTGCTTGGTCCATCTGGTTGATATTAATTGCGAGGTTTGCTTAAATACATGAACAGAGGTCTTTGTGGTTTCTGGATAACATGAGAAACTGCTTTATTTATCTTATTAATTTCATGAGACTGGATTAAGAGGTTGGCAAAGGTTGGTGAGAAGCTTTTTCCTTCACTGTTTCATAACATTAGGTGTAACTATAAAATGATTAAAAGTATGTTAACTTTTAATAAAGACAAAACTTTGGGATTATTAAACACCCTGGAACATGCTGCTATCGGAAACTTGAAGTAGGTACAGTAACTTCATTGTGTTTTATTCCTAAAGTATAATTTAACCTACATCTTGTTTTATTTCCCATTTTTCATGTGGCAAGTTGTGACTGTTTTCTGCACCCTTTTCTAATTTATTTGAAGTCTATCTCTGCCCACTAGATTTCTTACTGGTAAGGTAAATAAGCATATATTTATTTGACAATATTGTCGAGTTTTTCAGGGTGTTCAAAAAGGACACGTCTATACTTTAAACATTTCTCAAACTAATAAACGAAATGAACACCGCTGATACCTGATAACATCGTCCAACTTTAAAAGGTGTGTGTTTTGCTTATTTCAAGCATTTATTTATAGACCGAATCAAAATGACCTACCAAGAGAATATGGTTTCGATCTTGAAATATGGAATAAAGTCTACAAATAGGCTTAATAGTCGTATCTTGTTTTAGCCAAGCAACTCAAGAGGTCAGGTGGTAATAGAAAGCCCATAAATCCTAATTACAGCATCAGAAAGTCATCCTTTCGAACTCGAGCCGGCTAAGAGTGCGCTGTTTATCCTTTGATTGCTTTTGATTTGCTTACTATGCACCGTTTGCCCCCCAGCCCTCGTCAGCTGGCCTTTAATTGGCTTCACTTGGCCAAAAATGCTGCTATATCCCCTACAAAATTGGACGATTGTGCAAGAGAAGTGATGCAATTTAGAGTAAAACATCTTGCCTTTGTTTATTGTAGATATAACCAGGGCTACATGGTATACTTATCACTTCTGACTTTTTAACTCACTTATTTGTGCTGTTTTGCTGCCAGGCGTGCGCTAAGCTCAGGCCGGGTGACTGGCACTGCTTATGCAAGCTCGGCCGCACAAAAGTGGACAAACAGCACATTGTTATGGCACCTTTATAATTCACCTTTGCTAGCAGTCAAGCTACTGGTCCGAGGTGTTAATGAGTGGTCTGCTGGCAGCCATCGTACGCGGCTCTTCGGAGAAGAGAGTGAGCCTCCCCCTGCTTTGGTTTGCGCTGATGGAGGTGGCTTGTTTACCATGTTAGAGAGCGGCTGACGCCAGCTTCCCTGGGGACAGCACAAGGGTTAATTGCTGTTAAAGTGGTGGTGTTGTCCCTCTCCCCTGCCCTGATGCTCTATTAGAGTTGACACTAATGAGGCAGTGCAGGGAGGACACCCTAGAGCTGGGGGACCAGGAAAGGGAAAGAAAGAGAGAGAGTGAGAGAGAGAGTGATGGAGGAACTGTGTTTAGCAGAGAGCGAGCTAGGTCATAGATCAAGAATGTGCCGTAGTGATGGGGCGTGTGTGTCAGATGTGTGTAACTGCGTTCCTGTAATTGGAGGTTCAGACAGGGCTGATGGTCTACACACGGTTTATCATGAGTTCACGATCACACTTTTTCCATACTACTTTGAATATATAGCAATATACAGTCCTCTCCAAAGTTATTGTTACAGCAGCGACTTTTTTTCTGAAACATTTGGACTTTAGTTAAAAAAAGTAGACAAATGACTAGGATGACATCACAGTTTCAGCTATGTTCAGATATGTTAAACAATTCAGAACATGGCACCCTTGGTGGCTAACCACCTACATTTGTTTTAAGCTGAGGAAATGTACGGAAACAGATGATGGATACACTATTTAAACAAAAAAAAAAGAATTGAGACGCCTAACAAAAGGATTGGAACACCAGGTTTTTACTAGGAGACCCAAACCTGTTCCAGCATGACCATGCTCTATGTAGATATGGTTTGGTGTGGAAGATCTTGATTGGCCTGCTGTAGAGCGCAGACCTCAACCCTATTGAACACTTTTAGGACGAATTAGATCTCTTACTGTACCCCAAATTCTGAAATGCTGCTGAATTCGATTGAGGTCTGGGAATTGACGTGGCCAAGTTAAACGTGATGCTTTTTCCCTCGATAAAGTCCTTCGCTTTGTTGGCAGTGTGTTTTGGTTTATTGCCTTACTGCATGATGAGGTTCCTCCAATTAGTTTAATTGTTTAAGCTGTTCAGAAAAAGGACCAAATGCCATTATTTTCTCCTATAGACTGGTTTCTGAAACAAAAATATACATTCAGAGCGATTCATTGTTAAGACAATCAATCTAACGGTATTACCTGAGCTCAAGTAATACCAATGTTTCTCATTGGTTAAGAAGTGGAACAGTTCAAACTAAATTTGTCATGTTCTAAGCTGTAACTATACATTTATATATAACTATATTCCAATCAGGCATAACATAACACTGATTATCTCTTCATTCTGGCACATGTTAGTAGGTGGGATGTATTAGGCAGCAAGTTACCATTTTGTCTTCAAAGTTGACATTTACGAAGCAGGAAAAATGGGCAAGTGTAAGTATTTGATCGAGTTTGACAAGGACCAAATTGTGATGACTAGACGACTGGGTCAGAACATCTCCAAAACTGCAGATCTTGTGGGGTTTTCCCACTCTGCAGTGGTCAGTATCTATCTTAAATGGTCCAAGAAAGGAACTAATGCTTTTAATGCTCAACTGGTCAGGATTGTTTTGGCAGCAAAATGGGAACCAACACAATATTAGGCAGGTGGTCATAATGTTATTTCTTGTTGGTGGTATATAAATGGTGTAATTTTTCTCACCACCCTGTACGTAATTATTTTCCCATAATGGCACATTCCAAAGTGTGTTTTTCTCCTTGTACCATAGTGAAATTGATCTACAGCATTTTTTTTTTTTTTTTTTAGTAATTCAGACTTTGATTACATTTACACCTGAATCTCTATTAATGAACGAAATAAAATGTTTGTTTATTACAAAAAGAGCATTGATATAAATCTGTGATTTGTATCATGGCCAGTATTATATTTAGAGCTGCTGTTAGAACACATTAATGCTAATCGTAATGCTGTGATGTAAATACATTTTAATTTATGAGGTGCAGTTAATTTCTTTTTTTTTTCTACTGGGAGAGCTCATGTAATTCCCACATGGTGTCTATTATTACTATTAATATCTAAAAATAATTTCTCAGTGTGATGAGTAAAAAAAATAGTTTTGTTTTTTGGTTTTTCCAGAATAAAGGAAAACCCCCTTGATCTGGAGACAGCACCCCCAGCTGGACAGTCATGAGTTTTTGTCCGAGCCCATGCGTGCCTGCAGGTGTGTGCAGCGTTGAGGAGCAGCGGGAACGCTGGGACAGGAAGAGGAAGCGGACAGGACGAGAACTGGTCCAGAGTGAACAGAGATACTGCGAAAAGCTGGACCTGATCACCACAGTGAGGCTTTGAATGCTTTTATTGAGCGATCCCACGAAAGAGATTTGATCTAACATCTGAAAATGTGATGTCAAAATTGCATAAAAAAAGTTATAACATAATAACAAGTTATTACTCAGTCTCTCGTCATCTCCATCTGAAAGTGGTCCTCGTAATGTTTCTATTTTACTCTTGAGTGATTTTCGAACAATCGCACACAATTTTCCTTCTGTGGTTTGTAACTAAACGAAGGCCTTGAGCACATTCAATTTGCACAGCTCATTTTATTCCTAAATGACCCGAGAGCACTGCAGCTGTTTCTGGATTTGTCAATGTTCCTGCATGCGTCATAACGATTAATATTTGAAACCGTAGCATGAACACGGTGTACCGATCACATTATTCCTCTTGTTTTGCACCGTGTTTTGTTAGGTAAGTGGCTGATTATTAAATCCCACGTACATTTTTATGAGAATCTATATATTCTCCTTCAGGTTTTCCCCTGCCCTTGGGTCGTGTTGAATTAGTTATGCTCCTAACCTTTTAAAAATAATTGAGGCGCCATTGATGCAAAATACTTTCCTCTGTGTCTCAAGGGTGTGCTGGGTGTAAGGTGACACTCACAAGATGAAGAGTTATGAGCGAGTGGCGTCAGAACAATTTAATTTTCTCCCCCTTCTCATCTCTCCGTCTCTTCTCTAGTACTTTGTGGAGATTCTGAAGGCCAAAGGAACCCTGAGGCAGGACATTAGAGAGCGCATCTTCAGTTCAATTAAATCAATTCATTTAGTAAACCAGTAAGTATCCTTTCAATAATTAACTGCATATTGCTCTGGTGTGTGTGTGTGTGTGTGTGTGTGTGTGTGTGTGTGTGTGTGTGTGTGTGTGAGAGAGTGTGTGAGTGTGAGAGAGTGTGTGAGTGAAAGAGAAAACTGATGGATGGAGACAGAAATGGGTGTAGAGAAAGCCAGAGACCAAGACAGAGAAATAAATAAAGAGAGACCTACAAGGGACTGTGATTGATGGATAGAAAGGAAAGAGAGACAACAGAAGAAGGGAAAGGGAGACAGAGACTGAAGGACAAAGCCATGAAGAGAGAGACTTAGATGGTCAGAAAGACAAAGATGGAACATGAGTATGAGAGACAGACTGAGGGAGAGCAGGAGAAAGGGAGCATGAGAGAGAGAGAGAGAGAGACTGACAGAGAAATATATCATAAGCACAGAAGAGTCAAATGTACAGAGGAAGAGAGAGAAGTATGAGTGAGAAATAGAGAGAGAAAAAGACAAAATGTTAGACAGACAGGAGGACAGTTAAAGAGTAAGACACAGACAAAGCAGGAGACCGGCAGCATGTTATAGTGCTTAGTGGAACAGACAAATTGAGAGGAAGCAAAAGAGGGATAGACAGACAGACAGACAGACAGAGATTGACTGACAGACAGACAGACAGAAAAAGCCAGGAAGAAAGCGACTGAACATAATACAATGAGTGTAAAGGGCAAAGTGAGAGAGACAGCAAAATGCAGCTTACATGAAATAGAGCATGCAACAATACGAGAGGCAGGTAGGCAGGCAGATGGAGGGTGAAAAATGGAGACCTCACAAGAGAGACAAATTGAGAGAAAGAGAGGGAGAGAGCAAGACAAATAAAGCATGCATCAATGAGAAAAAGACAAATTGATAGCCAGCGAGAGTGAGACATAGAAAGAACGAGAGAGAGAGACAGCGTGAGATGGTTAAAGAGAACGAGATGGTTGTGAGCATTAATTGGGGTCTGACAGTGAAATGAAGTAAACTCAGTCTTCCCTCTGCATTGTGTAAAGTGGGATCATGAATCGACGAAGCTGTTGCGTTTAGGCTTAGAGCTGCACTTTCTCTTAACTACACTCCTCTACTTGAACATTTACTATCACTCCCATTCTTCCTCATAATGACTGGCACTAATGTCCTCCAAGCAGCACACATTGATTACAGCATGTTTTAATAAATGCTGATGCTTTGAATAGAAGCACATGCATTTTTTTTCAGGGACATTTCATCTCTCTTTACCAGTTTGTGTTTGTTGAGTTTATTTATTTATTTAGTTTTTTTTTTCCCTTACCCTCCTGTAGCAGCTTGAGCTTTAGAAAGCAGCTTGTTTTCTACGTGGCCTGCTGTTTTTAATGGGGGCCGAAGCTCTCGGTACTCATTTATGAAGTCTAGTTGTGACTTGTACGCAGGCCTTTTTCGGATTCTCTGCTTGAGGGAACCTCGATTCATGACAGCCGGCCCAAATGAAAAGCCAGGCCAGGGAGAAATGAAAGGACGAAGATGAAATAACACAACGGGAGGAAGAAGAAAAAAAAGCTAGCTTGTAGTCCAGAGTGAGCATTGATCTTCCAGGGTGGGGAGAACAAACTACCAAATTAACTAAACAAGTGTCAAGAAGTCGCTCTTGTGAACGCTGGATTTCTCTGTATGGACTAAGGAGCTCTTGTGAAGAACTGTGAATTATCTGATGTGGTGCAGGTTTAGTGCACATGAAAGCAACTCGCGAGCAGCCAAATCCCTCTCTTAATGTCCAATAACAACAGAGAAAGGAAGCCTCCAGCTTGTTTCGTGTTTATTTTTCGGATCTTTAGGGCTGAACTAATAAAAGAAAGAAAGAAATTATTACTCCCACATCAAGTCAGATTTGGCATTTGCCATATTTAATGACACGATCAATACAGATGCACGTCTGACGGGATCCTCCGGGTTCTTACATGATTGGATCGGACGGAGCTGCCGCTCCACGTGGACCCCGCACGCATTTAGACATCCAGCAAGACAAAACAGTGACAGCAGGAAAAGGGACTCATCCTCGAACGTGTTGATCGAGAATCATATTTGCGGTGTGAATAATGAATCACTATGAGTCCCTGAGGCTCCCATCATTGCCAGACTGACGGGCTGCGGCGGCTCAATGAAGATGGAGGGCTGAGTTACAGAGGCTGATGTATCAGATAAATTGGTACTCAGTTACCATATATCATCATTAGAATCGCTTATTGAATGTCTGCATGAGCCATAATGCCAGCCTCTCAATTTACATCCCTGAACAGACAGAAGAGGTTGTTTATTCCTCACTTCAGGTTGCGTTTTTTGGGTGCGCCGTAACAGTCACTGTGTGTGTGTGTGTGTGTGTGTGTGTGTGTGTGTGTGTGTGTGTGTGTGTGTGTGTGTGTGTGTGTGTGTGTGTGGTTTTATTAATTGCAGCAAAAACTTAAGGTTTAATGCATGGGTTTGGGATTTTTTTTTCTTCTTCACACTACACATACAAAGCACTGATTTCCTTTATGAATATAATGAATGTGTTCTTCATATTATCCACCCACGATTCAAGAACGGAGTTAAACAGCTAAGGCTTGGTGATTAGGTCTGCTGCCGGGTTTGAGTAAACTCGACAGTCGAACAGATGGTGAGTCTCGAATGAAGTCAATGAAGTCAATGCATGGAGTCCACTTTAACGTAATGACTTGTTATCAGCAGTAATCATGTCTGCGGGTCATTCTATACTCTGATTCTCAGCTAAAGAGACGTATTGTTGTGACAAATATAAAAATAATCTCTCCATGAATAGCGTCACAGACACTGGGCTCATGGCTCCATAAGTGTTTTGTACACTTTTCTAGAGAGACGCTTCAGAATCTTAAGGCTGCAGTCTGTTTTTCTGTACGCCCAGAAGAATCTTTTAAACTCAACAAGAACCAGAGGCGCCAGCATCAATCGCTTAGCCATGTTCAGAACACTAGCAATGCCTGAAAAGTTATTTTTTATGTAATTAATTTTTTTCCTTAAGCTAAAGTAGCACCCTTCCGATGGACGTTTTTAAAAAGTCAATTGTCTGCATTTTTCGTAATGACCCCTGTTTTCCTTTAAATGTTCTTAGGACTCGGCTATGTCCTGTAGTAAAAAATTATAATTCTCAACTGCTAGAAGTTATGCAGTTATCCAGTTAACCTTTTGAAACTGTTGTGTGTAAAAATGTTGTGATTCAAACAACCATGAAATGTTAGTCGGCTAAAGTCTGATGTGATTATCAATTGAAGCTCTTGGCTTACATCTGCATGATGTTTTGCTTAGTGTACATCTGCATGAATATACAGGTGTTACACAAACCATGTACTTGAGTGAAAGTAGAGATACTCTAAGAAAAATATGACTCCAGTAAAAATGCCCCCTTTAAACTTTCACTTGAGTTAAAGTACAAACGTTTTTGTCTTCAAATGTACTAAAAGTATCTAATGATTTATTACAGCTATAATATTCTATTATCATTTTTGACACAAGACACTTGCTTAATCAACTCAGGTTATGTGAAAAGACTCTAACAATCTATTAATAAAATTATATAAATTATTTAATTAATAGTCAAACACTGATGCCTGCTGTTGAACTGACGCCAAACTGTATGTTGGTGATAAGTCAATACCACCAAGCGCCAATCAAAACAAGTTCAAAACGGAGCGCGCGCTCAACCCTGACTGGTTTTGCGAAAATGTAGTTGAGTGTTTGACTTTGAAATGTAGTGAAGTTAAAGTCTTTTCAAATGGAAATACCTCAGTAAAGTACAGATGTGTGAAAAAGCTACTTAAGTACAGTAACGAATTTTCTTATTGTCCATCACTGGTTTGAACCTAAAAGCTGTGCAGGTGCCAGGTCATTATTTCTAATTTAATATTTCATCAATTTGCCATAACTTAACATTTAGAGCTATCTCATTATTTCAACTCGATATTCAACACAATACAATTTATTAAAAAGATTCATGGAATATTTTCTTGAATAATCTACAATAAAAAAAAAAAAAAGAAATAGTTCACGTTTTTTTCGAAAATGAATCGGATTCCTCAGTAGAAAATAAATCTCTCATTAATCTGCTTACAATCTGCTTGTTGGGACTGCACTTTGACCAAAAAAAAACCATGAATAGTAACTCTGTAAAACCGATGCATTAAATGTAAATGTGGCACACAAACATCTAATAATAGTTGTTGTATGGGCTTCCACTCATCCTTAACAGTAAAGAAAGGTGTTGGTCAGGCTGGGTGACACATGGATCACGGTTTAAAATGGTGTTGTGTTGTTTTATTCTCTTGTTCGCTTGCGTTAGCTACTCGGCGATAATAATTTTCATCCGTCCCAGTTTTGCACGGATAAAACCATTGTTTAGTCGAGTCTGTGCCCACCCCAGATGTCGCAACTGCTCCGAATTAATGTGGATTAAGGCGACTCAGAAGGAATGCTAATGTTATCTTTGGCGTGTTCCTGGTGGCTAAAAAAAATTAATTACCCTCAAAAAAAAAAAAAAAAAAAACCTTCATAAAAATGTAATTCGTTATATCATATTTATTACAATAGCCTCTGGCTGTGAGAGAAGGGAAATGGGAAGCACAGCTTTTCCACAGCCTTTGCCCTCGTTACAACTCTCTTGGCTGCTCCAGCATCCACTGATTACGCACAGCGGCTACCTTTGGCTTGCAACTTCATTAAGATCTATTTAAATCAACTTCAGCTGCAAAAAAAAGTGTTCCTTCCTCCTGTATGTGAGGATGTAAAGTCTCAGGGAACATCATTAGAGAGAGGGAGTGTGTGTGCGTGTGTGTGCACGCACGCATCTGCGCAGGTTACTTTTCTGTAAGTTTGGATAATAAGCTCCCTCACAAGCATCAGCATTGTCTTTCTCACATCCTTGAATTCCGTCTGCGGCGCTGTAATGCGCGTGGCAGCCGAGGCGTCTGTGCACGTGCTCCGCTCGGGTGTGTTTTGTTCCTGGATTTGCACTGTGGAAAATGCCACAATGATGCCCTAAAGCCCTAACCCCTGCTGCATTGTTCTTGAACCACTGTCACAGCCAACTGTCAGGCCTTGACTATGCCACACAAGCACTTTCATTTGCAAACGGCTCTACCTGTGAACTCTGTATAACCCCCCCCCTCGTTATTTCTTTTCCATTTACAAACGCTTCAAATTTTCAAATAGAGCTACGTTTAGTACTTTTTATTTATTTATTTCATTTCACCTCCGCCGTGCTTTAAGCAGAAGCTCCGGTTCAGAAGAAGCTGCCAGGCGAGGCTCCGTTTATTTACAGCCTCAACGCGTTTGTGTTAAACGGTGCAAATATTTTCTCATATGTCTAGCATATGTTTTCAGAGTTAATTAGTCCGATCTGTTGATGCACACATCCTTTAAGTTGCTTAAAATGAAGTTAATCACGTCAAGCACTTCTTTCAGACCGACATGTTTTGCACGTCCGCTCACGTCAATCCAAACACCGATGTTGTCTACAAAGCCAAAGATGAATCCTGATCCACCTGATGAATTAAACCGCTCTGTACCACCACTCGTTAACTCCTCATCCCTCAGGATACAAGAAAGACATGTCGAGAGACATGTTTTCTTTTTAGTGACCTATCCCCTGATGTAGGAGAAGCTTGGTCACTTAAATAGTGACCCACCTCTTTTCTGAACACATTATTAGTTGGGGGAAAAAACTTGACCTCTTGTTTTCTTATTACACTTACTCTCTTACCAACTGCTCCACAATGGCAGGAGACTCTGGCTTAGGGCTCAGCCTTCTTGTATGTTGGTTGGGGAAAAAACATCTGTAAGTTCTGGTAAACAGCCATAAATGCCAATCAGATTTTGGCCCATAATTTGTTATTTCTCCCTGAAAAATGCTTTGACATCTCTGCTTTTATAAACCATAAATACATTTCAACAAATTGACACACAGTTGTTTTTACTTACTTGTTATTTACATATGATGCCCAGGTTGTCTTCCTGCAGAGATCATATTTTGTAAGGAGCCTGTTTAACAAACGTGGTGACAAAAAAAAAAAAGAAAAATATGTCAGTCTGCCTAAATATGTCCAAGACCTTGCTGGTTGAGTGTGATTTTTATTTTATTTTTTTCTTCCTCATGCAGTAAATGTCATTTTTTGATCACGTCGCTGGATAGCTACATGCTGCAGTGAAACGGACGGTCTGAAATCAGATACTTGCTGTCAAAATGTCTGCCATGCTCCTGCGCTACAGTCAGAAGCCAAACATTAAAATGCATTTTCACCCCTTTTTTCACTTTTTAAATGCTTTGTTATACTATGTAAAGAAATGCGATATAAATTGTTATTCGGAAAGGATGTATAGTTTAATATAGCTTTGATTTTACCTTGTGAAGGGGTTTACCAGTCCAGACATATGTCTTGTGCTCGTGTTTTGATTAGAGAAAGCAGTTCAATTATGCTCTCTGGATAAGGATTTATATTCTGTGCCCGAACCAGGACGCTGCTTGCCCATCTGGAGAACGGCAATTTTGGTGCAGGATTTGACCAGTTCTGCCCTCACCTGCATTTCTACACTTCCTACGTCGACAACTTCCAGACATCCAAGAAGACCCTTGCAGTAAGTTCCGCCAGACCTTTAAATGAGCTACATACCATGTACAAAATTTCAAAGCTGAATCCTTTTCATGATGATTTTTTTTTTTAATGTCAATAATTAGATTTCATATTTATCTTTTGTGTAACTCCGTGGTCATGCCTGTCTATATACATTCATAAATATGCATTTGTTATAGATCTATGGTAATATGTGTGATTGACAGTACATCATCCATTCCACTTTAATTAGCCTGAACTTATTAAACCTTTGGATCGTGGCTCATCAATGACAACATTTATTTTTCTCCCATTGTGCAAAAGAAAAGAGAAATCACTGTTGGGTCAGTAATTCAAAGATCGCCACTCAAAATGATTGACATTCGGAGCGATTAAAAAAAAAAAAAAGAAAAAAAGCGCCACCACCTACCTGATTAAGGCTGGTGGATGACACCCTGTGCAAACAGATCTCTCTCAGGCAAAGCCCAGTGGTACCATTAAGTCCAACACTCCCGTCTCATTAGGCCTGACTTAAGTGGGCAGTCTTCGTCAATTGCACCCCCCCGCCCCCAAAAAAGTGCATTTGGGAATCTCTCTCTCTCTCTCTCTCTCTCTGCTAATTAGCTCCTCCTTCAGTATGGCAGCTGTACCCCTGTGTATGGATGACTGATTCCTTGTTAAGCCAAATCAGGTAGCGGTTAAAGAATTATCACCAAACTATGCTAATAACAGCGATAACTACCAGACAGGCCCCGTTTCCAAACCGGACAGAATCAAATTAAAGTGTGATTCTTGAACTCTTAGGAAGAGAAATGTTCTAAATGTTTTCTTCACCTATCAGCCCAGAGCTGAGGCATCGCTAACATCTGCTCTTATTTATCTGTGGGAAGCCTGGAGCTCTGCAGATATTAATGTCTTAATTAAGAGAAGGGATATGTCTGCGCCAAATTGACTGATTCCCATCGATTCGGGCCCGAGCTGTGTGAGTTAGCATCGATTCCCCCACCAGGCCTACATGGCAGTAATTGCAGGAACACAGAGCAGCATGTTTGCCCTGACGCGTGACTCGCACACCGGCAATCTGTCCCTCCAGATCACCGCTGTGTCATTGACGTGGGGTGAGCTAATAAAGGATCTCTTACACATACAAGAGGCAGAATTTATTTGTGTTTAATGTAAGAGCTTGCGATTAGTTTATTAGATCCTTGTGTATATTTGTTTATGCCACTCTAACAAACTAACGACTGCTCAGGCTTTCCGGCCAATTCCGTCTGATACGAGATTAAGCTTCAAATCTGTTTTCCACACATTTTGGTTCTTAGAGCACAGAAGGGTCTTATTAATTCCATAGTGAAATGAATTATCCTATAACCATAAACTACATTTGTGTAGTTTTTCCCCTCAGATTTATTTCTTTATTTAGTTAGTTGAAAATAGACAAAGAAATCAAGCAAAATTCTTGTAAGAGCCAAACAGAGAAGTTTATTTAAATGTTTATTGTTTATCCTTTTTATAGATGCAATTTAGTGAGTTTTAATGCTTAGGTAAATATTACTGAATATAGTTTATTAAATATTACTAACTTTTGTTGTGGGGAAAGTTCCAATTTCGTTTTGTATTGTTTATTAGACGTCACTTTGTAGGACTTCGTTTGTGGATGCCAATATTGAAGTTTTTTTTGTTATTATTAATATTTTTAAATTTTTTGGGTTTTTTTTGACCGTGCAACATATTTTTAGTAATTCTTTATATATATATATATATATATATATATATATATATATATATATATATATACACAGTGGAACCCGGTTATGTCGATGTCCTAGGGGGTCGCCAAAAATCATCGAGGTAACCGATGATCGAGATAAACGAAAATCAAAATGGCGGCAATATATTAACGTGCTTGAAATTTCTTTATGTACATGATGTGCGTTAATAAATGAGAATGTGCATGCACGTGTTTTTGAAGGTTTTTTTACACAACAGCGTTGCCGCGATTTGTTTGATGAAGGCATGCTATAAAAATGTACATAGGTTTGTTAACAACAAAAGGCATAAGTGCACCTACTAACAGCAGAGATTTACCAGTATACAATACAAACCACCGTCCATTCTCCATACAAACCTTTATTATATTCTCCAACATTATAAACACACAGATCCGTACACAGTGCCGTCTCACATTTAGTCCACATGTGGAAAAAAAAGATAAATAAACAGTAACTAAGTTTCTGAAAACTTATGACCATCAGGCTGAAGTAATCCGCACAAACACACAAAGCAAAGTGTCCGAAAAAAAACTTACGTCCGCGATGCCGAGGGGGAGATAAGCCGAGCAAGAGAGAGAGAGATTGAGAGATTGAGAGATTGTGAATGGAAAAATAGGGAAATTCTAAAATACCGCGACCGGCGGCACGGCGCGAAGCCGGAAAAAAACCCGGAAGATCCAAACCCGAAACCAAAAACGAGGGACAGAAAAGTCTCAAACGTGAACGGCTGAAGGGGGCGTGGCAGATGCTTTCTCGGCCGCTTTCTCTGAAGCTCCCGGCTTCAACTCCTTACCGAGAGAGCCGTGCGCCTTACCCTGCTCGCTCGGTAAGGAGTTAAAGCCGGGAGCGCCGCGCTCCCGTTCATCGCATAACATTTAACAAAAAAATGCATATGTGCACTAACTAACAGCAGAGATTCACCAGTATTCACAATACAAACACCTGTAGCAGCTGTAAGGTTTGATTTTTCCGCCACTTTCGCGAGTTCTTCTGCGGCTGCACAGTGCCGATCGACATAACTGACGTTAAAATTTCTAATTTTCCCCCCCTTGTGCTCGAGATATTAGGGTTCCGCGACATAAAAAAGTCGACATAACCGATAAAAAAATGCTAGGAAAAAGCGAGAATTTGGCGGTTCCACTTCAAAAACGTCGACTTAATAGGGTTGTCGAGTTAATCGAGGGCGAGATAACCGGGTTCCACTGTATATATAATTATTTTTTTTTTTTTTATAATAAATGTTTAAAAAAAAAAAGAAGATACTGGGTTCGTCGATGTTCACGCATTCTACCTGATCTTGCGTCTAGAAGTCAAGAAAAAAAAAACCATCATCTGTAGAAAGATTGCTACCACATTTCTGTCTCTAACATGTTCTGAGATGTCGGCTTTGTTACCCAGATTGTTGTCAGTAATATAATTTATAATAAAAATAACAAATGCAAAATAGCTTTCTGCTCACACAACCATAACTTTTCTGTTAACATGCTACATAACCATCTACATGTCTGTGATTTAACGTCTCTCAGCTTCATAGAGAAAGACCCCAGCTGCCTCAGCTATAAAATCCAGTAGAGCAGGTGTACATGGTCAACTCCGCGCTCATTACACCACACTAGGCTGATTGAGTGTGTATGTTTATTATAATGAGGTGTAGGAATAAAAGTCTGGTTAAAATTGAGCTCTGTTGAGAAACGTTAGTTAGTTTTTGTTTTAAGGCTGCTGGTCTTTCCTGCTGATGTGACCTCTGGATAGATGTGTATTTAATGATCAGAGCATGCTTGATGCAATGTAACCAGCTGCATAGGATGGTAGGGAGGTGGTAGACATTAATTACATAGTAATTAAGGCATTGGAATTTGGCTCCTGGGGTTGTGGGTTCAATTCCTGGCCTTACCAGGTTGCCACTCTTGGGCCCTTGAGCAAGGCCCTCAACCTCCATGGCTGCTCAGTTGTGGGAAATGGGATAAAGAACTCCACCATGGATGGTCCCACACCTGGCTGCGAATGGAGGAGGGTGGTCATTGGGTTAGCAACATGATCCCTTACCAAAAACTGTCAAGAGTTTGTCTAGCATCCAGTACAGACGGAACAATTTTGTGACCTGATATCAAACTGCAGGACAGGAATCAACGATTTTGCCCTCTGTCCAATCAGAATTGAGAATCAGCAGCACTTTTTGATAATGTATTTCCATATTATACATTATGGCTTGCGAGATGAAAACTCAAAACTTAAAGAATTCCTCATTTTGATTTCTTTCAGGTGCAGCTGAAGAAAAACAAAGCGTTCAGACGTTTTAAGAAGCTTCAGGAAGCCAGACCTGAGTTCCGCAAACAGAAACTTGAAGACCTGCTTCCTCTTCCACTGGAGCGCATACAGCAGTAAGCGACTCCATGCACACACCATAAACACAATATAGAGCTTCCGAATAGTAAAAACACGCACGCACACACTTCCAACGGTCCCTTCTGGTGAGAAATGATTTGGTTCTGTGGAACATTTAAAAAAAAATTTTCCAAGCTTGAATTATTGACTAAGATTGGCTCAGAAAGTTTTGACTCATCAGATGTCAGAGTAACTCAGGCATTGAATTCCATATTACGTGCAAATGAAATGAATTGTTCGCCAGCACAGTGCATTTTAAACCATCTGCTTTTGCGGAGAGATTACGGCCGTTCGACAGCTCCAACAAGATGGCAACGTGGATATGTAGTCATTTTCTGAAGTGAATGTAATGCATTTTGGTTATGCATCAGTGTATCCTGACACTGGCCAGTCTGCTTCCTTTGATGTGACAAAAGTCTTCTCGATGGCTGTCAAATCACTCAACGCTCTCTTTCCCACATCTGACTGCGTCCGTACGGGAAAGAAGGGGGAAAAAAAAGCAACAAAAAAACAAACATTTTTTGGTGGGGGGGGGTGTGGGATTTGTTGGGACTCACTTGTAGCCGTGCAGGAAAGCTGTCACCACCAGGTTACGCTTTCCATGCTTGAGTTGTCCCTTTTTCTGTTTGGTTGCTTGGCGGAGTCGCCACAAATACACATACCTTGTACAGAGGAAAGGCTTTTTTGATGACAGACATAATTATTGTTTGATGTCAGGCTCACACCAGCCTCTAGACTGTCCAAGAACTGTCAAAATTCGCCTTTGTTAAGCAACCGATTTTGTTGGATGTAATTTCATGCGGTCGTGGTCTCAGCTGTTAATTAGTGTAACAGGGTGCGAAATGGGCTGAAACATGCTTAAGAGCCAGTGAAAATGATGTGACACTGCTTTATCAAGCTGCTCAAGTCGATCTTAATTAGGCTTTCATGTCACTCCGGCTTTGTAAATATAGTTTCGAAACGTGAAAGAAGCAGACACGATGTCAGCGTTGCAATGGAGATAATTATACCTTTTAAATTTCTCCCACTTGCGTAACAGCGTGTCTTTTTCCTCCTTATATAATGCTATATGAGCACTTTTTCGATTTTGACACCTCCATCTGCTGTAGCGAAAGTGATCCTATATAGGAAAAAAAGACATTCTTTTCTCAAAGCTTGGAATTTTCAATGGATTTTGCATCAAACGATAGCAACGGGCCACGTTTTCTCATAAATAGTATAGCGAGCTAAATCTGCTACTAGCAAGTTATCCTTATTTCCTGTCGAACTACAGCATCCGGATACAAAAGTGCTATTTGATATCGGTTTACGGATGATGTTTTTGCCGACACAGAATTCAGGAAATGGACCCTTAGCAGTTTTTCTGTGGCTACTTAAGACAGGCAAAACTGCTACTCTCCCTCTTTTTTTTTTTTTCCCCGTCTGTTCCTTTTTACCGACTGATCTCAATTTTCCTATCCTCTCTTCATCCGCTTTCTTCTGCCATGTGACCATGACCCGTAACACTGCCAAGATCTTTGGCAAGTGTTTGAAATGAAAAGGCTCGAAAGGAACCGATTTAAAGAATGAATGTAGGCCAGTAACCTGTGAAATTGTTAACCCTTCATCTTCATGTTTTGTAGCACAAAGCACACCGCACCCGCTCTGCTGCATCACTTTAACACAAACAGACGTGAAAAAAGGAAAAGCAGGTCACATTATTTCCTAACTGAGTTGAACACTAATATGTTGCAGCTTAGATATACTCTCGTTGCGTACATTCCGGTTGGTGTGAAAAATAATGCTTGCGGGGCGCAAAGGCTTTTTACCGAGTTTTCCAATTAAAGTTAGATGAAAAAAGCATGATTGAATTCCTTTTTTTTTTTTTTTTTTTTTTTTTTTTTTTTTTGATGAAAGCATTTGTTCACTTCACTTTTTAAACCTGGGTTACATTGTGCATCATTTTATTGACACACCTTGCTTTTAAACACATTCTTTGAATTTATGTGTACAGCTTTTTATTTATTTATTTATTATGAATGAGTTGCATGGCATTAACACAATTTGTTTTTGTTCAGCTGACATGATTTGATCATGAATTCAAACCTTTGGAATAAAATGAAGTTCTTTGCTCTCACCTGAGCTCAGGATCAAACCCAGGACTCTGTTACCTACTGCACTATTGTGCCTCATGTGATGCAGCAGCATTTTTTTATAATGTTATTTTACACAATATGTAATTAAAAGTAGTTGATTTAGAAAATGTATTGAATTAAGTGCAGTAGAAACAGTAAAATGTGGAAAGTGGTAGCTTTAGATGTTAAGATATTGGACTTCTGATCAGAATTTGTGTGTTTAAATCCCGGCCCCACCAAAGTGCCACTGTGGGCCCTTGAGCAAGGCCCTTAACCCTCAACTGCTTAGTTGTATAAATTGTATCAATGAAAAAACTTGCTCTAGATAAGGGGGTCTCTCAAATTCCATGACAGTAAATGTTATTCCATAACAAATTCCATTACTGTTTTTAAAGAGAAAAACACATATTATTTCATAATATCTGGATGGCCATGTAATTTCCTTTTTTATTTTTCAGAATAGTTCGATTACACCGTGTGTGTGTGTGCGTGTGCGTGTGTGTGTGTGTGTGTGTATGTGTATATATGTATATATATATGTATATATATATATATATATATATATATATATATATATATATATATATATATATATATATATATATATATATATATATATACAATATTATAAGTAATACTATAATTTTGTGTTGTAATACAACTAGCAGGTTTAAATCAATGTCTTTTAATACTTTCACTTCTATAGCAACAATGACTTTGCTGGAGTTTCTATAGCGTATTTGCCATAGAAACACCATTGGGGGTTGAGTGTCGGTTGGCTTTAGTTTTTTCCCGCACCGTTGGCTCTGGTCGGACGGCGTCAGCTGTTTCTCTGCTGATTCTGCATGTCAAATTGGAGACGGAGCTTGTTGGCGAGAAAAAGAATCCGATTGGCTAAGCGAACACATGGGGGGATAAACTGAACACGCGTGTTGTCATTCTTTCTCTTGTCTTTACAACTTAGCAGACATGATTGCAAAATGCTACACGAATTGGTTAGTAACGATGGCAGCAGATGGACCAGCTCCTTGTTGTTTATATTACATTGATATTTACAGTTGTTGCTTTTCCGGTTTTCCTGTTTGGATGCAGAATATAGACTACTGCCACCTGCTGGTATGAATGAGTTATGTTCTCTCACACAAGTGCAGAACGTACACGCACAGTTTGGTGTTTTAGATGCTTCTGCCTAATAATCGGCCTAATTTGCAGCACAATCGGCCAAGGCCGAGTAATAAAAAATGGCAAAAATCGGCCCGATTACTCAACCAGCTGATCCATAGGTTGACATCTAATATAATGTACAGCTTAAAACTTTCTTAAACAGAAGATTTGTATTTGCTGACAAACTGCTCTGATATTAGTGCAATAAAACATTTCAGGGCCTGATGGTATGGCAGTATACCACCTTGTTATTGATTATCCCACTCCTTTACATAATTACCTGACCAAACCTCAGCTGTCGTCCTTTATTTCATGTCAACATACAAAGAGGTTGAAGGATCTGTTTAAGCAGTGGTGCTACACGGAGTCCTCTCATTAAAGAGCTTTATATTTCATGCATTTACTCTCACCACCGTTATTGATCCCATAAATATAACATTACCTTCATCTTATCGACTTTCATATGTCGACCTCAGCTTGCGAATGCTTCTGATAACTGGTTTGTGAGAGGGATGGTTCTTGGAAGCAGTTGGAAAAAATTCTTGGAAGCAGTGAAATGATCTAATCTGTTTTTCTTTTCATTTTGTATGAAATGAAGGGGAAAAGGTACGAGAGTTTCTTTCTCTCTTTGTGCCTTTTATTAAAAGTAGTTGATTAGATAATTAGTTAAATCATGTGTAGTATAAGCAGTGAAATATAGAAGGCGCTAGCTTAGTAGTTAAATACTTTGAATCAGGAAGTTGTAAATTTGAATCTCAGCTCTTCAAAGCTGAAAGTGCTTGGGCCCTTGAGCAAGGCCCTTAACTCTCAACTGCTCAGTTGTATAAATAAGATAACTGTAAGTTGCTCTGTATTAGGTCTTATTCCAAATGCAATGAATGGAAACGAAACCATGTTTTTGGTGGAAAAAATTGAACATTCATGTGAACAGTACATAATATTGCACAATATCTGACCGACCATATAATTTTCTCTTGCTTTTTTCACTTATATATTTTTTTCTGCATTTCTTTGTTTTGTTATTTTAACGCGCTCTACAAAAGTATTATATATACAGATTTGTCTATATTCCGAGATGCAAATTAATAACAATGAATTTGCTGAATAAATACTTGCGCCAGGCTGTTCGAGCTTTTCCATCTCTAAATAAGTCGAACTAGATTTTCATTTGGACAATGCTCACTCTGTTTTACTTTACGATTACCGCTTAATTGCCGAGTTTTGGCAAGTGTAGTCGCCACCTCAAAGTGTCTTGCTCGTACCGAGCAAGCTATTAAAACGGCGTAATTATGCAAGCGCCTGTGCAGTGCTCAATAACCCGTGTAGGAGCCTGACAGTTTCTGTTGTCTCTTAATTAGGAATTTTAATCCTTAATGCATGTATTTAAAGGGAAATAATTAGACAGATATTTTCTCTCTTTTCATCTGCAATGACACGTGTGTAAGTATGAAATGACCCACGTCTACTCATGAGGGGGGGCGGCAAAAAACATAAAGCTCATTTCATCTACATACTACAAAGGCATTAGTGCGGCGGGGCGTGTGCGGCGGTAACTAGGCCACTCGTGCTTTATAACACACCGTGCCTGTTCATTAGAATATCTGAACTGTTATAAATATGGCTCAGATTATGTTATTGTCTCGTTATCTTCTCTTTGCTTTGGTGTTAATGAGTGGGACAGGGTGGCTAAATGAGCAAGTTTCTCCGACATTATTTGGAATGTGCTTTAATAATGCTCATTAGGCCATTCCCTTTTTAAAGCTGCTTCTTTAATTAGATTTCCGCTGCTCCATACACACACACATACACACACACTCACACACACACCCTTCAGCCCTAATAAGGGCGTACGTGGCTGATAATGCCTGTAATGTGTTTGTTAAAACAACATCAGACATGAAGAAAATGAGGCGAGATTATTTCTCTTTTTAATGCCTCTTAATCTCTGCCTCTTAGACAGGCTTTGCTTAATTTTTTCCTCTTTGATTGTTAATGCGTTATACAGTATTTTAGAGGAGGCGTGTGTGTTCTATTAAGGTTCAATTAAAACAGTGGTTCTTGAAGTGGGTTCTTACAGAAAGGGTTGTCAGGTCTCTGTAAAGTTTGAAGCACTTCTAGGTAGGTTTATTTTTTTGTTTTTTTTTTGCACATTTTTTTAACTGAAAAATAAAAGCAAAAAAAAAAAAATCTTTTTTTTTTGTTTTTGCATGAGAAACATCTAAACTATGGTATCTGCAATACACTGTCTCCATCACCTGGTACAGCCATTATGCACTACAGAATTACTTCTTAATTCGTTATATACAATACAAAGCCAAAGGTTTGTGGACACCTGTGAAATCTATTTGGTCTTTTTTTCAAACTGGAAGCACAGAATGGTCTGGAATATATGCTGCCTATTTACAATTTCCCTTTATAGAAACTAAGATGCCAAAAATGTGTTCCAGCATGACAGTTCCCCTGTGCACAAAGTGAGCTTCATGAAAGACATGGTTTGCTACGGTTGGAGTGGAAGAACTTGAGTGTACACAGAGCCCTGAATTCAACTTTTATCATGAATTACGACACAGACTGCACCCCAGGCTTCCTCACCCAACATCAGTGCCTGATCACACCTAAGCTTTTGTGACAATTCCCCCTGATTATGCTCCAACATCTAGAAGGATGGGATTCAGGTTATCATAACAGCAAGGGTAAAGATAGAATTTTGAAATGAGATGTTCAAAAAGTATGCATAGCTGTGACTGTTGGGTGTCAATCTTGTATATCTGTATATATATATATATATATATATATATATATATATATATATATATATATATATATATATATATATATATATATATATATATATATATATATGTATAATATATATTTGGAAATGAATTCAAATTAGCTCTTAGAAACGGGATTTTAATAGCTATAAGTTATATAAGTTATCGCTAAACAATCCAAACAAGTGGCAACCCTACTAATGCAATTATTGTATGTTGTGTTTAAATGGTGAGGCTAGTACATAAATATTATTTGAATCATTTTACTATATTCATTAACTAAATCTGAGTTTATTTAAGGACTTTAGGTTACAATAAAAGCAGCAAAGAGTTTGAGAACTGCTGCCTTTTTTTTTTTGTAGCCCTGTAGGAAACTTTGTTTGGTCACTTAAATATTCTACCATATAGAGAATCAAGAGAGCTAAGAAAAGAAACGATGACTACGATAGCCATTTTTCCTCGAACTCTTGCATAGCATTAAGCTCTCAATCCCATGTGTACTGCCATGATTGTCCCTTTAAAAGCCACTTTGGCACCCGTTTGTCTGTCCCAGCCATCGGTAGACTGCAAATGGAAGAGGACTGCTCCTGTCTCGATCTGATGGAGGGCGCGAAAGAGAAGAAAAAGAGGCAGAGAGAAGCACTCAGAGCAGAAATCAATGTCAGTTGTCAATGCACTTCAAGGTCACAGTGCCCCCCCTTCTTCCCGAACGGATAGATTAAGAGAGTGATCGCTTAGCAAAACTACTTTCCCTGATCTTCACTTCACGAGTGACCTCTTGTCCTCTTCTCCAGTTTAGTGCAGCTCGCTGTCGCGCTGCGTCATATTGTACAAAGATCCCATATTACTTTCCAGCAATAAGACAAAAGCAAAGTCTATTTAGTCCATAAATTCAAATTATCAGCAAAATGACAGTCAGGCGAGGACATGGTTTGTTTGACAATGTATTATTTTTTATCTTGCAAAATATATGGATATAAAAGATATATTTATGCATGTGTGAAGCGGGTTGGTATAATTACATATATAAAAAAAAGAAACAAATCAAGTATTCTTCGATACTGACTTAATTTTGCTCTATATAATATGAGTGGAACATGCAAAATAAATATAAAAAAAATATCCAACACTTAAGAATGTAACCACTTTGATATGAAACGTTAAAAGTATGTATTTTTTAGAATAAGTCTACTCTAATAAAAACTTTGATTTCTCTCATTTTTCAACAGTTTAGTCACAGATTAAAAACATAATTAGCCCTGAAATTGAAGAAGGAAATTGTGTTGCATTTGGAAAAAAAAATAAAAAGTGATTCATTTTACAATTTTAAATATTTAGTACAAAATCGAGTTCATCAAAACGTGATCAAAAGATTAAAAGATACTCCTGTTACCTCAAAAATCCCTGTTAAAAAAACGTGCTATTTAACCACCATACTGATATCGGATCATGGCATTCCCTAGCTCTTTTAGTTACAATTCAGTGCTCTACAGTGTGTTATGTTCAGGCTAGAACCCTGAAACCTGGATTCCTCACGCTCCACTTTCCACAGTTTGTTTCTTTTTGTTCTCTGTAAGTAGTCGCTCTGGTTCATCTGAGTTGTGAGATGTTTTGCTGCTTTTCAACAGATGCTGCTTGCATCTGTTTTTATTTTTTTCTCCTTTATTTTAATAAGAAAATCTGCTTTATTTTTCAGATTCAAAGCAAGTTGATTGGTTATTCAGGTGAGCTGCAGTGAATTCCCTGATAAAACTGTCCGGGATGTACAGAGTACATCATCAGGCCTTCATGTCTTTGTACACAAGGGTGTACATTCTGGCATTTTAGTGCACTTTTGAAAATAGAAATGCTTATATTGCTGTGAAGAAATACCCATCATTCCTGAATTACTTTTCAGATACACTATATTGGTTCAACCCCTCGTTTGAGCGTGAAAACGGACAAATAGCTTATTGCAGAAGGCCTTGAAGTGTCAAGCTCCTAAAACTGCTCTTAAGAAGTGAAGCTAAAAGATGCTACATGCAGGTTGACAGCTGGCATGGCGTCACAGCCACTGCTGCTATTTGTTTATGTGCTTCCAACATGGCCATCAATTTCCTTTAGTTAAAAGCAGAGCCCTGTGCTATTGCAGCTCTCTTATGTGTTACATCTTACATTTTCAGCTTTTCTTCAACTATTTGCCACTTGTTCCTGGTCAGTTGGAATAAGTTTTAGATCATTTTTACTTATTCTGTTGTTTGATGTGAACTTTATATGTCTTGACCTGTATTGAACTGCAGAAACATGATTGGCTGATGAGCGAGTATGTATCATCAATAATGAGTTTTCAGGAAGAGAGACTGGATTCAAGTTGTCATTGAAGATAAATCAGTACCTTACAGCTGAACGTGTTTTTTTTTTTTTTTTTTTTTTTTTTTTTTATAAATATATATCATTTAATACATTTATTATTGCTGTAGTTACTCTAAAGTATTTTCTACGCAATGCATGTTTAGAAAAATATACTCTGAATATGGGATTTACCTGAAATCTCTTGAAATATCCCCAATATGTGCCAAAGCTCACGGAGAGCCGAACGGTTCGTAACTTTTGAGAGCCGTCTGAATTTGCGCGAGGTCTTTGATGTCAGCAGGCGCTGGACTCTATTTAAGTGAGCTGTAATCTCCGGTATTAAGGCTCACTCTGTCTTTATCTCAACCGCTGAAACGGCGAAATGAATTACCCCCAAATTTCTCTCCCTCTCAATTCACTCTCACCTTGCGATAGGGGTCATTTCCTTAATAGGGCCCTTCATTTGGTGGGCCATTAATAACCTTTATCTTTGGACAGGCTGGCGATAGCACAATAATCAATATTTAATTTCTCCTTAATGTGTGGAGCTTAACCCTGTCAAATTCATTCACTTGTTTATGTGTAGAGTATGACAGGAAATATATTCACTTCCTATTGCTTTTTTCCTCTTTTTCCTGTCCCCTCATTTCTCACTATGAGCAGACATGTACGTTTGGACACAATGGGGATGAAATGAGACTTTATTCTTCCACAAAAGCACTTGTTTAAGTGACCTGATATTTTCTTTGGTGGGAATAATTTCATGTTGTGAAGTCTCCGGTCTAACCTTTTCACCCATGCAATTCTTTTATTCCCCTTTTTCAAGATGTCTTTTTATTCATCTTTTTTCCCCCAAAAGAAAAAGCCTGTTGTTTTACCATGCTTATTTGTGGATTTTCTCTGCAGGTACAATAACGTCTTGAGGGACTTGACAGAGAACACCAGTCCAGACAACCCAGAGTTCCAGCAGCTTTCAAGTAAGATTTTTCTGACTTTTCTGCCTCGCAGTCGAACAAACACTCCTCTCATCCTCGTGACAAAAGTGTTGATGGGTTCATCCAGCCCGGATTATTTTTTATTATCATTTTATTGTCAAGATCTGCATCTTGACGACAAAACGTCGAATCAGTCACCCAAAGCCATGCTTATTACGCATTTGCCTTCCATTCTGGTTTGTCACTTTTCGAGAAAACCTCTAAAGATCATTCAGCGCTTCGTGTGATCTTGTTTTTTTGGGGGGTTTTTTTGCTCCTCTAAGCAATGATACCTTGGGCCCTTTTGGAGCAAAAAGAGGTGCAGAAAGTGCTGCATACGGTGGCAAAACAAATCTGCCTGTGAAGTTTGGAGCCGGTGCTGGAAAAAGAGCCTCTCTTGTCTTTGTTAGGGTGACAAACAGAGTAACTTTGGGCTCTCCTTTCATCGTTCATTTGTTATTATTGTCACAGCCACCGTCGCTGTAGCGCTCGCCGAGGATGAAAGTACGGCGAAGCTTAACGTGAGTCTAAATTCCCCGTGTGGATTTTTGACAAAATTAATTGGGAACAGATCAGAGGATATCAACCGTGTAAAATATAAATAAATAAAATCTCCACAGTCAACAGAAGCGCCGATAATGACTAATTTCTATCGTCAAATAAACAGCAAATCAGACTTAAGCGGCAGTGTACACACAGAATTATTTATGTGTATCAATTAAAATCTCATTGGTTCCGTGCTGCTTTTGCTTACAAATTAAAACAGCGCCTGATTCTAAGATGAAGGTACATATCCAGATTTGCCCCTCATGCCGCCTCTTCCTCTTCTCATTAAAGCCATTTTTTTTTCCCGCTCGCCTGCTTTTTATTAGGAGGATGGAGGGGGTTTGCACACCCATCTCAAGCACATTGTAAAGGGAATTATTTAAAAACAACCCCAGACAAATCACGTTGCATCTGATTAAGCAAACCAGCACTGAGAATTCCAGCAGGCTCTGTTGTTTTCCAGTTCCTGCTTGTTCTAGTGAAGAGTTTTTTGTTTTGTTTTTGTCCCCCCCACACCCCCTTTGACGTTTCATTTGGAATGGCACAGCTTTAATTGTGGTAATTGCTGCACTTCACACTCCTCGTCAATCATAAATTAAAGCACCTTTTCAGCACGTACTTTTGCATGCCTGTCAGCCAGCCTGTATGACAGCCACCCACTGACCAATCCAGCACTGTCAAAGGTTAATTAAAAAAGTTAACACTCAAGAGTTTCCATTTAAACACACTCGATGGATAATGTGGAAAGGAGAAGGAGGGGACAAAAACACGAGGTGGGGAGAAATTGTCTGTGGAATGTATAATGAGGGAGTTTGGATTATTAATGCGGGAGGCATGGCTCTGTTGAAACACAGTTTTCTTATATGCAAGCACACTCTTGCTGCGCCCCAAAAATTAAACACCCCATAGTATTTTATTTTTTTTATTGTGATTTTCAATGAAATAGCATAAACTATTGTATATTCGTGCAATGCTCTATTGTACTTCCCTGACGAGTTCTTAGTTAAAAGGTGTCGATTCGTTCAGCTGCAACTTGTCTCTTCAACATTTAATAACAGCTGATTGTGGCCCTGCACTACAGATTACCTAAAGATCTCCAGGGTTAAGATTAGTTTGTGTTGAAGTCGCCGAACACTCAAAAGATACAAAGTAGAGGTCGAGCAATATGGGTTTTTCTCTGACCCATGATGATATTAAGGCCAATCTAAGATGCAGATTTTTTTTGAGGGACATGTTTGGCGGATTTTCTCTTTTTTTTTTTTTTTTCATATAATATAACAGTAATTTACAGACACAACACTCTCCAATCAGTGCACTTGTTAGCAGGTTCTTTAGCCTAAACCACAGCTGTTTGAAGGTTCACTAACAACACAGTTCCAAAACGTTATTCGCATTCTCTCTCAAAATGTTACACCTGCTGGTATGGGAAAGTTATGTTCTCTCACGCAAGCGCAGAACATACACGCACGGTTTGGTGTGTCAGATGCACCTGTCCTATAATCGGCCTAATTTGCAGCACAATCGGCCGATGCCGATTAATTCAAATATGCCAAAAATCGGCCAGATTATTTGACCTCTAGCACAAAGTACAATCGATTTAAAAGTTTTAACTTAATTGATGCTCAATTCAAGGCCTGATTAAGACAATTAACACTTTTTTTTGACTCTATATTAGAAAGATATTATTCATAATCTCACTATCCAGGGTCACTCGAAAGAGGACAGATTCACTTTAGAGTCTGGTTTCTCTCAAATGTTCTTCCTTTTTGTCTCGAGGGGTGTTTCCTTGCCACCCTAATGGCTGGCTTTATGTATAAATGATATTTGAAATGAATTTTTTCATGAATCAGCCAATTTGTCACAATGTGCTTTTAACTACTATATAAATAGAACTGAATTGAATAAATGGATGAATAAATGAATTGAATAAATTCATTACAGCATAAAAATGTAATCAGTGGTAATTTGCTGTAGTATAAGAGGAGTTGAACACTTTATATATGAACATACCCAGCTTCCAGCACCGACATTGCATCAGGTTGTCACTATTTTCCGTCACTAATCGTAATTCAATCATGTACAGTTTACAAGGCCATTGTGAGACAGGCAGGGAAGTGGTAGCTCAGTGGTTAAGGCTCTGGGTTACTGATCAGAAGGTTGGAGGTTTAAGCCCTGGTATTGCTAAACTGCCACTCTTGTGGCCCTTGAGTAAGGCCATTAACCCTCTGTGCTCCAGGGGCACTGTGTCATGGCTGATGATACAGCGCTCTGACCCTGCGCTTCCTACATCGCTGGCATATGCGAAGAAAGAATTTCAATGTGCTGTAATGTACATGTGACATTTAAGCACCATCGATCTTCCATTCCGGTTGTTTTGTGCATATGGGAATTGTCAACCTGGAACAGTTTTGGGTCTACTGGTTCTGGGTCTTTTAATTCAAGGTTGAGTTGGTTTTTAAAAATGTACCAACTTCAAAGATGTTCTGTACAATCGTGTACCTCCAACTTTGTGGTAAGAGTTCAGGGACGAACCACAAAAAGCAAGAAAAATAAGGAGTCTTAGTACTTTTGTCTGTATAGTGTGTGTGTGTGTGTGTGTGTGTGTGTGTGTGTGTGTGTGTGTGTGTGTGTGTGTGTGTGTGTGTGTGTGTGTGTATATATATATATATAAGATACACATCTTTTATTTTATTCTTTTTTTTAATTTTTTTATTTAATACAAAAAAAGTTTTACAGAAATATTCATGTGCTTTTTCTCTCCTTGACATTTTCTTGAAACTGTTAAATATAATCAGAACTGTGTACTTGTGTATTAGACCTGTAGGTACATACTAGGGATGCACCGAATATTCGGCCACCGAAAATTTTCGGCCGAAAATGGCCCAAAAGTGCAGTTTGTTGTGATGACGCAAACAGAAACCGCTGCCTGCACGTGCATGTCTTAAACAACATGTCTGCGGTGTGGACGTGTTTCAGTATATCTGAGAAAGACCCACGGATAGCGATGTGCAAAACTTGTAATGCTGAAATTTCGTCTGCAAAGACTTTCTCCACGTCGGGTTTAATTTGAAATCCAAACATCCGATCGCTATGCTGAATATCAGAGGAACGTAAACGCACAGAAAAGCAAAACCCCTCCGAGCATGCGCACTCCGTCTGTGGCGGACGTTTTTGAAAAGGCAGGAAGTTTCCCAGTGATATTGTTGTATCTTTAAGCAGTTGCACTTGTTCTAAATGCACTTTGTTTTTATGAAAGAACATATTTAATTGTACAACCTTTCAGCAGGCCAGAGGGCCTTTACATTATTATTTAATGTACACATGAGTGCATTTAAGTTAAACATTTAAGACTAAATTTTAATTTATTTTATCCTGTGCATTGTTGCAATGTGCTATAAATAAATATTTTCATAATTTGTAATTGATGCAATTGAAATGCCTTGATTTTAGTAAGGTTAGTACACAGTCATATCCATAAATGCAATGGTAATAATAATTGCCATAATTTCTTTCGGTGTTTCGGTTTTTCGGTTTGCTTTCCTCCTTTTTCGGTTTCGGCCAAGAATTTTTATTTCGGTGCATCCCTAGTACATACCTCATGTCTTTAAAAACATAGCTGAGGTAGGCTGCATTTATCAGCCTAAAACAGTTCAAGGGTTCATGTGTTGGATGGTTAAAGGAGATATTGTCTTAAAGAGGTTCTTACTGGAAACTTCTTTATAAGTGGGGGAAAAAAAAGCCTCTGATGTTGATTTCTACATAGAAACATTAAGAGATGATTCCAAAATCCTTTAGGGTGCTAAATGGTGCTTTTTCTCCTCATAATGAATACTACAACTTTGTTCTTTCAGACACAATTCTGCCTTTGGTTTCTGCTGCAATTTATAGAATTGTTCTGAGAATAAGTGTCCCAATTAGATCGTTATTATTTTATCACAACGAAACGATTGTACTTCCTCTGTAGCAAGACCAAAGAGAGGAATGTAAAATTAGTATCCATCTGCTGCATGTTGTTTTTCGACTACGCTAATGTCTGTGCAGACGAATATACTCGGCACACAATAATTGGCCCGAGCGTTTATTCACAGCTTCTGTGTTGCGTAACTGAAACTGTATTATCTGAAGCACGGCGAGCTTCGTCTCAGAGTGTTGTTCAGTTACACAACAGTTTGTTAATTCTGTTCAACAACGTTAAATCATTTTGATGTACAAGAGAGATGCTCTGATGATCCGGATATTTGTGAAAAGAGCAAATGCATGGAACTGATCGGGGTAACAAAACTGTGCTTTTGTAACTAGTCCATTAATCTAAAATATTATGTAGATCTTAATAATCCTTGTGTTTTTACCAGCAGTTTGAAAGCAGGACTTGCGTATACAACTAATTAAGGAAGCCTCACGCATATGCACACACTGCACAGCGGCATATCCAACTCAATCAGTGCAGTCTGAATGTGTTCATTCCCTTGCTCTCGGTCATCTGCCTCCGGGGGGTTGATGTCAAAAATCAAATGCAAGCTGCACGTTCTGTTTATATATACAACAGAGTTCCGTAGACTACATGTAGACGTGTGTGCATGTGAAATGCTGTGGGCTTGTCCTTTTTGTCAAATTATAACAAACATAACTTGAACACGCACATCACTCTGTGGTGAAGTCCAGTCTGAAATAGTAAATATACAGTGGCTACATTATCATTAGGAGTCAAATGGGTGGATAAAGATTTCATGTTTTAAATATATATATATATATATAAATGACATTGAATATGGAGTACATCATAAGAAATATGCAATAAGAAGTTCATGCAAGTGCATTATTAAAACTAGATACTAGAAACTTGGTTTTTATTATTTTTCACATTTTCATTTATTCAGCAGCGCTTTGAATTAATTCTTTATCGCAAACTATTTACTAGCCCGAGTGCCCACATTGAATTTTACATGTGATCAGTTCGGGTTTGCTCACACTGCTGTATATACACATTACCTGCTATAGTAACAGTCTATTATTATATGTACTTAGAGTAGATGAAAATGAAATTGCGGCTAAAGAGGTGACTACCAGCATGATAATATGGTCCTAGATTACATTCTTGCTTATGGAAATGTCACAAGGTTGAAAAGTATTTGTCAGAGAAGAGCGGCAAAAAAATGGCTATGACCGCGATGGCATGCAGCATTCTTGCAGCCGACACTGTATATCGTTCTTACAGCTGTGTGTATATGTACTGTGTGTGCGTGTCTATATATACTGTCTTTGTTTCTTCCCTGACCTGCCTTCATGCTGGCTTTAGCCCATGCTGTTGCCTGAGTTGTATTTTTTTTTTTTTTCCTTGACAGAAGGCAGCAAATTCCAGGTGATTATTTTCTCCCTTTTTGTCACTCAGATTGCAAAATTTCTTTCCAGTTCAAATAACATGTCATCTAATCAGAATTTAGTTTCCTGTTTAAACATAGCCATCTGAATGCTTGTATACATTGTCATAGGTTTTATTTTTTATTTTTGCCAACTGGATATAATAACGATCATGATCATTTTAATTCTAGTTTATATTCAGCACCCTTATCCTAAACAATCACGTCACAAATGAAAAAGTTGGCAATTAATAAAGTCTGATGTGTGACAGACTTTTGCTAAACCATTCTCTCATCTGCCACAGAGGTTAAAATGCAGAAAGTACCTGACTAAGGTTATTCTCTGAACCACAGAGGTTAAAGTACCTGACTATTTGTTATGTACAGAGTAATAATTTAAAGGTTATGGGGTCAATTTATCCTCCTACAGAAAAGTGTCACTGCAAAAACGGTTTCTGAATAACGTCTATCCTGAAGGGCAGGGTCTTTCTTTACACCAGCCCCCAACTACAGGTCACAAAGGCTCACTGAATGGTTTGAGTATGAAAATGACATTCTATTAAGGCATTTTAGAATGTTTCATAATTACTTTGCATTTACATTGTCACCCTGTTTTTATTCTCTTCCTGCTGACCAATTAAATATATTAATTTATTACTGTTGAAAATTTTTTTCCGAAAAATACCTGAAGTATGCAACATCTCTAGACACTGGATATGTATTCTGATGATTTACTGACTGAATCTTTATGCACCAATTTCCACTTTTTTGATGTTTTAGTAATTTCTTTTAGCTTCTTCACAAAGAGAATTAGTAAGTGCTCGGACCCAGTAGCAAAAGATTTCCGATGCAAATGCCTTCAACTGCCAAAATAATTAAACTGCAAAATTTCTTATTTAGATAAGAAGTGTGTAGTAATAGTCTTATCCAACAAGTGTTTTATTCCTAAACTGTCTACCAAAAGAACAATTTGGGTCTAAATTTGGTACTGGAATTTTTATTATTCCTATTTAAATAAAATGACTAGACAAAATGATAACTGTTTGAATTTGGAACTAAATATAATCAGGGTTTATTTGTTGTGATTTTCAACACTGTAACAAAAGAATACAAAATAAATCCTTGGGTACACTGTTATTCCTTGGGTGTCCTTATACCCCACTGGGAGAACCACGTGTGTATGTGTTGTGTGTGTGTTTTATATATTTATATATACAGTATCTCAACAAAATAAAGTGAGAACATCCCTCACATTTCAGTTAATATTTGGTGCTTTGAGCACAGTTCTCTCACATTGAATGTTCAAGATGGTACCTCATGGCAAAGACTCTTTGAGAATTTGAAAATAAGAATTGTTGCTCTCCACAAAGATGGCCGAGGCTATAAAAAGAATGAGAACACCCTGAAACTGAGTTACAGTACAGTGGCCAGGGTCATAGAGGTTTTTTCAATACGGGTTCCTTTCAGAACAGGACGGTTCATCAAAGAAGTTGAGTCTTTGTGCTGTGTGTCAGGTGCAGAAACTGGCTTCAAAAAAGACACATAAGTGCTGCTAGCATTGCTTTAGAGGTTGTAGAAGCAGAAGATCCGGAAGCCTCTTCTGAAGCTGGCTCACAAGAAAGCCCACAAACAGTTTGCTAAAGACAACCTGTCTAAAATAACATGAATTACTGGAACCAGGTCCTGTGTTCCGTTGAGACTAAGATAAACCTGTTTGGCTCAGATGGTGTCCAGCAAGTGTGACTAACGCCCTGGTGAGGAGTACCAAGAAAATTGTGTGCTGTCCACAGTCAAGCATGGTGGTGGTAGCATCATGGTTTGGGGTTGCATGAGTGCTGCTTGTACTGGGGAGCTGTGGTTCATTGAGGGAAACTTGGATTCTAACATGTACTGTGACATTCTGAAGGAGAACATGATGCCCTCCATTCAGGAACTGGGCAGATTGGCAGTTTTCCAACAACGATCACAAACGCACCGCCAAGATGACAACTGCCTTGCTATGGAAGCTGAAATTGAAGGGGATTGAGTGGCCAAGTATTTCTCCAGACCTGAACACTATTGAGCACATCTAACATCCAGCAGCTCCGTGATGTCATAATAGAGGAGTGGGAGAGGATCCCAGCAACAACATGTGCAGCTCTGGTGAATTCCATGCCCAGGAGGATTAAGGGAGTGTTAGATAACAATGGTGCTCACAAAAAATATTTACATTTTGGACACAGGTTTGACATGTTACAAGCTGCACATTGGCTACTCAAGTTTATTCAACTTGTATTTCTATAGTATTGTCACTTGAGAAAGAAAATATCATAAAATGGTTGCTGAAATATGTGTGTGTGTGTGTGTGTGTGTGTGTGTGTGTGTGTGTGTGTGTGTGTGTTCGGTTTGAATTCTTATACACCACAATGTGTTGACTTCACAAAACTTGCAGATTTCATTAAGAAACTATTCACGCTTGCCAATGTGGCTGCAAGAACCATGTGTTTGCAGGGTGGTTTGAATGTGTGTTTTCATCTGCTGTTTGTGTATACGTGTGTGGGTATGTGGTGCTACAGGGGCAGTCAGCGCCGTCTCCGAGGTGGCCCAGCGCATCCAGCACAACGCCCGCAGCCATGAGAACCACCTGCAGCTGCAGAGGGTCCAGAAACTGCTCAAGGGCCGAAAGACCAGGCTGCTGGCTCCAGGTTAGAGTCTGTGATCTGCTATTCCTTTCATCTCTCTCTCTCTCTCTCTCTCTCTCTCTCTCTCTCTCTCTCTCTCTCTCTCTCTCTCTCTCGCTTCAACTGTATCTTGGAAAAAGAAAAAGTATGACCGGGTGGAATGAAGTAAGTTAGAACGCGTGCTATTCGTCCAATGACGCAAGAGGAGTTTGTCTTTGCACGTTATAATCTTCTATTCGGACACAAGGACTAATTGACAGCATCAACGAGCTCTCTGAGCTAATTGGGAAAGGTGAAGTGTCCTTTATCACCTCTCGCTCTCGTTTCTTCCCTTTTGCTACTTGTAGAGTGGAGGTCCTTTCTTCCCCTGTTGTTTGTCCCAGGAGAGAATGCCAATGTGTAACAAAAGAGAGACAGCTAGTGATGGAGGGAAAGAGAGGGAGCGAGGGAAAGACTGAGAGAGTCTTGTCGTCAATGCCTTGGCCTGCCCATCTCCCCCAGGACCAATTAGCGCTTCTCCTCATCTCGTGGACCGGCAGATAAAAAGCAAGCCGGGGAGAAAGAGAGAGCGTGTGTGAGAGAGTGTGTACGTGTGCATGCACAAAGGTGGTTCGGGGCTGGCGATGAATACCCAACGAGCAGCGGTCTCGTTTCACGCAGAGCCGGATGTGGGAAGTGTAAAAATCCCTCTCACTCTCCCTCTCGGGCAGGATTTTCAGGCCTCTAGATCTCTCCCAAGCTCCTTGCTTTTGTCCATTAAGGCTTTTCTTCCGTTTGCTGACTTTTTCTTTCTGTTCTTTTTTAGAGCAAACTCAACAGAATTACACTTTAACAATGATGTACACTAAGTGCCCAAAATAGCCTGATGCAAGTGGGCTATACTGTATGCTATTAAAGGAAAGATTTCCCCTGAATAACTTCCACAGTCTATTTGGTTTCTCTATTTTTGCTTCGGCTAATGGTTTTCTACATTACCACAATACAGCTCGGCTGCTTGCCAAGAGCAGTGCAGGAGGATTTAGCCCTTGCTTGATCTCCACCTGTTGCAGCAGCGCTTTAGTCCTTCCTTTAGTTTGTCCACCTGCAAATCTGTGCGCTAATCGGCTGAAACTTTTCAGCTTCCATCACTGCAGTTGTTTCTCCTATTAAACACTATTATAAGTATGCTTGCAGTATTCTGCAGTGATGACAGACAACCACTAACCTCTGACAAGAATGCTCTCTAAAATCAAATTTGCACCAATAAGTACATCACAAATATGAGTATAAACCCATTTGAAGTGTGTCTGTGTGGAGTTTGGGTGATGAGCATGGAGATAAGGGTGCAAACGATTCTCAGAAGCAAAGTCTGAATCAATGGGACATCGATACGGCAGACAGTTTGTCTGTTTCCTGAGAGCCATGAGCAGGGCGCCCTGCCGCCACTCCTGCTACTTCTGTCCACATGCTCCGGCTCATCTCTCCACTTTTTACACGCTTAAGGACATCGAGGGACACTGAGAGGGGAGAGAAAAAAAAAACAAAAAACGATAACATACCATTGATTAACACCACAACCTTGCTTCTCTTGTCCTGATGCATCAGGAAACCTAACGATAGCCTTTCTTCCCTTCTTCCTTCATAAGACCAGGACATAACTTTGAGCACATGTATATATTTCAGCAGGAAGAACCGAACTTCACTGTCTTGAGAGTCAAGAGTGGCTTCGCAGGCTTTGAAAAGCTTTTCCGCCAAAGCCTTTGTAGATTCCTGACATGAAAGTATCACCTATCAAACCAAGTCCAGCTTCAAATTAACAATGATCACGCTCGGTGTCATCCAGCACCCATCATCCGTACGCGGGCTTTCATGTGTCTCCCAGTCTTTGGCCCGGTCACATCAGGAGGACACGGCAGCCTTTGTAGTGCAACCTTTAGCACCCAGAAATTCATCGGGCCTTTGTAGATGGGCAGAGGTGCTCTTTGACAGGGGGAGTTGAAAGCATACGACATGGTGAGGGGTGCTCCAAGTTCCTGTTCTTTGAACTGCGCACTCTTGATGGAGCAGACAGAGTTTTCCGTAGACGTGTCAGTCTAACGCGTAGACAAAGGAACAATGAAAGAATGAAAGAAAATACTGTTTAATATCTTCTTTTCTTCAACAGGTCACTGGTGTTACGCTTATGTTCATTTTTTTAATTGGGCAGCATTAAGCAATGATATTAATTAAAATAGGAAAACCCCACCTTGAAATTAGTTTAGATTGATAAATATAATAACATAATAGTTCAGTGATTCAGCTGATGCTCTATTTTCGTTATTCTTATGATTATTCCATCCTTCTAGTGCAGATACAACATTGTTTAATTGATTTTTAACATGTCAATGTAGCTAAGTGACATAGTTGGGAGTTACAGATTGGTAAGTGGTGTACAAGATGAGGTATTTGTGCAAAGATCAAAGTTTTGGAAGCTAATTAATTTTAGAACGCTGGACAGAAGAGAGCGCTAGACCAAATAGAAGGACTAAAGAGTTGCTGCAATGTTACTTTAGGTAAAGATGAAGCAAAGGCTAATTCCCACTTGTCACTTTCTGTTGTTTAATGTGTGTAATTTAAGAAAGTGGTGATAGAGCATTATCACAACTGTTAATGAAAGTGTTTGTGGGTTCTCTATTTTTTACCTCCAGATCAGATAAAAAAATTAAAATAAAAGTCGGAATTGCGAGGAAAAAAGTTGGGGTTTTTTTTTATGTGAGTGAAACGGGCTTCCATAGTAGATCATTTAGGAGCAATATAGTGTGCGTCATACTCGGACACAGTATGCACAAGAGTGTAATAATAAAGCAAAGAGAAATATATTAGTAGGATGATAAACACGCTGTCGTAATGCATTCGTCACACATGCAAAAATGGAATGGGGATGTGCAGGGTGATCCTGTATCATTATTCATTTGAAAACACTGTTTCCTCTAACATTTTTTCTATTTTCTTTAACTTTGATGGTGTTTTTAATTTTTGTTGAAAGGGCTGCTTTCAGTGACCCAGAATGCCATTATTGTATAAACCATTTTACAAAAAAAAAGAATCATGTGGGCAAAGCAGAACAGTTGATGCAATTATTGATTTTATATGATGCATGGGGCTGAGAATTTCAACATACTGCAAAAGATTGTGTCGCTCCTTCTTGGTGCGTCTTGCTTTGTTTCTTGACCATCCATTTTCTATACCGCTTATCGTACTCAGCTTCACGACGCATTTCTGGACTACAGAGAAATAACTCATTATAATCCCTGACCTCATATATGATCTCCACCTTGGCTTCCAAGTTTATGCTTAGACAGATGGGAAATGTCGCTGGATATTGCACACACCTCATAGTGAGAATAGTTACATAATTGGCTATTACTATCCTTAGCGACTTTAATCTAACTCTTATTACCACAGGATGAGTTTCCCCTGACACATGGGACAATATTGTCTCTGGATGTTGTTAGCATTGAGTTGTTTTTTTTTTGTGTGTGTTTTTCACTCCGAGATGGCCCCATGATTTAGACCTCACCATTTGTTGTGCAGCAAGCAGACTTTGGCCAGTTAAATGGATTTAACCGGTTTACAGGAGCCATCAAATCTAATGTTCACACACCACCTGAGAGTCTCATGCGCCGTGTCCTTATTGTAGTCACATATTAAAACCCATGGCATTTTAAAAGCAATTTGACCCCTGCTCGGCCCCTCTGCTAATCATAGAAAGCTGCTGCTGCTTCTTTTTTTTGTTCAGAGTATCCATTTTGAACCCTCCGCCACGGCTGCAATCTCGCGGTGTGCCGGGGCATATAAGGAATCGTTGGCGGGAGTGAAATTTAATCTTATCTTGCAAAATGTCAGCATCCAATTTAGTAGCCATCATACACCTGCCAGTCGGTCAGAGCAGAGAGCAGACTCTCCAACGTCTGCGTCTAGGATTTTACTCTCCATGGCTTTGTAAACACCAACCAGTGCACATGCTGGATGTTAGTAAGTTGGATGTAAACTGAGAAGTCGACATATTAACGAGTGTGAGGACTCTATCCTAACATAAGCTCTTTCTCCTCTTCCTCCCCTGTCTGCCAGGTCGCTGGTATATCCGCGAAGGTTGGCTAAAAACGGTGCCCCCTAAAGGCACGGAGACCAAACCCAAGATGTTTTTCCTCTTCTCAGACATCTTGGTTCAGGCCAAACGGTGTAGTCTAATGCACCCAACAAATGGAGACAAGCTGGCGTGTCAGAGAGTCTATCCGCTTAAAGAGTGTACCGTGGACAAAGTGTTTGGCCACACCAAGAGCCAAGGAGGCCTCATCAGTGTGAGTTTGACAAAGTGTACACTACTGCTGTATGTGCTTCATTGTGAGGAAGTAAGTCAAAGCCAAAATATAAGCATTACAAATACTTAGAAGATACTGCTCGTAGTATAATGCAGAGATTCCAAAATGGATTTAAATGAGAGGGTAAATTTCTATTTAATGAGAACATAAAGCGCCTAGATACAGAAATGGCTAATAATGTAACGCACAGACGTGAAGGTCAATAATCTATTCAGACTAATAAGTGTTAAGAGTTAACTGTTATCACCATGCAGGTATGTTAATTGCCTATTCAGTCATTAATAGTCAAGAAATTTTTGCTGGCCCTTCAGCCAATTTAGATCATTATGTATGAAGATTTAGATATTATTCAGCTATGTATAGTATGTGGTACTGGTAAGATTCCAGAAATACTGGAAAATAATTGTGATTAATAACATACCAAGAGATTTAAATTAAACACTAAATAGTTGTAGCCATTAGGGTCTGTATGTACATGCTAAAAACACAATTTTTTTTCCTTTTAATATTTATGTATATATGTATAGTTATATATAGATAGGCGTGTGTGTCAGTGTGTTCATATATATATGTGTGTGTGTGTGTGTGTGTGTGTGTGTGTGTATGTATGTGTATATGTGTGTATATATATATATATATATATATATATATATATATATATATATATAATATGACAGTCTTATTACTTAAAAAAAAGTAAATACCTAGAACATTCCAGTTAAATATAGTTAAATGTCTGGCATAATTATTTAGTAGCTAAGTTTTTGTACTAAAAATGTAGCTACTAAATGGCTGACATTTCAGAATAGTTTAGTTACTTTATTTCAGGTTATTTACCATCTAGCTTCCACAATATATTTACCCATTACCCTGTGAATTTCAGAGGGGAAAAAAATAAAAAATTAAGCATTTGGTGAAACTTTTTTATTCTCCAGTACATCTAAAGCACTTTTCAGATTTGTCATCATTCTTGCCAAATCCCCTCTATCATGTGTAACATTTCCGCACACACGAGGTTAAAAGATTAATTGATTTCAGACAGATTGGATCCCCAAGTTAGCAAAAATGCTCCATGCATCATTCTTCTCTCTCTAATTGCTCTGGTTCCTCATAACGGTTCAAGCTTTCAAGTCTCCTCGCTGCTTGATCTCTTTCCAGGCCTGTTTTGCCGTCGGGTGACAAATTACATCTAAATGATCAGTGTGCTGTCGTGAAACATTCAGCTGAGTGTATCGCACTTTCAACCACTGCAGTCCCAAATAAACAGTTTGTGTTGAGTTGCACTTCTCAATATTCAAGAATGAGGAGTTTTTAATGTCCATTTTCTACCGACTGCTATTTTATACATTTGGGGGAAAATTGCAATATTTAATTCAGGATCTCTATTAGATGAAACACATTTTTTTCCTTTTTATTTTAGGTTTATTATGGAACAATACTAATGCTTTTGTTCTACATGTAGTCAATGCGGATGGCAAAATGTATTTATTTATTTATTTTTTTTAATCGTGATTTCTTTATAGAAATCAAAAAGAATTGAATATTCTCAAAGCATTGGACTAGTGCAAGTCTATCATTTCAGATGAACTGAGATCATATGTGAGGCCTAGTGATGTCCTGTATGGTTTGGGCAACATTTAGAGCACGCTGATGGACTGTTTAAACGCTTGTTCTGATGGGATAAGAGAACCCTCTCGCACCACTCGATCAGATTAGAGCCGAGAGCCATCTCATCCTCTGTACCAGCAAATACATCTTCCTCAAGCACTGTTATTGCTCTTCTCTTTTTCAGCCCCACTCCAGCCTGCTTCTCTGCAGGGGCTGCTGCTGCTGCACATTATCTAATGGCAAGAAATGGCATTTCATTAGCTTGTTATCCGACCCAGGGCTCAAATGCATACTCAATAGCATTAGGCGTAATTTCTCATAAGGACACATTATCGATCCCTGGTGCACCCCACCTCCTACCTGGACCAGGGGGGGAAGAGACTGTCAGCACACTCTGGGCCCCTCCTCGGCCATGCCATGAAGAATTAAAGCCAAATTAAATTTGACAGCTGGAAATGCCATGGCAATCTATATGCAAAGTTTGAAAGAAGAAGTAAAAAGAGAAGGAGGTTCTTTCAGTGGGGAAAAAAAACTGCACTGACGATTTCCTTTCCACATGTTTGTGTTTGACAAAAATACATTTTCTTCTTACTCTTTCTCTCCAATCCTCAAGTTTCATCCTTGTCTCTCCCTTCTCCTGTTGCATATTATTCTGCATCCATGACCGAATCTCTTTGATGTATAAATAATCAAGCGAAATTATGTGTGCTACGAATATAGCGTTCGTGCTCCGCCATTCACATTACACACACTCGTTCTCACCTAAGAGGGTCAGATTGTGTGACAAATCCCTAATTACCGCGTCGCAATAGAAGCACGATCTATATGAGCATAAATCAAGCCTTCGGTCCCCCATGTGGTGGTCGCCTGATATCTAAATGGCACTTCACACCAGGTTGTGCCTCGCTTACTGAACTCTGGAATTAGAAAACACTTTTGATAGTAAATTTGGAATCCTAATCTGTTTCATATATAATGAGAGAGACCCAGATTTAACAAGGGTGCCTTTTTTTTTTTTCTTTTCTTTTTTTTTTTTTTTTAAACCAAGTATCCTTGTCTTCCTGTCGTTAAGATTCTGTTCCTGGCTGTAATAAAGATTAGAGCTGATTATTGATATGCCGCCGGTAACCGCCGCTGTTTCCTCTGTTCCGATGGCCCCAGGTAAATGTGAAAGGTCATTTAATATTTTTCCAGGCCCCCAATTATAATCCACTCTAATGGGTTCCGGTTTGTAATTATTCAAGGATAAAGCCCGTGTCTTTTGTTTGGTCTTGGACAGCACCTATTGTGTTGTTTGACATGCCTAATCTCTCGCTAAAGTCTCCTCAGCATGAATGAGTGATGATAATTACTGTTGACTTGTAGGATGAGCCGGCTGATAGCAGGAGGAGAAGAGAGATGCTGAACTAACTTCTCAAGTGCAGGGGGCCGCCAAATTAGCATCGGATGTGCATCTTTGGTCGACAGGTGTCTTTCTTGGTTTTCCTCCAGCTGTTTTATTCTCTCGTTGATGGCCTGCTTTTGTGAGTTGACATCCTGGCATGTAGATGAACAATCAACGTGGTCGAAGGTGGATTTGTGAGGTTAGGCTCAGTTTTTGCGAGAGATGTGCGATGTACAGAAGGCCACAGATGTTGTCTTGGCTTTGCTATTACTTTCTGTAATTAATGTCCTTTCATTCCGGCGAAGACCATGGCTAATAGTGGTTGTGTAAACAATCTTCTTGTGTCACTAGATAGTGGTGGAAAATTCTTGGAGTTATTGATTCAGGACTGCCCTCTAGTGAGCACAAGGTGTTTGGTGCTCATGCACCCACAACGTACAGAGAACTGGCACCAGCACGTATCTCTTCTTAATTATGGTCCTGGGTTACCAATTCGAACACTGAAAACACCACCACATTTTTATCATTGAGCTTTGAACAAGACCCTTAAGCCACTCAACCCCATGGGTTTGGTATCATGACTGACCCGACACTTTGAGTCAAGCTTCCTAACAAGAATTTGGTCATTTTCCTTTAACAGTTCTGAGGTATTTGTTGTTGTTGTTGCTTTCTTCTCATATCAATAATTAATATCTAAAATATAGCTTTTTAACAATTTATGTTTATATTTAATGTTGGGTAACTAAACCACCAAGTTGTTTATCACCAGCATGTTTAAAGTAGAGATACACTATGTAAAATATTAAAGTATTACAATATTACAGTAAATATTAAAGTAAAAGTGCTCCCTTTAAACTTTTACTTGAGCGACAGTACAAAAGTATTTGCCTTCCACTTTAAAGAAAAAGAATTCATACAAATAAGTCCACGGGTGTTATGGCAAGTTAGAGTCAGGAGTTTCCATCATTTATTCCTCTCACAATGTTCTGTTTGCTGTTGAACTGACGCTTATCAACAACTGTATGTTGGTGATAAGTAGATTCCACCAAGCGGCAATCAGAACATGTTCAAAACAGAGTGCACACACTACCCTGATTGGTGGATTGCTGCCTGCTTGACCATTTAGATTTAATCACTTCATAAATAAAAATAAATGACTGTGTAAAACTTATTGTCAGGTGCGAAGTGCTGATACTGCTGAATTTATACATTATTTTTAAATATATATATATATATATATATATATATATATATATATATATGTGTGCATGTATGTGTATAGTAAATACTTGTGTGTGTGTGTGTGTGTGTGTGTGTGTGTGCGTCTGTGTGTATGTATATGTGTATATATGTATATATCATTGTGTGTACACGTGTGTGTGTGTGAGAGAAAATAAGTCAACACCAATTAGAAACTGTAATTACAAGGTGAAAAATTGTTTCTCCTCATTCATGTTCTCTGTCTTTCCTCATCTATTGCAGTTGACTTTCTCCAAAGTCAAGCTGCTCCTCATGTCTAGCGATCAGGAGGACATTAACGATTGGTACCGCAGCCTTTGCCTGGCCATCGGGTATGAACTTGCTTCATCCATATCTTCCTGCTGTAACACTAACTTAATTGTGAAACTCAGAGCTTCTTTCTTACTCTATCCCCTCCTCCCGGGCTCCAACCTATAGTAAAGGCAAGTCACGGCTACTTTAGCATCAACCTTGTCTTTTTTCAGAGGACGTGGGGGCACAAGGAGGTTAGCATCAGGGCAAGCTCCTCACAGGGGAAAAGACCTGACTCTCATGGCTAGGCTAATTAGTTTATAGGCCTGTCAGAGTGATGGCGGTGCACAGAGGCCTCACAGTGCGGAGCCTTCTCGCCGCTGGCCCTCTGCCCAAAGCACGAGCTCAGGGGTGTGTAATTAGCCACCGAGCTGGACAGGTTGTGGTGGCCGAGGTCAGAGGCGAGCCGCAGGAGGAGGAAAAGGTGTGTTTGTTTGTGAGGAACGGAAAGATAAAGCAAATGACCTGTTGAGATATAGTCAAGTGAGCGCTTTTTGATTTCTCTGCTGCTTGAGAGAAAAAGTAAAATTCAACCTACAATTAAAGTACTAAGTCCCCCAAAACTTTAAGAATCATGTTTTTTTTTTTTTTTAATACCTTAAATATTAGGTTGAAGTATGTGCCTTTGTATGTGTGTATACACACTCATACTTTCGGTGGATGAAAGGTGAAACTTGGTAGAGGTAATTTCAGAGCTTTCCGTAAAAAAAAATTCCTCATGTTAAACATACGTTCATGTTTTTCTTAGCTGTTTCATTATAATGTGCTGCACCTTCAATTACATATCTTGGTTATTTAAAGAAAAATTCATTTACAGTGTGTGTGTGTGTGTGTGTGTGTGTGTGTGTGTGTGTGTGTGTGTGTGTGTGTGTGTGTGTGTATATATATATATAATAAATCCAACAAATAGTAGTTGATATACATTTAAATAACATGACTAATACTAAACTAGTTTGAATATGTTAATACATTTTAAGATTGTTTTTAAAAGGGAAAAATGTTGGTTTGTAAGCAACATGAGGAGTTTCATTAAAACGCTCCTGCTACTTTTTCTACTATTGTATTGAAATTGTAAAAATCTGACACAGCACTGTTTGTGAGGAGACCGTTAAATAACAGCGCTATTTAAAGTGGACCTGCTTGTCGTATTGTGGATTTTTTTTTTTTTTTTACTCTAGTATTTTGTATATGGAGAATTAAAGGTTGAAAACTTAAAGGTATGATGCAATTCTATGGACCTTCAAATCACTTTCTGATGATATCTGCGCTGATGAGGACTTTCAGTAGCACTGTCTTATATCACATTGTGCAACTAATAGTAGAAATAAATGGTATTGAATTTCACTTAATCCAATTTTATTTATATAGCATTGTTTAGGTGGACATTATTGCAAGGCAGCATTAAATCTGTTGTGATATAGGAACAGGTATAGGTATTTATCACATTTTTATATTGCACAGGTGTTATTGAGAGCATGGAGTGAAAAGAAGGATGTCATTGAGAATTTCTTTGTGTGGTTTCCCTTGAGGACTTTTCCTACAAATGATTTTTAGGTAGAATATTGAGCAAATTTATATTTCCCTATTCTTTTGTCATGTGTGCATAATTTTATCTCATCAGTAAAACTTAAAAAAGAGAATACAATATAAAACTGCAGTAATCCAAATACAGTGCTTTCATGTGCAACTATCAGATTTCTGCTATTAGTATCAGACTGATGTTTAGTTTTATTGCTTGTGCTTTTCTAGCATTAGCAGATGTTAATGCCACTGACTGATAATCTCTCATACCAGTGAAATAGAGTCCTGAGAAAATTGTGATAGGCTTTTGCGTTGCCATTGCATAAACTTGCAGTACAGTAAGTCTTACATCAGTACACACACACACACACTTTTTACCTTTCCTCTGTCTCAGTGCATTGGACAGATTGATGTGCTTAGTGACAAGGAAGTAACTTCAGGAGAAAGCTGAACATACGTATGTCACAGTAGGAGACCTTAGTGTCAATTAGGGACACACATTCTGCACACATTCCACTACACACACACCCACACGCAATATGTCGGCACAGACTGGGTGTAAGCAGCCATGTCCCCAAAGAACACACACATATTTATATATTGAAACATCTCTGATGCAATAATACTTGCTTAAATCGTTTGCTCTTGTGTGTCTTCTGACAGAAAGCTGAAAACAAAGAACACAGTAGTGCACAGGAGAGAGGAGCTTCTCCGACCACCGCTCCGCGCAGCCACACACAGCCAGCAGAGTGCAGCGGCCTCGTCCCAAATACACAGCAGGAAGAGGGCTCTGGTTAGAGACTCACACCATCACACACACAGGCTTCAAAGAATATAAACTAAAGGGGTGAATTATACAGCCAGTCCTCTTTTACCCAAAATAGAGACTTTTGAGTGTTTGTGTGTTTGTGTTTGTGCAGGCGAGTGAACCGGAGACTGAGAGTGGCATGAGCAACCACATACTTCCAGCTGGAGAGATTGTAGGCAGCACATCCAAAAAGATTAAATTCTTCGAGACTCCTTCTGGAAGGTATACAGTCACATCACTGTATTATTATTATTATTTTTTTTTAATATTATACATTTTTGGAAATAACAAAGAGGATAACAAATACACAATCATACCTAAATATAGCATAGATTTACATATAAAATACGTCAATACATATAAAATACATCTATTAAAATAAATTTTTCGTTATATAATTCACCATTATATTTAGTGCATATGCAGTTTGATTCTGTGTACAATCTTTAGAGGAAGTGCTTTATAGTTAACCATGTATATGTTTTCCTGTATTGTTGTAGGGTTATTTAAAATAATAATCTTTTGATATTTTGATATTTAAGGGTGAGGTTTAGGGTCAGGATAGAAAAAGACACATTTCTAATAACACCTCATTAACACTTTCACACGTGTATGGAGGGTTTAATGTCAAAACCGGTTTTATCACGTGTCAGCTGGAGAAATTATTCAGGCCATTTGTTTTTGTGTATTTTCTTTTCTTTTTTTTTCTTTTCCTCTGGACACGCCATCTGTTATTACCAAAAAAACACTCCAACACAACTCTTTATCACCATCGTTTTAGTGGCAGTATTACACTAGAGGTGCGCAATATGAAGCACACAAAACAGGATAAATAAAGAATTTTTTTTTATGTGCGTATTTGTTGACAGTAAAAAATGTATTTAAAAACAATATATAAACATATCTATCAAAATGTTAACATTTAAAGATTCATGAAAAAAAATTACATTTAAAGTAATAATTAAATATAGATTTTATTACTATTCAATGTTAAATCAACATGAAGAACGCACAGGTATATTTTATAAATATAATACAAATATTTAATATTAGATACAAATATGTATATATTTGTAACAATTTTATAATTAGATTTATTATTATTTTTTTATCATCTTTTTCTGAACCAAATGTCTTGTATCATATTAGTAAAATTATTATAAGTTATATTGATTTATTTGTTTTTACATTTTGCAACATTGCTGTTCAAATATCAAACGAAAAAAGACATTAAATGTAAGTTATACCTGTAATTCCAGTCCATACCAATCCATTCCTGAGTATGGTATTAGACCAGTATTAGCCTCAGTTGAATCAGAAACGTTGTCAGATCAGACTTGATGACTTGCAAATCTCCTTTTTTTATGCAAACTCCAGCAGCTTCGTTAAGAGGAGTATTTTTCATCTTGAGTTCATCATCAGCTGAAATGAAGCATAAAAAAACAAAACAGCCCGACTGATATTTGTATAAAAAGAATTTTATGAAGCACGTGTGATTCAAGGGCTACCTATTTTTTTATTATTATTTTTATTATTATTATTTATTTAAAGAGTTTAGAAAGAAAATAACGAGTCAGTCTTAAAATTCCATCATTGTGGTCATGCTATTTGCCCATATTTCTGTTAAAAAAAAGTTTTCTGGAAGTGTAATCAGACGTAAATTTTTTTACTAGCAGATCTCAGGAATCATCTGGCTCGAGCTGCGTCATTCTGTGAGGCGATGCAGATGCTGGACTCTCGACCGGGACTGGTGAAGCTGCTAGGAGACTGGTATAATCTGCATACTACTTTAGCTTCATTCCTACTGCAAGAATGCGATCAGTTTATACTCAAGAGTGATTTTTCTCTGAAATGTTTTTAGATCTGTTATTTCTATTCCTGAATCCCAAAGAACAAAACTGTTCTTTATTTAATCTCTTTTATTGTTATTATTTGTCTGTCTTTTGTGCTCCATCATACTTAATACAGACGACTGAATATGCTAGAAGCACAACAGTGCTGAACACATTAATCAGTGCTGCTTTATGTCATAACTTATAACGCTACTAATAACATACACTCCTACATTCACTCATAACACCAGAGCATCATGTATAATTTTTAATGCGGGAGAAAAATGAAGTGCAATATACAGTAATACAAGTGCATGAAGGGATTTTCTACTGATTGTGAATAGAAAGTTATACTGATTGGGAATCATGGTGATGTATAGTATCATAAGTGATCTGATTTTCTGTGTGTTTTATTACTCTAAAGTTTTTTAAAGTGTTTTAGTACTCTGAAAGCTGTTACACAGAATAGTAGTTTAACTATTTCTATATGAATCAGTCAAATGTAACGTGTCGTTTGTGATGTCCTGTGATGTGATTTTTGGCTTCAGGCTCATTTGTATGAACTGGGTTTGATCAGGTAATCAGACTTTGTCCAACACTGATCAAATAATATTTTTTTATTGATCACAAATAAGGTTTTGGACGTGTTATTAATAATGACCTTCTATTCTATCATTTTTTTTTATTAATTATTGTTTTATTACACCTATAAACCTAAGCCTGTGCTGAAAGAATTGCCTGATGCTTTGGTGCATTATATATCCAAAGGCGCCCTCTTGTGGTCAACTAGTGTATGTGAGCACGTACTGTATTTGTTGTTTAGGCTCGTCATTATAAACTCACTGGCCATTTATTAGTAAACAATAAAACCCTCCTTTGTGCAAAAAAACCCCCAAAAATGATATGAGATTCGTTCTTTGCTTTGTTTGTGTGAATATTATTCCTCATTCTTTTGTTTGTTTAGTAAATGCTTTATTTTTGTCATGATAGTTGAGGTGATTTGGGGTTAAGGAAGGAAATTAACAAACAAAATGCATGCGAACACATTTACACACACATTAATACCTTGTGGAAATTTTTAAGTAGCCAGTGCCCCAATAGGTGGGATGAAACCAGAAAACCAAGAGTAAAGCCTGATGGCGACTGAAGAGTATATGTGAAATTCTAAATAGAAAATTAACCAAGCTTAAGGGGCTCTGTGCCTGTAAGATGGCAAGGCTACCCATTATTAGATCAGACATCCAGTGTGTCGGTGTATTTTTATTTTTAATTTTTTTTAATCTGATGTGTAAATCTCTGCACTGTGTTTTACTTTATAGAAGACTACATTGAATATCCACATTGATAATGCTAAAACAAAACTGCCATTTGTTGTCATTAACATTAAGTGTCCTCTCCATATTTGTCCTGGGATCTGAATACTGTTTTCTGAATTATTATTATTTTTTATTTTTTTTGTATTTATATTATTATTATTATTATTATACAGAGACCATAAGCTTACATGATGTATTTTGTGACACTTTACATATGTTATTTGTAAATCTGTGAATGTGAATTCGCATGTGAATCTCCACACACACTAATCCCATGATCAACCCCTGACCACAGAGCTGTGAGGCAACAGTAACCACAGCACCACTGTGCCACCCAGAATACAACTACCGTCTCTTTTAAGACGACATAATTTATATAAAGACCATGCTGTTCATTAATGTGCATGATTTTGGACAGATGTCCTAAAGTCTTAAAGGGGAAATAACAATGTAGTTCCTTTCAAAAGAGATTAGAATTTGAATACAAGGGAAAAAAGGAGACTATAAAATCTTAAAACATGATTTATACAACTTAATATTTCTTCATTTATTAAAGGAAAATCAAATGAATTGCTACAAAGTGCAATTCCTGAGAATGCAGCATTTCTTGCCATTTTATCAAGAATATCTACTTGCTAATATCACCCTTATTGATTATGATTAAAATCTATATTACAAACTTGAACTGATTTGCTGACAGGAAAATGTTGGCCTTTAACATGAAATTCCAGCTCAAATGCACTTAACATCTGTGTTTGGTGTTTTTGAATGGGAATTTTGATTGAGGAAAAGAAAAACTCCATCTATTGTGGAAAGCAATTTATCTGTGGTTTTGAAGTTCGCCACAGGGTGGCAGTATTGCTTTGCTGAAGTAACGCCTGTATTTCTGTCTGATGTTAATGTTCAACCACAGATTATTATATTATAATAAATTGAACACTGGTTTGGTACATAAACCTGCTTAGTCCTACGTTTACCACTTTTATTAACCAAATGCTAAAAATGAAAGTGTATCAGCAAATTCTTTTTCCTTCTCTTTCATTTAGAGTTCATTAATCATTCATAGGTGAAAGAGGTCACCATGCTTGGTTTGTCCTTTATATTTTCTGGTGTACAGGTAGTACATGTCTCTCATATTAAACCAGGGTTATACTTTGTCCACTTTAATTTGTTGAGTGCGACTTAAATTTCGTTATGTTTGGAGCTCAACATGTATTTTCCCTATACATGAGAACAATGTTCCATAAAAATTGTATTAGAAAACCAGGTAAATAAATAATGTGCAAAAGACTTTAGACGCTCCATCCTTAATAAAGTCCTCACGCTTGATCCAGACGAGGCAGAACTATCTTTACTAGACTGCAGACGCTTTCTGATTATGCAGTAACGCTAGATGGCCTTTTGGTTCCTTCATGCTTAGCAATCATAGTCTGTGGAATGATTAATAACCAAACACACATGGGCTGTCTTAAAAAAAAAAAAATGGGTTAAGCCCAAAATGACAAAATATGAATCTTTTGTTGGTCAATGGTCAGGAAATGCAGAAGAATTGAACTAAAAGATCATGTAATATGCGATGGCAAAAACGGTGACATTAAATGAACATAAAATATTAATAGGTAAACGTTCAGACAGCTTTTTATAGTTGAAGAATGCCGTGGTTGCAGCCCTACAAATGTGATGGATTGGACATCAAACATTTAAACTGTTATCTTGATTTTTCCTTTGCATACAAAATGAATATATTTGTGACTTTCTCAATTTCTACTGTAGCTTTTCCACAATCAGCTCAGAAGCTTTCAGGAGTGAAGGACTTGCTCATTTTATAACCAATGATTTGTAATCCAATAAAAGTGTAGCATCTCGTTTTGGAGTGTACCAATGAGTTAAAGGACAACGTGTTCTACTACTGTACAGCTGTTCTTTTTCGGCATCAGAAGCACACAGCCAGCTGACTGTAGTCAATTTTGTTTACATTTATGCCATTTCTAGAGCAATGTACAAGTACCCCATTTATACAACTGAGCATTTAGGGGGTGAAATGCTTTGCTCAAAGCCCAACAGTGGCAGCATGGTGGTGGTGGTGGTGGGATTTATACTCACAACAATGCAATCAGAAGCCCAGCATCTTAAACACAGTGTTACCATTTTCCCAAATTATACTTTAAGTACCATTAATCTGTTTGCCTTTTTGTCTAGTAAAATGTTTTTTTCTGTATTTTAGTTGAGTGGAGCTTTTACTACTGTGAATGATTCTGAGAGATTCAAGATATTATCATCACTTATGGTGTATCCTTTATTTTATAACCACAGGACAATACAATGTTCTACAGACATGATTTTCTGGGTAGCATTTGTTGTTACTCTGCAGTAGTAAATTGTATTTTGTCTCAATCTGACGGGTTTCAGATAATGTGGGTAGGGGTGGGGGTGTTTGGCCAGATGACGCCATACACAACTGTCTGTACCGCAACACATTAACACAAAAATGAAATGAGTTTAGAAATAACAGATGCATCGCAAAGTACCTCTGTGTGTGGTGGTATAAGGACAAGTCCAAATTATATTAGTTACATAAGAGTAAAAGTTCAGTGAAAGATTATGGAGGAAAAACAAATCATAATATTTACATAGAACTTTTGATGTTTACAATGCACAGATATATATTTGTACTGAACAGAGTTTTAAAGCACTTTAGAAAAAAAACTGATTTACTTTACTGTGTGTATATATTCGTAGATGATTGCATAAAACCGTACACTGATTTATGGCTTGAATTATTGAAGGCAGCAGGATTAAATGGAATTTATACAATCTTCCATTATCTCAAATAGAATCCATCAACCAAAACAATGTGAATAGTGTCTGAAGTTTTTTCCTTTTGTTCTCTAATTAGATTAATGTAACATCTGAAGTAAATTTTGATCGGCATCGCCTTGTAAACTTGAGCACAAAACAAAAGACGCCGATGTTGCATCCCAAACTCGACCTTGGCTCATGAGCAACGTTTGAACCACATGAACTGTTCTCTCAAAGTCTTTTTCATCACCTAAAAAAACGATGACATGAAGATAAAATTAATGCTTTTGGGTCAAAAGGAGGATATCGCATTTAATTTTTAAGATTAACTCCCATTAAATTAAGACATACATCAGAATATGAGTCACCTAATATATAATAGGAGAAATAATAAGAAGGAAATAAAACTGTACTGTAAATATGCACATAATTTTTTTTTAATGGATAAACAGATGGAAGTTTTTGCTTTTAAATTTGGAATCAGGACAAATTTCTATGAAATGCGTTTAAGATTTTTTTTCTCTGTGAAACAAGGAACAAAGTTTTATTTTGTTGTCTAACTTTGTAAATTAGATATTTTTATGACAGGATTTTGTTGGAAAATGCAGTTACATTTCATGCAAATTTAATTCTAATGACTTTAATTATATTACTATCTAAATTGCAGTTTGGGATTTTAAAATTACAATTTTTGTTTACAGGTTATGCCTCAGCCGACATGTTTTACTTCTGAGCTGTTCCCACTCTGACCTGTTACGTGTCATGACTATTCCTGGCGAATAGCATCAGATGCATATCAAGCAGGAAATCTTCCTGCTTCCTTGGAAGTGCTTAAGAAGGGGATTTTTTAACTACTTCACATTTAAAACTCTGAATATTTATTTTTTGAATAAAATATAGTCAGGGATAATAAACGCCAGTGGCCCATTTGGCGCCTAAATTTGTCTTTCACCAACATGGAGGTGATCTGAATGTTGATAAATTTCCCCATGGTCAAGGGCATACACTGTTGTGATGTGCTCTTCTGAAGAAAACACTTTCGCTTCGGTCACATGCAGGAGCAATGTGTTTGTTACACAGGGTTGTGTTTTGCTATTGAGTGCATCCTGATACATGCATACAATACAGACAACTCCAAAAATATTGGAACCCACTGTGCATAAATGTTAAAACACAGTTCGATTTTATGTAACATATTATTATTAGTTTTTTTTTTTTTTTGAAAAAAAGAACCTAATAAAGGTCACAGTTAGAAAGTGATGAAGCTTTCGTTCTAAATGCTACTTTAATATCTATTCTAGTTACTAAAATTTACCTTCAGTTATGTACAAATTTAGTATTTGGTTCCAAATGACAGTTTGACAGCCACCGCCTGCCCTCCTGTGGAGTGTCCTAGTTGCCGACCTTCATGTGGAGCTTGTGGTGACGTAGGTCAGAGTAAAACCAATGCACTGACCCCCTGCTTCTTCTAGGCATGAGGGAGCAGATCAAACAGTGGAGTTAGTACTGAGGCTCACATCAGTGGCAGTGTGCGGGTGCGACACTTTACTCACCTGTCCTCTAAGCCAGGTGATATCTATGTGCACTGAAACCATTACAGCTGACATTTAGGTGACCTTATTTTAAGTACTAGGATTTTGAGTGATTTTTCTCTATTTACCTCCATAGTGCACTTGTTTTGAGGTAGCATTTTTAAATATGAAAGAAATACACTGGCAGATTGGCAGCTACAGCAGAATCACAAACACAAAGCTAGCAATAGTACAGGAAATTACACCGACCAGGCATCACATTGACATTATAACCGGTGAGTGAATAACACTGATTACCTCTTCATCATGGCACGTTAGTGAGTGGGATATATTAAGCAGCAAGTGAACATTTTGTCTTCAAATTTGATGTGTTAAAAGCAGGAGAAATGGGCCAGCGTAAGGATTTGAGTGAGTTTGACAAGGGCCAAATTGTGCTGGCTAGACGACTGCGTCAGAGCATCTCCAAAACCGCAAATTTTGTGGGATGTTCCTGGTCTGCAGTGTTCAATATCTATCAAAATGGTCCAGGGATGGAACAGTGGTACACCGGCATCAGGGCCATGGATAGCCAAGGCTCATTAAGCAAAGCTGACCCCTGTGGTCTGATCCAACACGCAAGCACCTGTAGCTCATATTGCTGAAGAAATTAATGCTGTTAATTCTCGATGGGTCTGGACTGTTTTGGCAGTAAAAGGGGAACCAACACAATATTAGGAAGGTGGTCATCAGTGTTGTGCTCGTTACTAAAAAATAGTAACTAGTTACAGTTACTCGTTACTTTATTCAAAAAGTAACTCCGTTACTTTGTTGATTACTTACACCAAAAAGTAATGCGTTACTGTTAAAAGTAACTTTTTAGTTACTTTATTTTAAAGAACCTTCTTTAATGTTCCCATTAATGCCCTTTTATGCGTTGTGATCTATACAAACACCAAACTGACTCAAACAGTAATTTTTAAACACTATTTTATTTAAGTCAGAGCAGCACAAACTGAATATATCAAGATTTCTGAAATAAATAACAAAACAAGCTGAATAATATTTTCACAATCAAAAACTAAAGTGGCTTCTTCTGTTGTGTTGAGCTCTTAAACATGTTCCTTTCACAGCTGAAGTATGAAAACTATCAACAATGTAAAACAGAACACCGGGTTAGCTTCTAGCTACTAGCTCCTCAGGCATGGAGGTCCTGCAGGTGTTTCAACAGATTGGAGTTGCTGTTTATCGCAGTAGATACGAGCTTCGAACCAGAAAGACACAGCTTACATTTGACTTCAAAGTTTTTGTCTTTATACTCAACTAAAGTGAAATAATGAGCATATTTCCACTTTGAGAAACTCGTCTTGCTCTCGCCTCGATTTGCCATGACTGCTGCACAGACCTGAATAAACGGAGACACGCCCACAGCGCATCTTCTTCGTGTTTACAGTGGTTTATCCACTAATCCTACAATGCGACGCTGCTGTAAGCAGGTTAGACTGTAGTCTACACTTCAGCCCAAATTCATTCATTTAAAAAAGTAACGGGTAACGCACCATACCGTAACGGTAACGGAGTTTTTATTTTTAAAAGTAACGCGTTACAGTATTAGTTACTGTAAAAAGTACTAATAACGCGTTACTGCCCAACACTGGTGGTCATAAAGTTATGCCTGATCAGTGTATATTCTCAATTTAACAAAGTTTCATGGTTTTTGTCCATTTTAATAGCCTTAAAAATCTATTAGAAAGTCACTGACATGTTTTTATCGATTTACATTCTACACAGACGAGTTCATGCCGGTAACTACCCATTTATGCCTAGCGGCAATTTAGAATGTCCTGTCTACTTACTAGAGTGCTTTTGAAAAACAGAAGGAAACCTTTTGGCCCTGGTGACAACCCATGCACACACAGTCTCAGGCTATAAGGATAGGGATGGATATGATCACAGGTTATAGTGTTCTTTATTAAATCCTGGGCAGAATAATCCAAAACAAACTCAGTCATGAAAAAGGACAGGGTCAGGTGTTCTGCTAACACAAGACTAGGCTATAATTGTAAACTTAGATTCCAAGCAGGTAAGAAACAATATGGGAATCTGAATCAAAAGTAAACGTCAGTAATTTCAGTCATACAAGGACAGGAACTGAGCAATTACTTTGCAGTTTGTCTCTTTATAAAAATGTGTGTGTGTGTGTGTGTGTGTGTGTGTGTGTGTGTGTGTGTGTGTGTGTGTGTGTGTGTGTGTGTGTGTGTGTAAGTGTAAGTGTAAGTGTGAGTCTAAAAAAACCCTGTCCTTAATTAGTAGCTTGGTGACAGAGTGTAGCCATGGGTGTGTGTGTGTGTGTGTGTGTGTGTGTGTGTGTGTGTGTGTGTGTGTGTGTGTGTGTGTGTGTGTGTGAATTGTATTCAACGGTGGCCATATTTGAAGGCCGCAGTGTTTTCTGGTAAATGCCATCAGCCTCAATGGCTTAATCATTTAAGGCCTCTGTCTCATTAAATGTGTGTGAAGCCTGTCTGGGGTCAGGCGCTTGTATGGCAAGTGGGAGCTCAGTGGTTAAGACACTGGATTTAAAGATTGCTCACTGGTTAGGATGGTTGGTTTTTAATTGGAAGTTTGTGAATTCGAATCTCAGCACTAGCAGCAGCTTAGCTGGTCCAGAGTGGTGAAATCTGATACTGACAGACTTTAAAGTCAGTAAGGATGGAATTTGACCCCATGCTCTCCCCAATACCAAACATCATTTTAAGACGACATCTTTTTTAACATATTTTTAGACATCCATTTAAAATGTCATTCAACAATAATGGTTGTATCTCTATTTTATATCTATAAAGGACATGGTGGGACATGAATTTTACAGAAATACATTTGGTAATATTTTGAAGTTTATAAGTAATAGTTCTAGGCTCATGGGTTTTTTGGAACTGGTCAAATGTAGGCTTGTTAACTTTTTGAAATGCTGCATTCCTGTTGTGAAAATGTAATGATTAATGACTAATAATGCATAGAATATTCTTCATATGCATACACATGGTAGATCATTACTTCAGAACTTGTGGGCAAAACTCAGATTGGTTTTGTTTAAAGAAATGCACCTTAATTTGTAGGAACAGGCTCTTATAGCTCTATATACTACTAAAGTCTGTACTTTCAAGTCAATCAGAATCAGAATCAGGTTTATTGGCCAAGTGTGTTGACACACACAAGGAATTTGGTTCCAGCTGTTTGTGACTCTCAAAAGTACAGACATAAATAAAACCTATACATGACAAAACAGACTATACAAGACAATACAGACAATATGAGACAGTATAGACAGTGTGGGTAATAAATAGGGATACAGATCAGTCAATAAGCGTTTGTCATTTCAACCCTGTATAGCTGACGTGGAACATAATTTATATAATTACAGTACATAAAGTATATTAATGCATTATTGATGCTAATAATCCCACAGCATCAAAACAATCTCAATTTCCATTGCACACACATTTGATTCTTTCATGGTTTATTTGGATTTAGAACCATCCTGAACAGTAGGTGTCTAATTTCACTGTCATACACTACTGACCTCTTTCAGGTTTCGTCTGCATTTAGCAATATATCTCCATATAAAGTTGTCTTTCCTAATCATTTCAGATTACTTATAATAGCACAGCATAAATATATACAATTGTAGCCTTGAGATAGGGAGCATAAGGCTAGGCCTGGTGAGAACTTAGACTGTTTGTAGACATGTCTGATTAATAGAGATTTGAAATGGTTCCCACTGGCAGTGAGCCCTGTTTTTGTGTGTGTGTGTGTGTGTGTGTGTGTGTGTGTGTGTGTGATAGATATCTTATAAAAGCATGAATTCTAACTCAGTAAGCCCTAATGTTCAGCACCAGGAAACAATAACAACCTCTTTATCTCCATATTCTTGCAGTGACCCTACATGATGGATCCACATGAAAGAGTGTGTGTGTTACAAAAGCCAGTCTTCCTGTGAAGTAGGACTTAGCAATAAATATTACCTTTAATAAAAGAAGGCATTCTAACTTTATATCACTGTTTTTTTCTCCTCCCAGAGATGCTTTCAGGACTGTGCAGAACATATCTAATGTATATACTGAAAGAAATATTGGTGCAGGATAAACGTTTAACAGTTTCCACACGTAAATATTAACAAGACACTTAATTATTGTCATAAAAAAATTGCATTTTAATTAATGTTTGTTGAGTTTCATTTAATTTCACTTTATATTTTTATTCAATTGTGTTGAATCTACCTCATGCAAGAACATTCATAGAAACGACTTAAATCTAAACACTATAAAATACACAACTGATCTAAAGGTTATTGTCACCAAATAATGGAGAATGTCACATCTGTCAGCATTTAAAATAAAGCTATAATCAGCCATTTATGATTTATCATCATAATCAACGCTAAAATGTTAAGATAAACGCAAAAAGGTATCATTAAAAGAAGCTCTATTCATCAGAATTCCAAGAAAAATTCCTGTTATTGGCAATTATTATAATTTTTTCTTTCAAGCAGCAGCACTATATGTTAATGCAGTATGTTCTTGTACACCATAATTATTTGACATTTTTGGTTTTTATGCTTAACCTTGTGTTTTATGTACACGAGTGAACAAGCAATTTATTATTCTTTATTCTATCCTTCACATAGCTCTTAAAACCCAATGCTTTGGCTATAACAAGAAGATTTTCCTTGCCTCGTTCACCTCTGTTTATTAGGAATCTCAATCCACATCTGGATTTTGGCAAAGCTGCTTTGTGATAATGTCTATTGCCTGAGCACTTGGGGTTGATGTCCGAGTCTAAAATGCTGCGAGACTTCATCTGCTTTGTGCTGATGAACAGGATGAATGGGTAAAGCTAAATCCTACATCGCTGATATCATGTTTTGGCTAACTAGGAGCTCAGTGATTACAGATGTAATGAGTTAAAGGCAATTCTGCCTTATTCTGTGTTTACGCTTACAGCCAGCAGAATCATCTGAGCTATAAAATACTCCCACATTCATTCATGCATAATGTAAAAGCTTTAAGTTTTAACATGGACTGGTTTTAGATTAGTTACAAAGTGCTTGTGTTTTTCTCTCTGTCGCTGTTTTGTGTGATGCACTATATTTAGGCTTGTTAAAGTAATATAGGCCTTGTTAAATGTAAAAAAAACAAAAACAAACAAAAAAAAGGCTTAGACATCACGGAAAGTAATGTAGAATGGCATTTTGGGAAAGTTGAATTGTATCTTGTGGTTGCCTTTGCCATATAATTATGTGTTAGGTATAATCCCTGTTTTCTAGTTCTTGTGCATAGGTGTCAAGAGATTGCTGTTTTCATTCATAGCTAAAACACAGGTTGGTGTCAAAATGTCATCATTCACCAAGTGAGAGAATAAACAGTTCTTAGATGTTTGAGGTATTCTGTTTGATTGTTTTGCTTTGTGACAAGGGGGAAATTAGTGGGAAGTAAACATTTTAAATGTAACTACAGAATTTGCATTCACAGGTTCAACCAAATGCACATTTTATTCCGATTTATATAAGACATGTATTGTGCCATGATTTACATCATCCCTGCTTTGTGTGTAGATTAGTTTCTGTTCTTTTTTGTACTATACATCAGTGTTCAAGCGGAGACAAAAATAGAGCCATAACCTTGAAGCCAAATGGATTTTCATGTTTAAGTGGCTCTGGGTTTGAAAGGTGCGTGGATGCATTTGTATGTAAAAAAGCATCTCTGTGCTTTCATCTTTTTGCCCTGTGTTGTACTGCGGGTGTATGAGCTGGCCAACAAAACTCTGTTCTTTCAGCAATGACTTTTATGCAGAATTATTTACACACAAGGCAGAATTTAATTATAGACCCAAGGTTTACTGATGGATTTGTTGGATGGGAGAAGTTCTCCCTTAAAAACACGTTCAATTATTTCAATTAAATGTACTTAATATTAAATTATTTGTGAAATGTTTAGTTACATTTTCATTATTCTTTTAAAAAGTTAGGCATCAGCATGGCCATTGGAATTACACTGGTGTTTAACAGGCAGAGGAGCTTCTTTTGTCACTTGCCATTTGAAGCCACACTGTTATTGAAATCCAATGTAGACTTGACTTGACTTGTGGATAAAATTTTGGTCTCAACCTTTCTGAATGCAATGCACATAAACAACACAGAGTCATTGCCAAGTTTTATCTTGGCTAGTTAGAGATCTATGAGGTGGTGAATAGCATTTATGGTGTTATGAGTGTGAAAGTTGAAATTTTGGAACCCTTCAGCACAGTGTATAGATGAGGAGATGAGAGACCTGGTTATACTAAGAGACCAAAGCCCTCCTGCATCACTCTCAGGTAAAGAAGAAAAAAAATGTTCAGGGTGAATTTATACTTTTCTATATGGGGATCCACTTAAACCCTTTTGTAAGGCAGAGAAATATATTAATTGTATATCTGTATATACTTTGATATATTAATATATTTATTGTAAAGCTAGCTGTTTCTGTAATCTGTTGGAATTAAAAGACCAGCACACAAAAAAGTGTCATTGTTTAGATTGGAAATGTGGAAGAATTTCTCAAAATGTGTAGATAGCTATCACTACGAGTGATTTATGACTACACTATGAGCAGTTTGAGTGTTTGGGCTCCATTGGAAACATCTGTTCCCCAGAGGCAGGCACATGCTACTTCTTGTTCTTTCATGCTACTCTGTCCTCTACATCTGCCTCTTCCAAACCAACTACCTGCATGTCTTCCTTCACCACATCCATAAACCTCCTCCTTGGTCCCTCCTCTGCACATGTCCAAACCATCTCCCTTACCTTTCTTCAAAATGTCCTACATGCGCTGTCCCTCTAAAAAACGTATTCCTAATCCTGTCCATCGTCGTCACTCCTAACGAAAACCTCAACATCTTTAGCTCTGCTACCTCCAGCTCCACCTCCTGTCTTTTATTAAATGCCACTGTCTCTAAACCATACAACATCGCAGGTCTCACCACAGTCCTTTAAGCTTTTCCTTTCACTCTTACAGATACCCTTTTATCACAAATCACTCCTGCTATCACTCTTCTCCACCCACTCCACCCTGCCTGCACTCTTTTCTTCACTTCTCTAACACACTCTCCATTACTTTGCACTGTTGACCCCAGGTATCTAAACTCCTCCACCTTCTCCACCTCTTCTCCCTGCAACCACTCCACTGCCCTCCCTCTCATTCACACACATGTACTCTGTTTTACTCCTACTGACTTTCATCCCCCTTCTCTCCAGCACGTACCTCCACCTCTCCAGTCTCTTCTCAACCTGCTCACTACTCTCACCACATATTACAGTATCATCCACAAACATCATAGTCCATTGAGACTCCTGTCTGACCTCGTCCGTCAACCTGGCCATCATCACTGCAAACAAGAAAGGGCTCAGAGCCGATCCTTGATGCAGTCCAACCTCCACCTTGAACCAGTTTGTTGTTCCTACTGCACACTTCACTGCTATCACACTGTCCTCATACATGTCCTGCACCACCCTCACATACTTTTCTGACACACCTGAATTCCTCATACAATACCACAACTCCTCTCTCGGCACTCTGTCGTACGCTTTCTCTAAATCCACAAACACACAATGCAATTCCTTCTGTCCTTCTCTATACTTCTCCATCAACATTCTCAATCATCAAAAAACAAATAATGCGTTTGTGGTGCTCTTCCTCGGCATGAAACCATACTGTTGCTCACAGATGGTCGCCTCTTCTCTCAGCCTAGCTTCCACTACTCTTTTTCATAACTTTATGGTGCGACTGATCATCTTTATTCTGCTGTAGTTAATGCAGGTCTGCACATCTCCCTTATTCCTAAAGATCGGTACCAGCACACTCCTTCTCCAATCCTCAGGCATTCTCTCACCTTCCAAAATCTTGTTAAACAATCTGGCTACAAACTCCACTGCCATCTCTCTTAAACATCTCTATGCTTTTACCGGTATGTCATCTGGTCCTACCAACTTTCCACTCTTCATACTTTTAATCGCTGCTTTCACTTCCTCCTTACTAATCCTATCCACTACCTGCTTCACCATCTCCACATCATCCACCCTTCTCTTTCTCTCATTTCCCTCATTCATCAGCTGCGCAAAGGGCAGGCACATACTAAAATGTATTATTAGAACTAAGTTCAATATTCTGTGCTTTGATTTGGTATATGAAATCTAATCAGGTTCGTATTTGTATAAAGGTAGCATATTTAAAACGTTTATTTTCATGCTATCAGAGCACTTGTATATGTGGATCTTTTGAATTGAGAATTAAAAATAGATTTAATCTTTTATAAGAGGACTGCTAATATTTTCCACAACTGTTATGGGCATAAAATTGGAAGATACAAATGCTTTGACATAAATATTTAATATTGAGGCAGTGGCCAATCTTGACAACATCCACTTTTGAAAGTGCAGTTAGTGCCATAATTATGGCCAACTGGACAATGTTAGAGATAATGAAAGCTTGGTGCCATTTATAGAGCGTTAAAAGCCTGCTACTTTGGACATTCACATTACAAGTCTATTGGGACAAAGGATGTTTGGTGCTTGATATCTGTCTACACAAAGCTTAACTCTAACTGCATACCTACAAATTTTCTTTTTATACAGGGTCTTTATTTTAAATGCACTGTATTAATAATGTGAATATGAATCATTTTATGCTTGGCTAACTGAACAGCAAAACGTTTTTGGAAGCCTTTTTGTCTCCTGGCATGAACCACTAAGTTTGGGCTTGTGTGCATTTTCATGTTCTCTAATAGTACTCCAGGTTTTTTTCTGGGTGACTTGATCAGTCCAGAGTGGAACTAATGAAGGAAAACGGTAAATGCCTGGCTGTGTTTCTGGGAGATTATTATGGATAGGAGCTTAGTGTGCAGAATGGGATATGGATTTTAGAGGAAGAATATCTTGGCCAGAGATGAAGTGATATATCAGTCTGATGAGCCGAATGAGAAAATGAAAATCCCATTCCTCACATGTCCTTTCTTCCAGTCTCTTTGTATCCTTATCCTTTTGTGTGGATTAGTTGGTGCGATATTGTAGAGCTGAAAAGTCTCCGGTGCTTTAAATTGTCATTTTTCTCACAGCTTTTTTCCATTTAGAGGTGTGCTTTAAAGTAGAGGCCAAGACAAACACAGGCTTCAGAAAACCTGCATGGGAGTGGAAAGAAAAAAAAAATTAATGGTTTATACACATGAACTAAATACACATATGTAGCAGATTTTTCCTGTTGTCTTTATGTACTTGAGCAAACAAGAAAGGAATTATGCAACAATATTATTTTGTTTGTGGTGTAAAACTGTACGACTAAAGTTGTAATACTTTATCATTATCTGTATCTGAATAATGCTCCAAATTTTCATATCTATATTTGCATTTCAACCCAAACCGACCCTATTACTATGTACACAAAACACAGGGAAACGCCAGCAAAAAAAAAAAAATCCAGATGTTTAATTACTATCAGCAAGGTATGTGAATTTATGTTAGTGATTTTTTATTTTTGCTGGTATTTACATTTATATTTTCTAACATCAGTGGTTTCTATTAAATATAACATAGTAAACAGATTTATACAATAACAAGCAAAAATGGATCCAAGGCCAAATGCAGACCTCTAATCTCTGCCAGACGCCCTGAGAACCTTCGTGCCAACCCTTCAAAGAAAGAAAAAAAAAGAACATGATTAAACACTATTTAATACACATCTGTTATTCCAAATAATGTATTAATTTTTAGGTACATTCCTAAACTTTGTTTATATATTAACCCCCCATAACTAATTTTCTTCTCATACAAACTGTATTACATTTTCCACTAAATTCACCTGGGTTTTATCATCTCTTGACTCTTTGTCACAATGTCTCAATTAATACATTTCTAATCTCTTCTGGGACTGTCTGTTAAAGTAAATATACACAATCCAAACCCAGACTCTTATCTTCTCAACTTGATTATAAATGCTGCTGTTCATTTCTTAATGACTTCAGTCATTTCAGTGTGAGCAATGGGTCACGTTATGTTTTAACAGTTTTGAGATATTGTGTTTTATGTCATGGATGAACTTCTGAAGAAATTGTACAAACTGATAATTTCAAAGAGTTCCTCATCTAACCTCTTCTTAAGGCAGTTTATCAGATTTAGGTCCGAAAGGAACCCAGTGTACTCAAGTCAGATAATCCAGCATGATGAATGCCTGTAGGGCAAAACACCAGCAGTAGGAAGAGGATTTGGCCTCGAAGAACATTCAAGAAGAAAAATACAACCTGAAGAACAACCTGAGAAAGGAACATCCTGAGTAAAGTAGGGAATGTAGCTAGATTTCAAGCCAGCTTGCAAATAAAGGCGAATTAGTCAATCATTTTGTTCTGATAATAGCGTGTTTGCAAATGTAGATGAAAGAAATATCTATTTGTGCTATATTTTTTGTGTATTTAACCAAGCAAACCTTTGGATAAATCTGGATTTATCTGGATTTGTGAATAGCTGTAATGCAGTTGATAGGTAATTGGTCCTAAAATTCCTATTGGATTGTATATACTGTTAATTCCAAAACTCTTGGAACCCATTACTAGACAAAACTAATAATTATTACACTGATTTAAATTGTATAAACTGCACTATATAGCCACCAGACCATCACATGTATGGAAGCACACAATTATATAGGATGACTGAATGCTGTAGCATGATTTCCCCTCACTAGACTAAGAGGCCCAAACCTCTTCCAGTTCCATGATGACATGGTTTGCTGAAGTTAAAATGGAAACTCCAGCACAGAGGCCTAAACTCAACCTAATTAAAGACATTTTATATAAACACTTCCTAGTTTTTCACTGGTGGATCTACAGTACCAGCAAAAAGTTTTCACACACTTTCTCCTTCAGGGGCTTTTATTTATTTGTATTTTTTAAACATTGTGCATTAATATTGAGGGCATCTATACCATGGAAGAACATATATGAAATTATGTAGTAAACAGTTAAACAACCCAGAATATGTTTTAGATTTCAGATATTTCAAATTAGTTACATTTTTATGGAGTAAATGATGCAGCACTTCAACAGATCCAACTCAATTTTGACTAAGTCACCAACACCATCACCATCACACCTCCTTATCCAGTTTGTTTACAGTGTGACCCACACATTTTGGACCCTCTGTACATCTACAAAGACATGCCGGTTACAACCACAAATCTCAAATTTGTACTCACCAGATAAAAGGACAGTTTTCCAATGATCTAATGTCCATTCATTGTGTTTTTTGGCCCAAGCAAGTCTGGCCGAAGAAACGGTTTCTTTGCTGCAATTTCACCATGAAGGCCTGACTGACTGAACAGTAATGTTAAAATATATAAAATACATTAAAAAGCATTTATGTTTAGGTTTCTGAGGCTGGCATTTCTAACAAACATCCTTTGCAGCAGAGGTAGCTCTTGCTTATTCTTTTCTAGGAAGATCCTCATGAGACCCTGTTTTATCAAAGCGTTAGATGGTTTTGAAGACCGTATAATTTCTTGCCATAATATGGATAGGTACAGTAATTGTAGTAGCACTAATAGGTCTACTGTTTCTGTACTTCTGTTTCTGCACCCTTTTCTCTGCACAAGATGCTCTTAAGCACATTAAGAAGGTAAGACATTTCACAAATTAACATTTGACAAGGCACACCTGTGAACCGAAAACCATTCAAGGTGACTACTTCATGAATCTGATAATAGAATGCCATGGTGTCCCAAGTCATCAGCTAAATGGAGTTACTTTGGACAATTTAAAACATAAAACACTTAGTTTGGCAGTGTTAAAAGTGTGTCCAAACTTTTGAATGGAATGCATATGATTTATGTAAAGCTGCTCTGTGACAATATCTACATTATTCATGCAGTCTATGAATTTAAATAAATGAACAATAACGTGGACACGCCCCTGATTTCTGTACTTTTCTATAGAAAGTCTTGTACATTGCTATTTGAATGTATTAGCTGATGCTTGAATAGTTTAATAAACATTTAATAAAGAGGGAAAATATAGGGTTACTAATGTGTTTTACAGCGTTTACAGTGTATTTGTTTAGTCGAAGTTGCCAGATTTGTATTATTTTCCCGTTATCTCCCAACTCATTTTATTTCATTACGGTGGAAACACATGGTCCTTAGTGGGCCTATTATTTCGTGTGCTTCCATTCATGATTGGTAATTATCAAGTTGTTTATCTTAAGTGCCATTACAGGGGTGGGTTCCAGTGAATTTGGGTGGGTGCTAAACAGGGTCTGCTAGATTTGTAAAATATCAATCTGGCAACCCCCAAGCACAGGAACAAAAAGCGACAGAGCGCGTGCACCGGGGTTTATTGCTGCGAAGCGCGCGCGAGAGCGAGATCACTGAGCGCAGGATGCGAGCTGCACTGTTTCCTCCCACAGCATTCACAGAACATTTGTAGAACAAAATTATTTATTATTAATAAGCGATCTCAAGTTTTAGTGTGCGAACTTAAAAATTTGAAAACGCACGGACCATGAACGACATCAAAGTTGCAATTCTTGGAGGAGAAGGAGTCGGTAAATCAGGTAAGCTCGTGATCTCTTGCATGATTCATTTTTTCCTTGCATTTTGCATTTTTTTTCCGGTTCATTTGCAATCCTTTACTGTTCTCTCATAGCGCTCATTGTGCGATTCCTAACCAGGAGATTTATCGGAGAGTACGCTTCATCATCAGGTAATACTCTCACTTTATTCCCTGTATTTATCTCACACACTTGCTCGTGCACCTGATTTTACTGATGATGCAAACAAATCTGCAAAACTGACACATTTTGATTATACTGTAATGAAGTGTATCACATTGAAGTGTAACCTCTATAACGCATCATAAAGATACTGTAATGTGTAACATGCATAGAATTATATACAGTTTATCAGAATCACACTGTGATGTGATATAGTCTACAGAATGGTATATACAGTATATTGTTCTTATCACATTAGAGTATAGAACATGTGATCATATATAACTAATATTTAATATACTCTGGTATATCGCTATCATATACAGTAGATGATGTATAATAATTTTTCATAAAATCTCTATGATGTACTCTCACACACACCACAGATTCACAGCTTTGGCCCTGAAGTAGTACCTATCCTAAAATATTAATGTTCTATTTAATTCAATAAAGTGATTAGATGATTAGTTATCAACTGATCACACATGTTAAACCAGGGACAAAACATGCAGCAGCAGGGAAGTGAAAAAAAAATGTATAATATAGTTTTAAACAACAGGACCAGTCTATATAGCTGAGTTCTATAGTAGTACTCATTAGTATATCAGACTATATATAATGTCATCAAATATATATATCATTTTGGCATATACTCAAATGTGATGGGAATACTGCTTTTAAGTGCAGATTATGCAATCATATTTCCTCACAGAGATTGGCTCAAGAACTTAGACATACCCTATGTTTTAGGTAATGCTGTTAGTTTAGTTTGAATGACAGGCTTGAGCTAGCAAATGCATGTGTAATGAAATTGTATAGCCTGTTGTAATGGTGTTTAAAACTCGACATGGTTGTCTAACACAGCTAGACAAGCGTTACATACAGTAGCACACAGTATTCACTATTCATCAGAGAGAATGCATCATATTTGTGCATATCCCCTGTTTAAAATGTCTCTATAACCTGATACTTTGGAGGCAAAATCACTTTTTTTCCCACTGCTGACTAAACCAAAAGGCTTTCTGCCAATTGCCTGTTCTTAGTTATTTAGTGTGATGATAAAATGCAGAAATTTGCCAAGTGCAGCAAAATGCATTTGCATGACTCTGTGATTTTTTGCTGTTTTTTTTCTTTCAGAGTGTATTTATAGAAAACGCATGTCCGTTGATGGAAGGCAGCTGAATCTGGAACTTTACGACCCCTGTTCCCAGGTATGTGTTTACTGCAGCAGTGAAAGCAGCAATAATGATTACAATAAAATTGGGTCCATGAGTTATGAGATATCACAGACTCATAAAGGTTAATAGATGCATTAAGGAAAACGAGACTGTGAATACAATATGCTGTTAAAATGCTGCAATGAAAAGAAGTGCTTGTGTAAGGATATTTGATGTTTACTCCTAGACACTTGCATTTGGCTGCAGTATGGGTTGGGGTGGGGAACAATGCTTGTTTATTTACAGTACCTCAGTTTTCCATAAATTATTGAACATCCATCATGATATACTTTGTCCATGCAACGTTTGTTTAAATTTTTGCTTGTTCTGTAGTTAAATTATTGTTGAACAGAATCCTATAGGGGAGAAAAAAGCTTTTTTTTTCATAATTTGCCATATTTGTTTATTTAGCTTTAACCCTATGATGAACTGTACATGTAGGACCCTATTATACGGTACCTGCAACTGACCACCTTTCATGAGCATCATTTGGCTGCAATTAGATATTCCGATTGCACCACAGCTATAGATCATCTTTAATCAAATGGTGAAATACTCTGAATCTACTCTGTTTATGTCTTTGCAGCCCTGTGAGGGAAAGACCACTCTGAATGAGCAGATCCACTGGGCAGATGGCTTTGTGGTGGTGTACGACATCAGCGACCGCTCCTCCTTCATCACCGCTACAGCTATCGTGCAGCTGATCCGAGAGCTCAACCTGGGAGCAGCCAAAAGGTATCAAGAAAAAGTGTACCAAGAATTATTTTTTATCCTCCATTTACATGTACTTGATTGGACTTTGCAGTGTAGGTTGTTGATATCTGACCAGGAACCCAGTTTAGAGTTTCATTGTAGAGAAGAACAGAGAGGCTATATCTGCTGGAGGAGGCTGAGTGGGCGCTTTGTTAAGACAAGGACTGGCAGCTTAGCCTCCTCATTTATTTTTGTCAACGGCTAAAGCCACCTACAGTTTTAGCCCACGTCTTGTTTGGCTTTTTAAATAGCAAAGTGGAGCTGTGATTCATTGTAAGCACTGGAAGTGAAGCTGTGACAGAACGTCAAATATGAAACGCGTTTCTGTTTGTAATTTACCAGCCATTTCCTGATAATGTGCATGGATTCAGAAATGTTTAGTTTGGTCATTAAGAAGTATTGTCCACAATGGGCGAAATAAAGCAGAACTATAAACACCACAATGAAGATGGACCACCTTAATGGATTCAAAATGAACAATGTATAATTCTTACACCGTTCTACAGATCTGATACACTGAAATATAACAACATTCAGACAAATCATTCATAACACAAGTCGCCTTTAGTCACAAAATGATTTCTTAATCCTTCTAGGGATTCTGAGCCCGTGGTGTTCTTGGTGGGCAATAAACAAGACCTGTGCCACATGCGAGAGGTGGGCAAGGAGGAAGGTCAAAGGTTGGCAACAGAAGGGCGCTGCCAGTTCCATGAGCTCTCCGCTGCCGAGTGCTACCAGGAAGTGTCGCTTATGTTCACAAAGCTGGTGCGCAACGCCAGCCTGAGCGGAAAAGCCAAAGAGCGGCGGCGGCGACCCAGTGGCTCGAAATCCATGGCTAAACTGATCAACAATGTGTTCGGCAAGCGTCGGAAATCAGTGTGAGCGAGTACCAGAGGACAAAGAGAGACGTGCATAGACACTTCCGTTGCCACGGTCATAACAGAGGCATTTCGCTTCTTACTGAAGTGCCAAGTGGATTGAAGATTTACATGGTTATTTCTGCCTACTGCATGCAATCACATGTAAAACGTCAGCCAAGTGCTATCAGTAGTGTGTTTCGAGGAGACTGTTTTTGGTTGACATAATCTGCAGTTTGTCCTAAATGTTCCAACTGTGCAAAATGTTTCTTTGTTGGATGTTGCATTTAATTGGCAAATATAGTATGCTACATATCATGTCTGAGTATGAGCATAGACTTGAGTAGACAAGTTATGACCTTACTAGTATAAGACTGAAGAGCTGCTTTAAAATATGGGACAAAGTTTCCTGGCAAGGTTCTAGAGATTCTAAAGACAATTCGAGCAATATATTGTTCATAAATTACATCTCAATGAGGCTAACCCTTTACGTTGTATAATATTGCAGCTTTTCCCAGGCCTTGAGCTTGTCAATTGAAAAGGGCCCCTTTGAGGTACTACTACTACATTCATTCAATCATCAATACTACATTATTTAATCAATGTTTCCTGATCATGAGAGATTCAAATCTTGGGAACACTGAGTATGAGGAGGGAATACACCATACGCAATTTTACATTGGTTTACATACTGTATAGGGAGATTTATGATAGTCACCATGTCTTTGGAAGAGGAAGGAAACTAGACAACCCTGAGGAAACCTAAATGGACACAGGGAGAACATGCAGTAAACTGAGGAATAAACCAGGGACACTAAACGTACATTTTAACCAGAAAGCGATATGCACTGCTCCTGGCCATAGTGTTTGTTCATCCTAGATGATAAATAGCTAGCAGATGATATTAAATATTTATCTGTGAGCTTGCAGATCGAACTTTTTAATTTTCAAATATTACAAAGAAAATGCAAAACAGTGGGAGAATAAATCAATTTGTGTTTCATTATTTAAAATAAAGATGGAATACCGAGGTCACATATATAAACGCTTCTACTATTAAAATTGCTGTATGACAGTTTGTAGCCACCATTGTTATTTCCAGACAACTCATTAAAATCATAAAAAATGGACTAGGTATTTTAGAACCTAGTAACATTTCCGAGTGCCATTCTGTAAACTTCTCTGTATGTTTGAAATGCTGTCCTCTATTGTATAATAAAATGGAACAGCTTTCACCTTTGCTCTCCATCCCATGTACTACAGTGACTCTCCCTCTGCATGCTTGGACTAGTCTAAGGTGTTTTCAAAGTCTTGGTTTGTTTTGGCATATAATCCTCACTAAGCTAATTTTAGAAATAAGCACTGCTGGGCAGAGCAGAGTGACTAAACCACTCACTTCATACAAGTCTATTAATTAAATAAAGGATGTACTGCTGACCATTTGGAGTGAAAAATAGTGTTTAACATGGGTACCGTTTGTTTTGGACACTCTATAACTCCATTTAAAGCTTGAGTCTGGACTGTTATTACATCTTATGGGTATTTTTAGTCCATTGTCGGTTAAAGTGGTCGAAAATGTCTTAAAAAAGTAAGTTAATGTTATGAAGTCATCATTTTTTTAGATAGATAGAAGAATCTTATGTTAGAATTATATGATCATAATAATGGTAATGGTTTAACTAAAATGATTCATTTTAACTAAAATTAAATGAGGTTGGCCTGATTACCTTCTGCACAAACTGTAGCTTCATGCAGTTTATGAGCAAATGTTGTGTCTGATTTGATTGCAGTTTCAGGCTGATATTTTCAAGCCAATCTCTCTGATCTATCCACAACATCATCTAAAACATCTATAACCATGACATGAAATACTGTAATCGTGGTATTACAGTTTAATGAAGCTAAACAAGGTACTCTGTCATTCAATTGTTCCTCAAAATTTTTTTGAGGTGTGAACAAAATATGTATGTATAATGAATTTAAAGGGAAACAATTGCTGACTATTGATGTTTGTGTACCAATGAACTTCAGTAAGAAAGTGGTTAACTGGTTAACTTCAGGATTCCCCTGCATAATCCTTTCGTAATGGCTGCTTGTAATGCCACTTTTATCCACAAATTATCTATTAACTATCAAAATAATAAATTCAACCACATTCACAAGTCGCACTCCAGCTTAATTGTTAATAAATCTTGCTATTTAATTACTCTGTCTGTATCACGCAGCCCTCTGCAGGCCAATTACAACAGCTTTAAAAGGAAATATTAATAAAATGTTGAAGCATATCATTTATAAATCATTAGTGCTTTGGTGCCAAAAAACATCACTAAATGACTATTTACACTTTGTGTGTTAAATAGAGTGTGATCGTCACTGTAGGCTGTTGCTGAATGTTTCTAAATGTTTCTCCAGTTAATCAACCAAAATGAACATCTCTCTGGATTTTCAATTAATTAATTAATTCAATATGGTTTTTATATAAGCAAAGGTTGTTTGTGGAGCCAGGCTTGACGTGACTCCAGACCTCAGTATTATGCAATTACATCTTGATGGTTGGAGCTTTGAAGTTGAAACAACCTTCTCTTAAAGAAAAAAACAAAAGAACTTGTTTTTCTAAACTAAACTGAAGCATCACAAAAAGATATCTTATAAGATTGGGCTCGTTTTAGTATTTGTGTTAAAAATAGCTCTGTTTTTGTATGAACCATTTGACACGTTTCAGTGCAAAAGATATATTCAAAAAGAATAGATTACCTGCATATCCCACAAGAAAAACATAGGCGGTATGTCTTAAACAATAACAAGTAGTGTTTTATACAACACAGACTTTTACAGATGCACGGTAACAGTACAGTTAATGAGGACTGGCCTTCAATTATCAGCTGGTTTTCATTGCAATATTCTGTGAAAATCCTACAATTATATATATATATATATATTGGAATATTCATTACTTCATTTTTAGCAATTGCTTTATCCTGGTCAGAATTGAGGTGGATCTGGAGCTTGTCCTGGGAACACGAAGTAGGAATACGTCCTGGTTGAGATGCTACATCTTAGAGCACCATTCATACACACATTCACAGCAAGGGTCCATTTATCATAGCCAATCCACCTACTAGCACAGGGAGCTTAGTTGAAACTAGAGAACCTGGAGAAAACCCAAAAGGGCGCAGGGGAGCAATGAAGGAGTACCGCTACCTGCTGTGTCACTATGCCAGACCAGGCTATTTATGTATTAAACAAAACCAGCTTGGCGTATTTATGCCGTATTTATTTATTATTAACAGAATTACACCACATGTTTATTTCTTTGCTCTAAATGAGATAAAAGCATTGCTTTTACATTATCTGTTTTATAGCATACTGTCTGTTTTGAGTAAATTGCCATGCCATTACAGAAGCAGTGATCGAATCCCACTCAGAACACTGAATCATACGACTTACAAATCCAAGCAAATCCTGCATAGGCGTATTGATGACATTAATATGACAGATTAATCATTGACGTTAATCTTCTAGAGATGACTCGGACAGAGACATGCTGAAAAGGCCAAGGTTATTTCTCTTTGCCCTTTAGCATAGACCATTAAACTGTCAGTGTTTCACAGACATTGTGGCTAGCATCATGCATCCATCCCAGGTTCCAGACGCAGCCACCTGCTCTGAGAATACACAAAAAGGGACAATCCTTACAAAACATACAAAACAAAAATGGGTTTTTGAGCTTTTAAAAAATGGCCTTTGGTTTTGAGAGTGTTGTTAAGAATAATAACATCATCATGTGAGTTTTGTCAACATTCTGCTTATCAAGGAGATGCAGACATTTGGATTGTTCAATTATTATCGGGTGTGAACACTAGTACGACTATGTATGTGTTTCAAGTTCCTTCTGTATTCTGTGGTGATTTCACGTTTGGGGGTTCTCCTAATTTCATAATATTAAAACAAGTTTTTGTATTTTGTAATTGATTTGCCAAAATAGCTAACTGAATCCTTAGTGACAAGTTGTGTTTGTTTTAACATTCATTGCTAATCAAAATCTCTATAAATTCACTAGTCAGGAGCTTTATCACTTCACAGTTCCAGGGTTTCTGGTTCGATCCTGTTCTTGCGTCATTGTTTTGCATGTTTATAAGCAAATCAATAGCCTGGGGTTCCATCTATGGTATGTTCCTGCTTCATATCCAGTTTTTCTAGTATAGACTGTGAATTTATCTCCACCCTGTCCAGGATATAGCATTTACTAAAGATTAAAACTTTCTTTCGGCTTCTCCCGTTAGGGGTCGCCACAGCGGATCCTCCGCACGTTTGATTTGGCACATGTTTTACGCTGGATGCCCTTCCTAACGCAACCCTCCCCAATTTATCCGGGCTTGGGACCGGCACTGAGAGTGGCTGGGGATGGTTCCCTGACCGGGAATCGAACCCGGGTCGCAGCAGTGGGAGCGCTGCGTCTTAACCACTAGACCACCAGGGGACCCAGCATTTACTAAAGATTAATGAATGAAATTACCAGAATGGAAGAAAATTCTGTTTCCTAAAATTAATTTTTTTGTAGAATTGACAAGAAATGTTTGTTTGAAGCAGTAAGAGTTGAGAACGTTTTTGAAGTTGTGCATGTGAGCAGAACACTGTGTAAGAAAGCAGTGGAAACGTAGATTTAGGTGGCTGTTGGTTAAATTGGTTTGCAACTCAAGGAAGGACAATCTTCATAATTGCAAGATAAACATTAAAAGACTTTTTTTAGTGCTTCAGTTCCTCTAAACGCAAACTGAATGTGCCAGTATTGCTGTATAATTATGTTTCTAAAAGTAGGAGCATATTAAACCATCCCCACACTACCAGTTCATATATCAAATGAATGCATTCTTTAGTTTGTTTAATCATATCGTTCAGACTACTAGCCTCCATTTTCCCATTTCTGCTCAGAGGAAACTAGTCAGCTAACTGCACTCAGGGCTGTTAAAGTTACAGGTGATAAAGTACGAAGGGTAACTACAGAAATAGGAAAAAAAAGACTAGTCTGGTTTATTAAGATGAATTAAGACATTTATGAGTCATTTTTTCCATATTACTACTAAACTATATTAATCAGTTTTGGTGGAACTGTCATTAACGTCACTGTAATTCTGCTACTGCTTGGTAAAATGCATGAGGGTGTCAGTTCATTTTGCATAATTCCTCACCCACTCTGAAATAAATACAAGGCAATACACTGCAACAAGATACAGCTTATAATATTGTCAGTATTGATCTCATCATAACTTTCAAACAAGCCAAATGATACCCAGAGCATATTTTCCTTCAATCTCAGATGCTATCCTTGTGAAATTAAATATCCCATTCAATCTCATTTCATTTGATTGTTTCAAATTATGCAATTGTATGACAATTATCTCATTAAATTAAGTATCCATGTTGATTAAAATGGCAATAAACACAATCCAGCTAAATGTACTGTTATTCTTGTGGATTACCTTGGGCTATAATAGCTGCTGTGAGGTTTAGCTGTATGTTGAAAGCAAAGCTGGCTATTATGTATGCCCAGATTCATTCCTCTCTAAAGCACATTTCTAAATGTGGGCATGAGACAGAATGAATAACATTGTACATACCATATAACCTTTCTTACTTTCTGAAGCCTTCCCACTCACTGAGGGTATTGGTGTTAAAAACAATATAGTAGGAAAGTGTAAAGGCACCCTCTTCATCCTTTGTCTAAGTGTGTGTGTGTGTGTGTGTGTGTGTGTGTGTGTGTGTGTGTGTGTGTGTGTGTGTGTGTGTGTGTGTGTGTAGCATATATAGCTGCTACAGTACACAATGAAACAAAACAATCATCCTTAAGGATTATGGTGGTACATGTAACACCACAGAACTACACAAGTCTACACAGACCTGCACTGAACTTCACAGGGCTATATAAAAGTACATAATAATAATAATAATAATAATAATAATAATAATAATAATAATAATAATAATAATAACTAAAATGGGACAACAGGCGCAGTGAAGGATAGTTCAGCACCGACCAGTTCTTGCGGGGAATAAAGTGTGGTAATAATGACCCGATGAAGTCCTGCTCCAGATGTGTTCTCAGGCAGAACAGATCTCCAGCTGTGCCGGACAAATGCTGGCTCCCGAACAATCGCAGCAGGAATGGTCTGCCCTCACGCTGTCATGCAACACTACCTGACCACAGCATGACATATTTACGTTAGAGATGAATGAGTTTTCTTCACGCACAGGATAATATAAGATTAGAACAGGTGTGTGGTAACAACAATGAAAAGCAAATCAGCAGACAGATGTACGTCATCACAGCTCCTTCTTTCGACTCTGCAGTATATAGAGACAACACAGTGGTACACCTACCAGTGTAGTTGAGTTTTAATAAGGTTTTAAGAGAGATGGTGAGAATAGAAATGGATGAAGGGGTAATGTAATGCTCCCAAGTCATCTTACTAGTGTACTGAGATTAGCCAAACAACTATGCTAATGTAGAGAGATTATAATAATGATCTTTGCTAATGTAATGATATTATAATAATTATTTTGCTAATAGAAAGAGATTATAATAATCTTGTTTTGGTGGTGCCTAACCATTTTGCAAGTATAGCGAGACTGGCCTGAAAATCTAGCATAGTGTGATTAGAATAACAACCTTACTTGCATATTGGGATTAGCATAACAACCTTGCTTGTGATATTTTCTACTCGCTTAAATAATATGGGAATTTGGTGTACATTTTTCAAATATGATCGCATTAAAGAGCCCAGGTTGTATTATTCAAGGTTGTAATATTCAAAAATTTTAATTATTTAATATTTTAATTTTCTAGTTTATTTTGTCTTCCTACTTAAATTGTCTTGTACCAATATTGCAATTTGCAAATGATTCAATTTCATTTCCAACTATCATTTCAATTACATTATAAACGCATGAGTGATTTAGGAAGCAGAACCATTTTATAACTGTAGTCTGTTTTTTTGTGATGCAGCCTCAAATATAATATACCTATATTTCCACACTGTTAGGTCACAGCAGGCAGCTGAATTAATGGCAGACTGATTTATTTCCATGCAGAGACATGAGTGGTAATGTGTCTCATTAACTGTGATCGCCAGAGATGCAAGTGAAAAAGCACTGGGCCACTGCTCAGCTGTTAATGAGGACAACTGAGACCAGCCATGTAAGACCAAAAAAGTAGGCCAATACCTGTGAGAGTGTGTTCATGGCTGGAAAACTGAAACTGAGAACAATCTCAGAGCAAAAGGGTGAGATTCTGTTACTGACCCAGCATGTGCTGCCAGGGTGATATCACCTCTGCTCCGCTATATGCAGAGCAATTATTGTTATACCAATTGTGGGGATGGGGGAATAATGTTTTTGAGGGGGCACCATCAATACAAGAACCTACCACATGCAGCTAATATCTATGATTAGTTTCTTAAATAAGATTTAAATGTTATGTCTGTATCTGTCGATTTAGAAATTCCCCCAGCTAATTTAATTGCTAATAAATAGCTACTTCTAAGACTAATAAACAGAAATTATTGCCTAAAATAATCACTATGAACATTTCTTCACTAGCCTAGCAAGTCTACTTATCTGTTCTCTAACAAAGTACATCACTAGAAGATTTTTTTTTCTCTTAAATTCACACGTCAAGTTATTGCCACTCCTAAGGAAATCGGCTTAAAATAATGGTGCATTCGCAAGCCTAATAAAAGAAAGGAGTTTAAAATCTTCAACATGGAGGACTAGCCCAAAATCTCAGTTACACCAATTAGTAATCATAGAGGTGCCAAATATTTTAAAAACATTATTTACATATATAAATGCTATTATAGTATTATATGCTGCTATTAGACTTTACAACCAAAGCTGTTCCCAGTAAAACCAGTCACCAAAATACAACACTGTTATTACTTTTTAAGCTGTGCAATAACATTATCTGTGTGCAATATTACATGAATCATGTACAATATTATGTGCAATATTACCCGCAATTACGTGCAATACCACCTTGAAAGATTACTTGAAACGCGTACTTTTTTTTCTCCCCCTATTTGTATTGATACATTGTACTGTGTATATACTTTTATTGTAATATATGTATATTTCTCTTTTTCATATATTTGCATTTATTTTTATTTCTTTGTTTGTTATTATTATTATTATTATTCTTTGTTTTTATTTCTCTGTTTTTATTTTTTTGTATATTCTTTTTTATTCTTTTTTATATATTTGCATCTATTTTTATTTCTTTGTCTTGCTGCTGTAAAATAGAAATTTCCCCACTGTGGGACGAATAAAGGTTTATCTTATCTTATATAAGAGGCACCACTTAAAATTTAGAATGCTACGTATAACCACCATATGTTCAGACAAAAAAATATGAACCCGTAGGTTACATTCTTGCTCATTTTCATAAAAGTTGCTGAAGTTGCCTGTTAATGCCAGGATGGGATTTTGGATATTATAAATTCTTTACATAAATTTCTATACTTTTTTAAATTACATGTCTGTTTAACTCTTTGCCATGTTCGATCTGGGTCAAAAGATTCTCACTTCGGAATTCACTGCACTTCTGACTTTGAGACGTGTCTGAAACATTAATCCTGTAGCTCTTCAGTGACTCACTGTAAAAGTAAATAAGTCTAATTACACCACTCGGGATTATGGTTAAGACTCAGAGTCTTGACGTCACCTCATCTATGCAGATAAGACCAGATCTATGTTGTCTTTTTTCATGCAAGTCTTTGGGAATGACTTGTTTGAACGTCCGGTATCGTCACACTAATGGACTCCTTCATGACCTCAGGAAATGGCGGCAGTTTGCATGTCTGGACTGCCTGAGTGTCCTCAACAGAGGGAATTGTGAATGTTACAGTAACAGTGGGAGGGTATCTAAAGCCATCAGGATCTCCTCCTTTCCTGTGTATTATCCTCTAGCTTCAGCCACACTGTGTAAGTACGTGCCATTCCACTTGAGTAAAAAGTCTTCACATTGTGTGTTTTTTCAGTAGTACACAGTATACATTTTGTTACATAGCAGAGTTTACTGATGCCATCATAGCTAACGTTCCTGATCTGAATGGCATTCAAATGGTGTTTAACTCACTATAAAGCAAAAACTGTTGAATAAGTTTCAGATCCCTAAAGGATTACTTTAAAAGAATTTTGCATCACTGCCATTTTTACTGAGCAAAAAAATATGCTCAAAGAAATGTCTAGCAATTACAAACACACAGACCACCTACAGCAGCTTTCCTAGGGAGGCGAGTCACCTGGTGTGTTTGAGTGCACCTTAATTAAACAGCAGAAGCTGGCACCTGGCACTCTCACTGCCTCACTGACGGGAACCAAGCACAAAGATAGAGCAGATAGCCTACTGCGTCTCAACTGGCGCGGAACATACTGGGAAAAGTGCAGGTATTTACGCCGAGATAAGGCACAGTGGCTCTCGCTCCGCTCCGTTTGGTTCCAGGGCAGCGACAGCATACCGCTGCTATGCTCGGAATGTGCAAGGACACGGAGGGTTAGGAATCTAAGACATCAGGATTAGTTTCCCATCTGTATTGTAATGTTGAAGGGTGGTGTGGCAGTGGCAGCCTGGTCAGGGACATGTAGGACATGGCAGATGAAAGATGAGGAAGAAAGTAGAAACATTAGTGTGGGTTTTATTAAACATTAGATTCATTCAACTCTTTTATTGTAGAAATTAAAATTTTGTCCAAAAAAAGGGTATACCCACAAAAATAATGTACTGTGTCATACCATATATCATACCATACAAAACAAATAATGTAGATCAGATTGAATTTATCCGAACTATTAAATATGTAGGATCTTAAAAAATCTAAATACTTTGTACATTGATTTGCAACAATGTTTTTATTCATTCACCTTCAGCAACTATATTTATCAGACTCAGGGTTCTGGTGAATCCAGAGCCTGTTCCAGGAACCCTGGGGGTGAGACTGGAATACAACCTAGATACAACCTAATACAGCCTACAACCACTGTCTCCCCGTGCATCACAGGGAACCCCCACCACCCCCACCACACACACACACACACACACACACACACACACACACACACACACACACACACACACACACACTAGGGTAGCTAGGGGCAATTTAGAGTCACAAATTCACCTCGTCATGTATTTTCAGATAGTGAAAGGTAACATACCTGGACATAAAGAGAACATGAGAAGTCCTACACAGACAAAACTTAATCACAGGCTCAACCTTGGAGCTGTGAGATGGTAAAATTCATTTAAATTTTTTAAAGAACCTTTTTTTTTCTACTTTGAAGACTTTGCCAAATGTAATGCAAAAATTCCAGTTACCAAGAATATTTAGAATAATGTGGAGTACAAGCAAGTTCTTGACCTTTTAGAAGCAATAAGAACATTGTGATTTATGTGACAGAAGTAGGCGCACTGAGCAATGAAGTGGACTCTCTTTTAAACCTGAAGATGACCAGAAAAAGGAAAGATTTGAGAATACTGAGTTAATCATTTGGCCAAAGTGAAAAGAAATCCTACAATTTATTACAATAACCTTATTTCACCTATTATCTTAAACAGAGCTTTAGCCAGTGATCTGTTATGGCAAAAGGTTTACCTCCTAACCTCATTCTTCACTGTTATCCTACTTAGGATTCAACTGCAGTATCAATGGAACTAGGAGCAATAATTAGACCAGGCCAGGTTATATAAGTGTGCAAATGCAGGGGTGGGTGTGTGTGTGTGTGTGTGTGTGTGTGTGTGTGTGTGTGTGTGTGTGTGTGTGTGTGTGTGTGTGTGTGTGTGTGTGTGTGTGTGTGTGTGTGTGTGTGCTGGAGCAGGCAAGGTGCTCACTGGAATAAAGTGCTATGCTATCCGATTCTTCTTGTTCTGCCAACTCTCCTCTGGGAGACAAAGTTTACTTTCATCAGAGGTTGTGGAGAACTATTCTTCACAGAGGGAATAGAGGGAAGGGAAGGAGGGAGGGGGGAAAATGACACAGATTACAGCCATCAAGAAAATATTTGACCACCATTCCTGGACAAAATGAGTAAGCAAACAACAGCAGTGGGCAGATGGGAGGAGTGTTTGACTGCCCAAGAGGCCACAGGATGAAAGGTGGAGTTTGTGATGAGCAGCTTCAATCAGTTCACAATCTATGATTCACATGAAAGTGACACAATGTTTTAATGATGAATATTAGTCAATCAACAAATGGCATGATTTGCCTAGTGGTGTGACAATACAGTGAGTCAGTGACATAAAGGACATCCTGTAGTAAAATTAACTAAATCCTGATGTCTGTTGTAGAATATGTATTAACCTCAAAAAAACATGGCCAGATGTTGTACTTGGAGGTGCTGTACCTCTCAGAAGACAGTACAGATGCAGAGTGTCAACCTCATATGTTAACCTAATTTTCCAGAAGACACAACAACCTACAAACATGGCCACTCCTAACTAATCTTTCTATAACACTTTATCACTCTCACCCTCTTCTGATTATTCACTTATGGTCTATCACACACATACACAACAGATGGCATTTACATTTACAGCATTTAGCAGATACCCTCTTACGAAGATCTTTATTCAGCTTGGTGTGAGATTTAAACTCATGACATTTAGACCCAAAGCCTAACCATTTAACTACCACCTTCCCAGAGGACACTTATTTGCAAACACATTAAACTAATACCATTAGATTTTTCAGCTTTTAAGTCTCATATATCATATTTATGTGATTGTTAGTTAGTTTTTTTCTTTTTGAGGTTTTGCCTTTTCTTGCTTATTCTGATTGAACCTTGCCTGCCCTACACCTGTTTTGCAATTCTGACAATCCCTTAAAAGTTCTGGATTTATCTGCCTGGCTTTAATTAAATACCCTCAACAGCAACTGCATCTATTTCCATTGCCCATTATCTGATATAGAGCATGTAGTATCGTATTATATAATATAAGTTTTGGCTTTGGGTTTGTGGAATACATTGCCATCAGGTAATTTTTGATTTCCCAATTGTTAACAGATGAGGTAACATGAACGTAAATAAAAGTAGAACTAAACAGGGCAGAATACAATGTTCTGTGTTTTTGGACACACATTCCTACAAATGCTATGTATAATTGCAATAATAGTATTAGTATTACTATATGTCTGGTAATCACCCAGGACCTTGAAGGATTTATTTAATTGGACAAGCCAACAAACACTTTTTCAAAAGTATAATGTTTGCATGGTTACACATTTGGATAAATGTTTACGTAAATAATGAATTCAAATAAAAATGCCAGATCTTCTCAGATGGGATGGCGTTCTATCCAGGGTCTGTTTCTGATTCATGGCCAGTGTTGTTATGATTGACTCCAGATTTACCACATTTCTGACCAGAATTAAGCGGTTAATGACTATAAATTAATGAATAAATGAAAGAACTAATACATTTTTAATCTTAAGTCAGTCTATGGGATAGATTGTGGAAATCACTGGGTGTACTGATTTATGGGACCCTATGATGGAAACAAACTTCTCTGATGGTGCTCCCATTCCTAGTACACGTCTACCTATTGGTTAAATCATTCGTCATTTACAACACAAAAAAAACCTTCTAAGGGCTCCATAATCACCTGATTTAAACATCAATAAAACATTATGGGAAATTTTGGAATAACAGACCAGTGTTCCAACACATAATTCAGGATTTGCATGACAGTATTCTAAAACAGACTGAAGCTTTTCTGAAAATCTGCTACACTTTATTATCCTTGATGTCAATATATTGTTGTGTGTTTATCTTATTTTATCCACACCAATTCACTGAAAAAAAAAAAAAGAAATCAAACCTACACTGTTCATATATCTTGTGAATTCATTAAGCTGTCTTACTGAATTTCATTCAGGGCTTTGTGTGTGTTTTTAGAAGAATACCGGTGACTTACTCCCTCAAAGCACAGAGCCTATAAGTACACATCTGGCACTACTGAGAAGAGCTGGATTATTTCACAGAACTCTCCCACCTGCATGGGTTTAAGTGTTACACTTCTCCACTATCACTCAATCCTCACCATTTTAAGTGTAACTGTAGCCTTGGACACCTTTAACTGCAAAATAAATTACACTGGCAACCACAGTAATGATTTATATGTATATTTTATGTAATTATTCAGCACCACAAAGCATTCTGTTTCTTAACTTCTGACCAAAACGCTTTGTGTTTAATTGTCACTCAGTTGTCATACAGTTTTTATTTGTTATCATTGCCACTGGCTTGTTCATTGGTGATAGGCTTATAAGCATTTAACTTGTAGGCACTAACAAATAAATTCAAATTTTTATCTCTGTATAGCTGCTTTGGGCCAATGTGCATTGTTAAAAGCATGATACAAATACAAATGCAATGAATTAAATCCAAGTCCAGATTGGAAGAAATCTGAAAATGAAATGATGTTCATGTTAAGTTATTTGTGGGTTTATAATATAAATAGTGTATATAATGTGTTTTAATTGTGTGCATTCATAAATGTCTTTTATGAAGTGGAGAATCAGCAGAATGTTTTGGGAAAGGTGTTAAATTATAATAGAGATAACATTAAATAGAGATTACAACATTAGTCATTACAGATGCAATATTTGAACAGAAACCATTGATGGTTTCCAGAATTAGAAGGCAAACCAAGTGTCTCATTAAGTTCGGATGTAAGTAACAGGGGGCAACATATCAGCAGCCCAGGACAACCATATTTTTGTCTGGGTTATTAACTTTTTAATCACCGTCACCTGGTAGACAAGTGAGTTCAACAACCTGAAATGTTCTACAGTATAATAATGCTTTACCATCAGTTTGTTTGTTTTGTTGGTCCCTGTCCTATATTTACTAGCACATTGTTTGACAGAGACTTCTGTTATTTGCTCTGGATCAGGATATCCGCTACATGCAGACAAAATACTCTTTACTGATATCTTGAGACAAAAATTTGCATTTGTTATGAAGGATGGGTTTCAACTTGATGCATCTCAATCCTTTAAGTATAGTGCATTCTTCCCAAGTCCACCACCTGGTGCACTACACACACCAGGCAAAGTGTGATGTAGAAAACAATTGAATGGTTTTACAAGGCAGATTTACATGATTAAATATTGTCTATCATATTTTTTTACTGTTTTTGTCTTGATTACATTACAGACAAGTGACTGACTGGAAATGATGTGCTGTACTAAAGCAAGGAAACACCTACAGATAAAAAAAAAAAAAATTTCATCTCCATCTACAAGGCACATTTCACCTCACCTACACACATTTCTTTTACTGAAACACATTATTGCTTGAGGAAAGTTACATTTGTAAATCTATATTTAGTCCAGTCCAATCTCACGAGGTTAGTGGTTTCAGAATTATGTAAAAAAAAATGATGTTTTTACATATGCAATGTAAAAACATTCTGAAATCCATTTCTATAATCTATACTTGGCATATGTATCGGTTTGCACTCTTGAGATTCTATCTCTTTGACTTCAGGATCAATTCCTACAAACATTCTTCACCGATGCCAATCTTTATTCCAGGAACAAGACAAACACATGTCACTGTCACATACTGTTTTTGTCGTCTTACATACATAGACCCTGTAAATGAGGTGCTCCAGAAAACCTTCTGTATCATTCTGTCAATCTAAATATAATTTATATATCAGATATTCAGCATAAAAGCAGCTGCTTCCAAGTTTTAGATACTAAATGTGGTACATATCTGCAAAGTGCTGAAAATTTTTTTTTAAATTGATAAAGGGATATTTTCTATAGGTACATTTACATTTGTGGAATGCTGCAGATGCCCTTATCCGGAGGGACTTACAATTATTTCATTTATACAACTGAGCAGTTGAGGGTTAATGGCCTTGTCTAAGAGCCCAGCAGTGGCAGCTTGATGATGCTTGGATTTCCGATCAGAAGTCCACCATTTTAACCACTAAGCTACCAATCCCCCATTTTACAGTTACTCAGTAAAGCAATATTATTCTTTGCTATCACCCCCCCCCTAAAAAAATATGTGGTTATAGTTATGAGCCTTCAGGTGTAGGTGGAATAAAATGATTACTGACAACCTGCAAAAGAAGAGGAGTTTGCTATAATATCTAATGCTTATACAAATGCTGATGTTAAATCAGTGATGTTAAACAATTTGTTCTTTTATTTTCAGTTATTGTTTTATTCTATTAATGGTCACATTTTAACTAGGATCCTGGGAACATGGGGTGTGAGGTGGAAATACACCCAGGATGGGACACCGGTCAGTCGCAGGACACCATGAACACACACTTACATTACACACTTATTTACACCCGGGCAAATCCACTGACTAGCATGTTTTGGGATGTGAGAGTGAAACAGGGAACCCATGCAAACACAAGAAGAACATCTAGAGAAACTCCACACAGACAATAACATAAGGATTGTGTTGTAATGTCATTAATTGGCATCACATTCCACTGTGCCAACACACCAGTCAACAAACTTGTTGTTAAATGGTTGTGAAAAAGTTAATATTTGATTGGCCTGATCCGGTCCTGATTCGGTCAATGCTGCTGCTTTAACACTGTAAAGTGTGCAGATGGGTAACACTAAGTGGTCTTAACAACAATATTGGAGAATGGAGATGTTTCAGCTAAATCTCACAGATCTGAAGTCTAGGTAATTCTTTGATTTTATCATTAAAACTATCTTTATCTATCTTTCCACACCCTGTCCAAACAATTCACTGTAAGCATAGGGTACTGCATTTCAAGCCCCTTAATCCCTCCATTGTCTAAAAACATGAGAGTGAACATGAGAGTGAACACCTGTGTTAGGTGTGGGCAGCCCTGATCCTGATCACACGGCTAATCTCTGGGTTTTGATATCAGGCCTGTGAGGTGGTTTTGCCCTCATAAAATTGGTTTTGATCTCAGCGTGCTTTACATAAGTGACCCATGACCATTACTGTTCTTACACAAGCTTGAGTGCTCTGTACATTTTCAGTTCACTGGTGCTCCTTTCATAATCCATGTGCAGATGTACAACGAGTGAGACAATCCTACACACACTATTTAAACACGCTGTATATAAAATATGACACACGTGACTGAAGAATGAAATGAGATTCGGTTGTTTCACATTATTCATTCAGTTGCAGTCACGTAGACTGACAATCAGGAGCCCCAGAATGGAAGGTGAAAATAGGAAAAATGGGTTAGAATGACAGTGTAGCACATTTGATTCACAGCTACTTAATACTTTACTTGAGAGTTTCACTCAAACAAATTGAATATGTTTATCGCAAACTGTTAGTGATGTGTTTTGGGATTCTTGTGCAAATTTAAAGGTTGGCGTATTTTAAATTATAAATGTCAAAAGTTACAGCGTGTTTCCCATGCTGATGTCCCAGGGGGCTTTGTAAGCGTTACAATGGTATTACAATAAACATTTGCAGCCCTTCCAAAAATAATGGTGATAACGGTCAGGTTTTGCTGTTTGCTAAAAACAAAAGAGCAAAACAAAAGCAATGCTGCATCATTTTCTTAAGTCAGAGAAGAAGCAAGAGCTGAATCCTACTGTACCAGGCAACAAAAATATGGTTTTTTTTCCCAAGAAAAAAGGAACATAGGAAAAAATGAATAAACGACATCATCAAGGCGACATGGCCGCTCCAACGGTCACAAATTTAAATTAGTTTATATCAGTATAAAATGTACAGTGGAACCCGGTTATGTCGATGTCCTAGGGGGTCGCCAAAAAGCATCGAGGTAACCGATGATCGAGATAAACGAAAATCAAAATGGCGGCAATATATTAACGTGCTTGAAATTTCTTTATGTACATGATGTGCGTTAATAAATGAGAATGTGCATGCACGTGTTTTTGAAGGGTTTTTTACACAATAGCGTTGCCGCAATTTGTTTGATGAAGGCATGCTATAAAAATACATACAGTACATGTTTATCTGTCAGGAATCCACCTGCCACGCCCCCTTCGGCCCCCTTCAGCGTGTCAGGTGCACATATGGTGCTCGTTTATTATCATCACCAGCTCCTATTTAAACTTCCACACTCTCACTGTCTGTTATTGTTGGTATATGTTGGTTCACGGCGGTCGTTGTTATCGTGCATGCGTATCCCGGTACGTGTCTTCCCACCGGCACTCTCTCAACGGCTGCGCTTTTCTTTCCAAAGCGCATCGCGGATTCCCCCCCCGATCCTGCCGGTGTTCATTCTATGCTTTTGGATGGTCATCGCATGTTCCGCGCCGCCAAGCGCGTCTTTCGCCTCCCGTTCATCGCATAACATTTAACAACAAAAGGCATATGTGCACTAACTAACAGCAGAGATTCACCAGTATACAACACAACACCTGTAGCAGCTGTAAGACTTGATTTTTCCGCCACTTCCGCGAGTTCTTCTGCGGCTGCACCGAGATAACCGACGTTAAATGGCAAATTCCCCCCCCCCCCCTTGTGCTCGAGATATTAGGGTTCGGCGACATAACCGATAAAAAATGCTTAGAAAAAGCGAGAATTTGGCGGTTCCACTTCAAAAACGTCGACTTAATAGGGTTGTCGAGGTATCCGAGGGCGAGATAACCGGGTTCCACTGTATATTAATCAACACATTCAGTCTATAACAATAACTATTCTTTTTGAGAAAGTATATAAATCATAAACCAATAATTAATATTACCAGCTAACATGTCTCAAACAAAACACATTTTTATTGAAAACAATGCTTTAAAAAAACATGCATTTTAACCATTATTTCAACATCTTGAGTGAGTGACAGCACTAAAAAACTTAACAAGGTATGAGGTCCCAGTGACATTCAACGTGTAAAATGTATAATTAATATCATACAGGTGCTTCTTCATAACATTTTTAATGAAATGTTGTTAACTTTTGTAAACTTTTGTATGGGTTTGGAGTTTAGGACATAAAAGTAGCTTTTGATTCGGGAAATGCTGCCATCTTGTGGACGGGTTAAAAATGGACGAATTCTAAAGACTAACGCAGGGGTGGTCAAAGTTTTTGGCCCAAGGGCCACACTGCGTTTTAAAATTTGACAGAGCAGTAGGGGTGGGGGTGGTGGGGGTTTATAAACATTTTTTATTCAATCTCGTTGAGAACAGTGTTGCTGGTCAGCTTTTTTTTTCTATCGCATTGAAGATTGCTCTTTGGACTCAAAACACTTGCTGCCTTTGACATAAATACTTTAAAAAATTCCCCTTTGAAGGATAAAGGCTTGCTGGCGGTTGCTAATTTGAAAGTCAGCAAATAATTTGCCCTGCTGCTTGACTTCTAAATAGTAATTTGTACAGAAAAATACAAAACATTTTGCTAACCTGTAAATTAAGCATTCTTTCTTACTTTGTGTGCTTGCATGCTTGGTGGAAAAGTGTTTGGACTGTCCAATCCTTACTACAAACTCGACCCTCACTGTGGGCTTTTCTTTTCTTTGGTCCATACATTGTTAGGTAATGTTAATGGCAAATGTGAAGAATGAATATCTTTGTGTAAAGATGCTCGGCTTGGGGCAGTAGTGGTTCAGTGGTTAAGGTCTGGATTACTAATCATAAAGTTGGGGGTTCGAGCCCCAGCGCCCCCAATCTGCCGCTGTTGGACCCTTAAACAAAGTCCTTAACCCTATCCTCCACTGGTGCTTTGCCATGGCTGACCCTGAACTCTGACCCCAGCTTCCTCACAACAGACACACAAAACCCAGAAGTGGTAGCTCAGTGGTTAAGTCTCTGGGTTATTGATTAGAAGGTTGGGTTTTAAGTCCTGGTATTACCAAGCTGCCACATTTGGGCCCTTGAGAAAGGCCCTTTACAACCAAGGCTGACACCTGCTTCCTAACATGCAATCAAAGAATTTCACTGTGCTGTAATGTACACGTGACAAGTACAAGCCCCTTTAGCAAATGCCGGGAGTCTTTAGAGCCATCTAGTGGACTCAACTGGAAACGCAATGTATTGCAAGAAATTTATGTTTAATCCAACGTGTTGGATTAAACAGCCCAGCAGGACGGATCAAACAACTCAACAGGACGGATTAAACAGCTCAGCAGGACGGATTAAACAGCCTAACAGGCCGGATGTGGCCCACAGGCTGTAATTAGTTCACCACTGCTCTAACGCCTTGTAGGCGGGCCGTTTCTAAACGGCTCTGTAGGTAACGCGCTAGTGAACTTTGTAGGGTGTGCGGGCCGCCATTCTGTAGTCCTTGTAGTGCACTTATATAGAGAGCAGGTAGTGATTTGGAAGTTACCCAGTGACTTGGTTATACTGTATTCTCATGCTGTTTATACATACAAGTGAGACTGTACCTCTATAAAGGGTAGAACAACCAAGATATTCTTTGTTTTTGTTTAAAAAGAATGGTTTATTGTATTAATTGTAAAAGAGAGTGAAAGTTATAAAGAAAATGACAGGCCAGGTACAATACAATAATAAAAACATCGCCTACTTCCGTTTTCAGTTCTTCTAAGAAAAGGTGGGCAGGTCTTTCCAGTAAAGGCAGGTGCAGACATATTTACATAAACACCAGGAAGTTTGGTGTATTTGTCTCGTCCACACACACACACACACACACACACACACACTAAACAAAAAACAGCTTGAGACCCGAATTTGAAAAATTCAGGAGTAATAATTACAGGATTGTTGGTCTACCATGAGATCACCATGACTCTGAAGTGTGTAACAGCTGCTGTGTTGTTCCTCTGTTTCTCGGGGGTTTCAAGTCTACGCCTGGTGAACATCTCCTCCCTGACCTGCGAGCAAGCTGTGAGTAAACACCAGCTTTCAGTCAAATATAAAGAAATATTCATCACAAGCTTTAGAAAGAGCATTTCAGGAAGATTTGGGTCTTATAGTGTTTACATTTTATAGTGTTTAATTACAATGAGGTGAACATTTTTTTATGCTGAATGCAGACCTTCTTTATCCCTCGACCTCATTTCACTTCTCGGATTTTTTTATTTTTATTTTTGGAGTTATTTGTTTTTGTTTTAACTTTTTGAATAACATTTTTTTCTGATATGTACAGTTTTTTATTACTTTCTTATTTGTATTTTTTATTTTATTTTAAGGGCGCTTGTATATTTTTTTATTATTATTTCTACAGGGTTTTTCTGTTTGCTGCAAGGTTTTTATCAGATTTTTGATCTGAAGTTATTTTGGGTTATTTTTCTGATCTATAAAGGGATGGATATATATATATATATTATACAAGGTTGTTGTTTTTTTTCGGCTATCTACAGGGTTTTTTTTTTTTTACGTACACGTATAACTCATATTGTAGTGTTTACTGGTCTTAAATGGGTTGTTTTCTTTTGTTTCTTTTTTTTTTTAAGGTGCCGTGCACAATTCGCATTAGTAAGTGTGTACACACACACACACACACACACACACACACACAAAATTCCAAAAAATAACCTTCAATAATAATTCTAATAATAATAATAGACAGAAGGTTTTTTGTAATAACATAATATTATTATGTAATTTATATATATATTATATTATTTTTTTATATATTATATATATATATATTAATTATTATTATTCCTTTTTATTAGTCATTATTGTTGCATTATTGTTAAATTTTCCCCAAATGTTCAAAACTAACAATATGAAGTTTATACAAAATATTCAGAACCCTGCAGCAGTTTTCCTTATGAGGTCACCCTCTGTACACATTACTGTCCCCTCCCCAGATAACTGTATGTATGAAGAATGGATGACCCCTCAGCCTTGGACTCCATCCGGTCCAGTGGATCTGAAGGTTCGTGTAGATGTCAGGATGGATGAGAACAGAGACTTGGTGCCTGTAATTGTGGCAGAATGGAAAGCAATGGATGACGGTTAGTATGTGAATTCAGCACACTGTGCTAATGTGGGAGGGCACTCGATAAGGTGCTTCCTGCTGAACTATATGGACTTCTGTCTTCTTTCAGCTAATGGCACAAAGTTTGCCTATATTTCCTGTACATTTTTGACAATATACATTTTAAGCATATTAATAAATGTACATGATTATTTTTAAATGATTGTTGCATACAGTGTAATTACTGAGATATTGTGTTGAAAAGAAAGAAAAAAAACATAGACCATGATTGACAACCTTGTCTAATCTACATACTTTTCTGTTGGTGTGTTTTAAAGTAGACTTTATCTTGTAATGTATCTGTTTCTTTCAGCAAGCATTAAATACATTAATGGAACTGAGTTTCAAATAACAAAGCAGGGCAGCGGTGAGCACTTCTGTGTCCATTACATACTTAAAAACAAGATTGAGGCAATGAGAAATCCAGCAGGTGAACAGGTAAGAGGTTTAACAACACATTCTTTATACCTAAATGCCTTTATCTATTATTATTATTATTATTATTATTATTATTATTATTATTATTATTGTTGTTGTTGTTGTTGTTGTTATTATTACTGTTAAATCTCTAATGTGGCAATTTTAATTTCAGTGGTCTTTTTCTCTGGACAAAGTGGCTGTTGATCCAGGTGGGACATATTTGGTGTCGGTTTCGAACCTCCCCAAACCAAACTTAGCCCACACCACTTACAACGTTAACCAGACTATCCAAGTCTCAGGTAAGTAAAAAAAAAAATTTAATACCAACACTGCCAAGTTGTCACCATTGGGCCCTTCAGCAAGGCCCTTAACCTTTCAGTACTCAATTGTATAAATAGTAACACTCTGGATACGGGCATCTGCCAAATGCCATAAATGTAAAAGTTTTGCCCAAATTTAACTCAAATTTAGTTTTGAATGCTGCAATAAATGCATCTCTTACAACAGGTTGTAAAAGTCCTGAAATGCAGCCGACTCGAATCTGTATTGAAAGGGGTGAGTAAACATCTGACTTTATTTGCATTTAGAAAACAAAAACTCACATGCATGTGTATCTTCATTTTATTTTGTAATTTTTTTTATTAATTACACTGATTTGTTACACTTAATATCCACACATCACTGCCTATCAATGTAATAATTACTGATCTTCTTATGCCACAGGAGAAAACTGGAATCCCAATATTTCCCTGGTGAGGTCCGGGCCTCAGAACAAGACGTTATTTGTTACCTTCAACACTGATGAGCATTCTGAAAAGTATAAAGTACATGTGAAGTGTAAAGAACATAAAGAAACCACAGCTCTCAGTAAGGTAAAGAATTAAATGAGACACTTTGCACCATAATTATAAACATATATTTTGAAATTGGTGTCTTTTGGATAAAATAAGAATTGAATAGAAGGCAGAAAGCAGTAAAGTGATAACACTTAATGATATCAACTTTTTTAAGGTACATTTTCTATGGATCTTTTTTTTTTTTTTACAGGAAAACAGTTCATCCCTCAATGCCACATTTAATCTTGAATCCTGGCCACACACCTGCTGCGGTTTCAATGTGGAGGTATGTTCCTAATTTTTTTCAGTACTGCATTTAAACTGTATATAATCTTATTTGTTCATTGTATGTATGTATGCATGTTTGTATAGATGGTCCCCAAGTTATGATGGTGTGATTTTTCAATATCACAATGACAATAGCGATATATATTATAATAATAATATTATATATTAAAATATATATATATATATATATATAATATATATATATATATATATATATATATATATATATATATATATATAATGTGTGTGTGTGTGTGTGTGTGTGTGTGTGTGTGTGTGTGTGTGTGTGTGTGTGTGTAAAATCTGCATAATGCAGTTGTATATTGTTTCTGATACATGTAATGCCTCCACATGTAGATCCAGCCCTTCTTTAAGTGTGGACATGACTGCTTACGAAAGAATAAGTTTTTTAATATATGTCCAGGTATGAAATGATAAAATCATGCAGTTTACTTTATTCTTACATTTGCCATTGCTAGAATAAGCAGTTGAATCTTTTCCGGCTGTGATGGTCATGTTAATTTTTCTAAACAGACCCACCAAAGCCATCCAAAGTTGCAGATGATTTGTGGAAGGCGTTTACAGGGTTGTTTATCCTACTCTGTGGTCTTTGTGCCATTTGTGGCATTTGTTTGCAATACAGGAAGCATCGGAAAAGTAAGCAATATAGCATCTTTTCATTTTTTAAATATAGAAACTGGCTTTAAAAAAATTGCTTTATGTGAACAAAATGTTTTAACTGTTAATAAAATGAAAAAAATCACAATTATATTTTGGATCACAGGTCCAGCAATAAACCCAACTGAGCTCCCTACTCCAGATCTTCCAGATGTTGAGCATTCCGTGTTGATCTTCTACTCAAGAGACCATCCAAAATACACTGACATAGTACTGAAGCTCTGTGCCTTCCTGAGGGCAAAATGCGGTACGGAGGTTTACTTGGACCTCCTGGACACGGCCTCTGTTGGAGCCATGGGCCGCTTGCAATGGACAGAATTACAGATGCGTCGTATAGAGAAATCCTCTGGCAAAGTGCTGGTCCTCTGCTCACGAGGAGTGCAGGCAAAGTGGGGGGCCATGTGTGGTGAGCCTCGAGTCCTCTTACGTGAAGATGTTTGCTCGCCAATGGGGGACATGCTGACACTCGCCCTGCAGCTCATTACACCAGACATGCAGCGGCCTGCCTCTTATGACAAGTACATGGTAGCCTATTTTGAGGATATAAGTGACACAAATGACGTGCCTTCCATGTTTGATGTAGCGGTCAAATACAAGTTAATGAAGCACTTTGAAGAGCTTTTCTTTCGTATTCTGGAACTGGAGAAATATCAGAAGGGGAGGGTGCACACAATCAAGGGACTTGGTATTGATGAGTATATCGACTGCCCATCAGGCAAAGCTTTGAGGGATGCCATTGAAGCCTTCCATGCTTACCAGTTAGAGAATCCAGACTGGTTTGAGAAAGAGTGCCTAAACAGTGAAGATGAGGTTCCAGTAGATGAGAGCAGCCCTTTTCTTAAGGGTTGTTCCACACCAGTTCTTGTGTGTGAGCCTGTGCTCAACAATGGACCCTCTGTATGCACGTGTGAGGTGGAGATTCACCAAATGGACCAGACCCATAGTGTATGGTCCACTGAAATACCAAACCTTAACCAGGAATTCGAGGAGCCTTCTGTTCTACATATCCAACCAGCACACCAGGTATATTCCCTCCATCCAGCTGTGGAAGCTTCATTTGATATCCACAAAGCTGGAGTGTGCCCTGCAGATTTAGAGGACCATCCCTGCATTTTAGTGGAACCTGCAATACATGAACCTTTACCATCAAGTAAGAATGAGGTATTTGTGAACAGAGGGCCACCTCTAGAGGAATTTCCTGCTATAGATAAAGAGGAGGCCCTGAAGAAGCTGTTAAATCTCCAAGTGTCGCTAGTATCCTTTGACATTACAGCTCCTCCACCTTCAGTGGATGATGAGTTCCAGTCATCTTGGGATATGCCATTATCCCAGCCAATGGAGATAGATGAGAGTCAGGTGGAAGAGGCTTCAGGTCAGAGACAATCAAGATGGTCAGATCAAGGATACAGTTCAAGAGAATCCATGGTAAGGGAGGAGCCTCCCCCATCCTCTCTTACTGCATTAGCTAAACTGCAGGAAGCCCTATACCTAAACAGTCCCATCTCATCCGGTTTCTGCACAGAGACAATGGAGAGTTGATATTAATGTGACCATAGACTTCAAGTACACCCTACATACAGTCCATGAATTGCATTTGGTGCATCTTTTTTCATGAACAATGGGTGTGAAGCAGGAATGCAGCCTAGTGCCAGTCCATCCCCGAGTGCCACATACACACATTCACAACTACGAGCAATTTAGCATAGCCAATTCACCTACTAGGGTTTAGTTGTTTATTTATGTTCTCATGTTGTCAACAGGAAATCAGTGTAATTCCACATATTCTGTAGGAGATGTGTTTTATTGTATAATTATATACACCAAGTGACAATTATCTGAAACCTGTGAACTGTTATTTGCTTACATGAATTTGATAATTTGATAATCGTGTAACATTTCTGATAACACATTTTAACAGACAGATTGACAAATAATATTGCACATAACCTTTTTGTTAAACCTTTTGGTTAAATGTGTTTATCACAGGGACTCTACAAGCTGTAATTTACAATATATTGAATTATTATCTTTTTTTTTTTTTTTTTTTGTTACCATCGCATGCAATTGCACTATAAACAACTTTTCATGTAAAAACAAATATGTATGAAGATGAATTGTTTCTTAGTCTTCTCACAGGTAGATTATTATAATCACATTAATGACTCCATCAGATGGGGCTTTGAATGTAATACTAATATTGTACTTTATATTACTATCCGCAAATGAAAAACTGCATTCTTTGGTTGTCTTTGTTGTGTGCTTTTTTTGTGGAATTTTACTGTAAACATATAAAACAAAATGACCTTTTTCTATGGTTGATTAATTACTCCAGATTTGCAAATAAAATTCTGTCATTTTATATTAAGGTGATGTGAGAATTTAATAGTGCAAAACAAGACCTATAAAAACTCTTCAGAGAGGCTTCTGTACAGCAATTGTAGGTGTATGCTCGAGTAGAAGTCGGTATGACAACTGTACATGCTTGTTATTTTTTTCTGACAAACATATTCGAACATATTCACACTGCATGGTGAGGCACAACAAATCCCATTTTTGATAATGCACTATCGGCCTGCATCTTTGACTTTGCTTTCCCCTTCTACCTGTTCGTGATAATTAAAGATACAATCGCTCTTTATGCAGCTAATACACTTCCGTGTCATTTAAATGCTTGTTGTTCAGATCTAATCAAAGCTCTAGGATAGCCAAACAGGTTTTTAAAGCAACGTATTTGAGAACTGTGGAAAAAAACTTGAAAGCATGGGGTTTTCCATTTGTTACATCAGACCTACTCATATTTCCTGCCTCTGACCTATTTTGATACATCTTGAACTTAACATTTTGTATGTTGTCAGCATTTGGAAGTTACGCAGAGAGGTAGCATAGCTCTGAGTGGAGACTAATGGGAAGCCGCTACCGTAACGAGGTCAAAAAGGCCTAAATATTTCCTATATTTGTGGCTAGTGTTACCAGGTATGCGAATATAACCAAATGTATTAGCAATCATTCCCAGCCCATACTCAATAAATGCAGTACTTCCTCCACATCTATGGGTCATAACATATCCTCCACTGACAATTTGCATTAAAAAGAATACATTATTAAACCTACACCAAGTCCTTAACACGTTTACAGCTTTTCACAAGTGCATTTAAATACATCCAATGTGTCTGAACCGCTCAACAAGTGGGACACAATATCTACATCACATTAGTTCAATGATAGCGATTAAATGTTAATATATTTGTAGTATATAAAATAAACCACTAATTGCATGGCACCTATTACCGACACTTTTTTCACGAGTTAGTGCTTTTGAGTTAAAATGTAAGTTATGTATAACTTCATTGTTTAGCTTGGTTTTCAAAACATGTGATCCTGTTAGACTGTCTGTCCTGCGGTGGCTCATCAATACATGCTCAACCTGCTTTCTTTTCTTCAATACACATTATTCAGCCTGAACTGATCAGCTGGTCAGCTCCCTAAACACAGATTAAACAGTTATTCACCTTTGCCAGCTTTCAGTTCTTTTTTTTTTTTGTACCTTTTTTATTATTACATAATAAATTGGTCAATATATTTTTTATATCTTCTTTTTTCCAGAAAGAACCTGTCTATGATGTAACATTGATATATTGAGAAATTGTTCGTTTTCTACCAGTACGCAAAGATTTTACAGTTTAAGACTGATTCAAATTCTTAAAGCAACACACTACAGGTAGAAAAGACTATTTGGGCAACAACAGTCAAGTTACACATTTTTTTAAATAAAAAATATACAATAATCATTTGAAAATTAATTATTTGTTAAATTCACTGTTTTTGTGCACATTATCTGTATTTGATGAATGCTATGTAAACTTCTAGACTGTAATGACTAGAATGGAAACTTGCCAGTTTCAAATAGAAGGATTTTTACAGAGAAATAAATCCAAAAAAATACTAAGTATTGTTGGATTTATGTTAGAATTTGTACATTTGAAAATGGCAACAATAAAAATAAATTAATTTATAAATGCATGGTATTTGCTTGATTAAACAAACTGTTCAGTAAAAATGAAGTTTCTCCACATTTAAATAAATATTTAGTTCATTGAGGCTTTAATTAGTATGCCACATTATGCATATGTTACTATAGATGCCTGATTTGCATACAAAAATTTACATTTCTGAAAAAACTTTGAATTGACAAATAATGGTAATAATTCATAGCAAAAACTTACAAAAGAAATACAAAATCCTATTCACCTGTAGTGTTTTGCCTTAACTGTTATGAAAAACAGAGGAAATTCATGTTTTAACATACGAAATAAAGAGATTGAGCAGCTAGTGTTATTAAGCATTAGCCTGTAGCTAGTGTAGCTACAGTACATACTACCCTGTCAGCAGTGTCGTGTCGGTAATAGATGCATTTTATGCGTTTTGGCAGCACATGTGTATTGTTCCATTATTGATATTATATTCTCTATAGTTTCATTAAAGTGCCTCATGATACAAGTGCAAATCAAAAACACCATGATTCACGCATCATTAATGACCATCGGGATCATGAACCACACTACACACTGTTTACGACTGGTGAAGCCGAGGAAAGAGGAGTAGGATTTGGATCACAATAGAGCTTCGTTGTCTTACGATATAAAGTTTGCCTGATTTTAGATCCAAAAGGATTTTTTTTATTTATTTTTTTATATATGTAAAGGTTGCAGTCAAGTGGCTGCAATTATAAACCACCATTGTAGTTTTGGGTGTAGAGTAATATTTTATATTTAGTATTAATTTTTAAGACTTGGTTTATTATTCAAACTGTTTGACATACAATGTTAAAACCAACTATAAAGAGGGCAACTGGGTTGACATTTGTACATAAAAAATATATAGAAAAACCTATTTTGGTGATTTTTTTTCCCTTCTAATCTACACTTTTGGTGCTTCTTTCCCTATGATAGACTTAAAAGTTCTTGGCTGACAGGAAAGAAACACAACATGACCTTCTTCTGTTGTGGCTCATGCTACATGTTTGCTCATGCTGATATGCTTTTCAGATCAAAACAGTTGTAAAGAGTGATTGCATGAGCTCGCACCTGGCAATTAAAACAAATCTGTCCAATTTCCTGCGGCTTCTCTAATCAACCAGATGCTGTGTAAGATGAAACTGTCACGTGTGAAAATCCCAGGAGACCAGCAGGTTTGTAAATACTCCAAAGAAGCCCTCAAAAATATCCTGTAGACCTCTAAAAGTTTGTTTTAGAATTGTATGTCACAAAGTTCAAAAATATTCAAAAGCAAATATTCTCTATTTCTTTTTAAATAGATTTTCTGTACTGTACATCAGACAATCCGATATTAAACAACATCCAATCTCATGTTTATATGACATGGGTACAAAGTAGAATCTGTCTGCAACTCACAGAAGAGTGGACGTGTATTTGAGGCTTCGAGACAAAACGTGTTAGCCAGTTAGATACCATTGTTAGAGAGGACTTTCAATGCTACACTTGAGAATGCATTAAGAAAGTGTCAGCTCAGTTTATATCAACAAAGGAAAAGAAATCATCCTCAACATGATTTTCAATGATGTAAACGATTTAGGATTAAATGTGGTTTGTTTGTTAAACTTTTTCTTTCATTAACATGTTAAAACGACAATATTGCAAAATCTTCAACTTTCATTCTAATACTGAAATTATGAGAATACTTCATGTGTTTCAGGAGGCAGTTTTCCTTGCATGGGATGATGTGATGCTCTGATTTAAAAACCCTCCCTGGTTAGGAGCTTGAGGACCAGTGTCAATGCCAAGCTCACTCACTACTGCTAACATTTTAACTCAAATACTCTCCTTCTGTGAGCTGCAGATGGACCCTGGTGTGTATCATGACGCATTAGGAAGTGTGAAAGCTATTATTTCAGACCCTATAAACACTCATAGCACAGACATTAGGAGTCATTTGAGATTCTGCCTTTTTTCCCCCCTACTGGCACGTCGATGTGTTTGGTTGCAGCACCTGTTGAGGATGTTGGTCTCGCGACGGCGTTTTCGTAAGGCTGGTTAGTACGGTGAGTTCTTGTGAATGCGCGTGCCAGGTGATTTTCCGCAGCATCAGCAGCATTTAGGGCTGCGTGTTCACAGCCAGTGTGTTAACGTAGCCGCGCGGGCACATGTCGTTCTCCGAGACGCAGTGGGAGAACTGGGAAGGGTCTCCACCGCGCGCCAGCCTGCGCACACTCCTCAGGCTGGCGCACTGCTCCACCAGCTCCAGGCACTTGCACGCCAAGAAAAAGACGTTCTTGAACATAAAAAGCGACACGGGCGCGTCGTAGAGGAGCACGAGCAGGCACCTGACCGCGAGCAGGGGCGCGTCGAGGAGCACGCCGCTGAGGAAGCGCGCGCACATCCAGCGGCAGCGCATCCGCGAGGCGGCGGAGAGCTCGTAAAGCCACAGCACGGGCACGGCCAGCGCCACAAAGTACGCCGCCATCACGCCGTACCGCAGGTAGTACGCATTGCCGGGGACCTCGTTCCGGACAAGCAGAGCGTCCACGAGCGTGAAACTGTCTAGCACGTCGACGCACGTGCCCACGAAGCAGCCCTGCGAGTGGTAGCGCGGCGCGCCGTGCGGGTCCTCGACCAGCGAGTTGACGAGGCAGAAGAGCAAAGGCGCGGCGAGCAGCGCGGTGGCCTCGAAGCCCGCGGCGCCCAGCGGAACCTCGCGCGCCACCAGTTCCAGGATGGACGTCTGCAGCACGAGCGCCACCTTGGGCGCGCACGCGATCACGTAGACGAGCCACGCGAGGTGCGCGAAGGCGAACTCGCCCAGGTGGCAGCCGAAGAGCGAGCTCTTCTGGCGGAAGCCGCACGCGCGCTCGCGCTTGCTCCGAGCGTTGCGAACGAAGAAGATGGCCCAGCCAGAGACTACCACGAGGTCCGTGGCTATCCAGGAGCACCAGTACAGGTCGGTGAACGCGATGAGGTAGAAGTCCAGGATGCCGCCCTGCAGCACGAGAAAGGCGAAGCACAGCACTTTGTAGAATAGGTTTTTGGCCGAACGTGGGACGAATGGCGGCGCGGACGGCGCGAATTCGCAGCCGGAGGTCATGGCGCGGGCCGCCGCGGAGGCGCTGGTGTCCGTGCTGCCTCGGTCCGCGTTGGCGCTGGACGCGCTCGTGCCCGTGGCCTGCGTGCACGCGCCGCTGCGGAGGAGAAGCTGGCCGTTCTCCGGTGCCGAGGACACGGGGGAGTCCGGGTAGATCGCCGCTTCGGCTCGTACACAGCTGGCCACGGAGTTCGCCTTACGGATGTCCGCGAGCATCGTACACCTGCCCTATTCTGCCTTCTTGTCCGTCTCTCTCGTCTCCGGCCTGCGCAGTCACAATCGCTCAGAATGGCGCAGAAATCCCGTTATGGAGCGCATTGGAATGGACTGCGCGCGCTTCCATAGAGGAATCTTAGCGATTTTTTTTAAGCCTGTGCTCCACATTTGAGCATCTTCTCAGATGATACCAGATTCTGCTTTTTTTTTTAGTAACTTATTACCGAAAGTAGTATAAGAGTGTGTGTGTGTGTGTGTAATTATATATATATATATATATATATATATATATATATATTAATTACACACACACACACACACACACACACACACACACACACACACACACACACACACACACACACACACACACACACACACACACACACACACAGACCCCCTTTCGGTAACAAGTTAATAAAAATTAAAAAAAAAGCAGAATCTCTCACATACATATATATACACACACACACCCCTATAATTGGACAAGAAATATGATTGATTAGTCATTTAATGTGGCAATTTACTGTTTTACAAGACCAATAAAGCAGATGTGCCGATATGAAACTTTGCAGCAGGTTTTATTACACTAGAAAACACCATGATTGTGTGTATTTATGATGCTTCAGCCTTAAATCTGTGAACACACATTATCTAAACATAAAAAAAAAAAAAAAAAAGAAAGACAATACTGCATGAATACTGTGATAATAAACTTTAATTTTCAAGTTATGTTGGATGGTTCTGGACCATAGAAAACAAGCACATATCAGTATAAACATATGCAATTTTAATTAAAGTTCAACAAGAACCGAATAACAACTGGGTGTTTTGTGGATTGGCTACTGACAGCCGAGCTTAATATGCAATACTGAAGCAAAAACAAACCTACAATTACTAGACAGTTAAAGTGATGAAACACTCCGCTTCGTATTTGAATGCATTTAAGTCTGCTTTCGGGAGTCCAATTACACTCAGTACTTAGGAGAGACTGTATTTGATACCACAGGTGATTATAACCTGTACACTTCAGGTAGGTTAAAAACTGACCTGACTAGGCCAATTAGAGAGATTTAGAGATAGAGAAAAAAGAAAGAGAGAGAGAGAGAGAGAAAGAGAGAGAGAGAGAGAAAGCAAGAAAGACGGAGAAAGAGAGACAGAAAGAACAATGTTCAGTGACGAGTTGTTTTATAAACGTTAAGAGTGCATGTGTGCATTTGACATCAAGGAAGCTCACCACCACCACCACCACCCCAGAATCAGTGCATGACAAGAGAATATTCCAGAAAAGCATCACAGCCAACACCAGTTACAGTAAAGTCTTATAAAGCTGCTGTATGCTCAGAGTCCCGTTTAACCAAGACTATACCTGGGTAGATAAGTCAAACCTAGACTTCAGAATAAAATCATTAAGATTTTTTAGCAATATCATTCCAATTTTTACACGTATAACTTAGTGTCTTTTTGTTTTTGTTTTTTAAGCGTTGTCCTTTTTTCTGTTTTTCTTTTTTTTTTTCTTTTTTGTACATAATGTACACAAACACGGAACTGAGGAGGTTTCTAGAAAGGGTTTAGTACGGGTGCACAGCCCTGTTTCTCATTTTTTAATATTAAATTTTTTCTATAGATATATATATATATATATATAGAATAATTCATTTTACTTTGAACTGAATTCATAAGTTTAACGGCCTGCTGAAAGGCACTGCCACAACACAGGGAGAAATATAAGCTACTGTCCATCACTCACACAGTCTAGATTCTAGTAAGGGGAAGGGGGAGAGGAGTAATTGATGGTGGCAGGGAAGATTAGTGAGCTTGAGAGGGAAAGGAGGGAGTAACGATGGGGTGCTATAGGTACAGCTCATAGTAATCGTCCAGCTCCTCGTGAAATAAGTCCCACTCATCTTCAGAGTCTGTGACGTCATCGTCAGTTCCTGCTGCCAGAAGCATAAGGAGCATCTCGCTCAGCTCAAACGTTACCATCTCCTCATCATCGTTATCCAAGGAGTCGCTGCTTTCCCGCTCGTCGAACAGATCCCATAGTGGTGTGCGCCGCGAGCCCTGTGAAATAGTGTCATAACATTACATGACGTTTCGCAACAATTAAACTCATTCTCATTTAATTAAATTAAGTCACATTATTTCACTTTATAAGGCTGTTCACAAGATCATGGCAGGTTCCCATTGTCTGTCAGCTCTTCTGTTCTTAAGGAATTTAAAGTGAATACAGAAGAGCAGGAAATAGTAGTGCTGAAGTCTGTTTCATGAAATCTTAGAAAAGTAAATCCATACTTAGTTTATTCATATAGAAACATTGACTTTTAAAATAACCTAAATGCAAAAAATGATTGCTTATACACCAACAGTGAGGACTCAATGCATCCATCAGAGAATATTTTCCTCGCTGGCCTAAAAGCAGACAGCATAAGATAAGATTGTGTTCTGATGCCTCCAGCAGCGAGGCAGATGCTGAAAAAAAGCAATAACATTTTCCCATTGCAAAGTTATAATTCTTAAACTGGCACAATTATCCAGAAATAGATTAACATTGGGAGAAAAAAGAGGCAGTTGGGACATGTGTATGCTATAGCTTGCTTGTCAGTTTAGGAGAATATATAAAGCAGGGCGATAAAATGGTGAAAAGATAATACTGAGATAACAGAACGATTTAGGAGACTTTGAACATTTGTGCTTCGGCACATCTAAAACTATCCTAACCACATGTAGTCAAACACTGCACCATTTAAAGAGTGTTCTTACTCTCTGAAAATGTTGCTTGATTTGTTCTGCTAGAGTGGGTGAGTTAAGGAGCCTTAATTTGGCCTCAAAAGAAAAAAAAAAAAAGACCCCAATTTTGTAAGAATTTTTTTTTTGCAATTTCTTCTACATTGCACTGGTTCCCAACTAGGGGTCGCTAAAGAACATCAAGAGCACTAGTGTTTTTTTATTTTTTATTAATTAATTTCTTTTAACAGCACGATGAAAAATTCAATTCTGAATATTGCGAATATAATTCATATGAAAAGAAGAAGTTTCCGTAACATCAATAATTTTTAACAGCTTATTGCAAGAGTGGGAACGTACAGATGTAGCTTCAAAAAAAGGAAGGGAGAAGATAAAAATTAATGCGCTAAAAATAATACAAAGTCTTTTTTGGACAGTTATCTTCGGTTTGATTTGATTCAATGGACCAGGGGAGAATTGAGTGTGTAATCTGTGGTGAGAGACAAGCGATAAAAAAAAAAAAAAAAAAGAAAGCCATGCAAATGAGGGAAGCATCAGAGCACCAAACACCCATAGACGGTTGGTAAATACAGAGATTTTTTTCTTTAGTGTAAAAAAAATTATAATAATAAATTCATGTCAAATAGACCCCAGAAATAGACTCCAGATGCTTTGACTAGCGCTGAAAATGAAAATATTTGAGTGACTGTTGCATCCTTTAAATACGCTCTCCTAATTCCCAATTCAAGAAGATTTTATACAACTGACTGGGACATGGAAGTCATTCAATATGTTCAATGTTAAAACAGGGGTATAATTATAAAAAAGCTTGGGGACCACTTACCCTGTTTCTTGCGTTCGAGCCATTCTGCCTTCGCTGGTTTTGGGACTGAGGCTGAGGTTCCTCGAGACGTCCGTCAGGGAAAGCATGCTTGTAGAAGCAATTAGCGCCAAATGGACAGGTTCCACGGCCCTCATCAAAATATCGACAGGGTTTAGTCCTGAGGACGAACAGAAATCAGCTTTATATTCCAAAAATGGCTGACTTTTATTAAATAAATCACCAAAAACAAACTGAAAGTGTGACCACATTATATTCCTTGTTGTCATTTGGCTCCCGTTAGCTTATAATCAATTCTTAAAGCTCTGTACCCCATGCCATCCTTGTACTTCTGAATGAGATTCTGCTTTTCCTCCTTATCCTCCACCCAGTATTCACTTGGGATGACAAAGTTGGACGTGATTCGACACTCTGGGCAGGACCTGAACACAGGAATAAGAAAAGGAGTGCAGAACAACTGGATATTAATTACACAGCAAAAATATGCATCAGCAGAACCTGTACTCTTCATCGGTAAACGTACTTTATGATCTTGCTCTCAAACTGCTTGGCGCTCCTCCACTTGCGAATGCATTTAAGACAGTAGCAGTGGTTGCAGTTGGAGAGGATGCCAAAGCGACGCTCGCTGGGATTAGCCTTCTCGAACACCACTTCCATGCAGACGCCGCACATCATGTCCTTACTGCGCTGGATGGCGAACGAGATCTCCATGTCCTTCTCGTGGGCCTCAATGCACGCCTGTCACGCACAACAGCACAGCACACTCTTTAATCAGTGCATCATCAGTGCTTAGAAATCATACTCATCAGCTAAATCGCCAGTCTTCATGCAGTTAAAGAGCAATTCATATAGACAGAGTAACAATTAAGAAAACACATTGTGTTTTTACCCTCGACAAAAATCACCAAGTATTCAGCAAATATTTGGGTTCCAGGCTATGAGTTTCTGTCCGAACATTGGATGAAGGATATTCAAATGCTCTTATCGTTCCATCTTCGCATAACAGCAAGACGACTGCAGGTTTTGCTAGCAGGGGTGTTTAATGACTACTTTGCACCAAACTATACTTGTTTGGCTAGTTATGCTTTTGATTCTGCCAACTGTCCCCGAGCAGACATGCACACTGATGAAACCGCCTGACTTTGCATCAGCCGCATTACTTTTAAAATATACATGGATAATGAAGATTGTTAACAAAATGTCAAGTGAAGTCTTGTCAAGTCGAGGTGTATTGCTTTTTCCGGTTCTATCAGGCTCCCAACATACCAATTTGTACACCTAAAGGTATGTTTTCTAAAACTGAATATTCCCTGTATCTTGCATATGCAACATGGACTGCAGAACGAAAAATAAATAAAAACCCAGTCTACCATTGCTCATCACATAACGGTATACAAAGCGTCACATTTATAAAGTTTAAATGGAAAAAAGGAAAAACTCACTCTGATGTGCTGCGAACGCTGAGCAGTGTCGGACGGATGGAGCGCCTGTAGGCCACACATGTCGCACACGTCACCGTGCAGATAGGCGCAGTTGATGCCATAGCGACACTCGCCAACAGCTGCGTACGGGCACAGCTGCTTCTTCAGCTCCTTGTTGGTTTGTTCCTTTTCATACTCGTCCTCGATTAAAGGCCCCGGACCATCGGGATCTGCTGTGAGTGCAAGGAAAGGAGGAGAAAGTTCACTTCAAATTCAGGATGATTATTTTTGGTCTAGAATATAAAGCGCTATGATGATTCGATTTGAACAGTACAATTCTAAACGCAAATAAAAGGAGTCTTGATCAACAGTGGAGAAAAAAAGAAGTGACGCAGCCTGAAACCAAAAGCTACCCTGTAGTAGATTATAATCCAATAACGCCACATTTCAAAGATGTCTTATCCTGACTTCCTTTACCCCATGAAGCATTATTTTTAAATGATGTTATAATCCTCAACAGGTCTTGGGAACAAGTATCCATATAAGGAGTTGTTTCTCCCTTAGAAATTGCTTCAACATGCATTTGCATATCCAAGTGTGACAGGAGGGATAAATGATGGACAATGTGTCCCATGATAAAAGGAAAAACTGTACAAGTTCCCCCAAGACCAGAACAGTCTCTTAGATTAAGTAAAATAAATAGAATATAGATTTGTCATTGTACAACACACAATGTAACCATCAATCAGTGAACAGTTATTCAAATCACATGACCCACAACTTGCAGTCACCACTTAAACCTAGGCTGAGCCAGAGACGCACAGGTCAAAACCAAATCAATGAGAGGCCAGAGACAGCACAATAAAACGACGGCAGTGACAGTTTATGTAGTGACACAAATCTAACAGTAAGGCTTCTGTAAATTTTTTTTATAAAAATTAATTTACATTTGTGGCATTTAGCAGACGCCCTTATCCAGAGCGACATACACAAGTGCTAAATCACCCTGTGCATAGCAAGAGAAAGGCAAATCATGCGGTGTGTGAAGAAAGAAACTAGAGTTCTATTCGGAGTGATCTTTATAATGCTTTAGAAACTGAAATATTTAGGAAAATTTCAGGCATGACTCCTGAACACAGCATCAGCTTCCCTGGTGCAGTTGCTTAAAGCAGTAAAAAGGGTATGATTTATTAGCTCTACCAGCGTGTGTGTATTTTATATTTATAGAGATAGAGATAGAGATAGAGAGAGAGAGAGAGAGAGAGAGAGAGAGAGAGAGAGAGAGAGAGAGATAAACACACAGGGGAGCCAATTAGTGAGATCGTAGCTCTCATAAAAAGGTCTTACTTATTTCTCCTGCTTCTTGTGAAAACACACAGTATTCAAAAGTTATTTTTCCACCATGACCTAATAAAAGATTTTAATCTGTAATAAATCAATAAGTGATACCAGCACAGCATAACAGTTTTTTTTCCTGTTCCATTAAAAGTTGGGACACTTTCACTGGACTAAATCAGGATAATAGATTTTGGTCCCAGCTATTTTAAAAGTAAGGGAAATTTAATTAAAATTTCGACCTCACAGTCATCTGCAGTTACGCTGGTATAATGGTGAATCTGAAAGTCCCAGAAATAATCCTCATATGAATAGGAAAGCTAAATTCAAACTATGAGAACAAGGGTAGAGTACACATCCCTGCATCCTTTTTATAAAAAGAACATTCACTACTTTCATAAGTGTACAAGCTCATCTATTTCTTCTAGTTTCATTTCGGATGTTGTGTGAATGCCCTAATCTTTGTTGCAGAGTGTTTATCTGGACACACTGCCATGTGTGCGACTTGTCTCTGCAAGTATTTTATACAGGATATGCCACTTTACTGAATCTAAAGAAATCAAAGACCACCAACATCCATCAACTCACCTCTTCCGCAGTAGGGCTGGCCTGGCACAAACTCAGCAGCATTGACCCAGTCCACTCCCCCAGAGCCGTGGGGCCTTTCCTGGGCTTTGGACGTGCCAGCTGGCCCACTGGGCATGGACCCAGAGTCATCAGCAAGGGTGAGGGGGGCAGCGGGAAGCAGCTCAGAGGGCACGGGTCCAGGGAGTTCCTCTTGCTTGGCTGGTTTGGTGTGTTCATACCTATAACAGATATTAAGTAAACATCAAGCTGCAGTTTGAACGTCTTAAACTAACATGAAATATGACAAATATGAACTAAACACAAGGACTTCAGTTACTATATGTGCTGATCATACAATGAACTGATCAAGAAAAGGAAGCGATTTCAGGTGTTAACTGTCACATCCTTTTATCTAATGAACTTTGTTCGTCGTAAAAAAAGAAAATTGCCATTGAAAAAGTAGGTATGAAAAAAGCACTCATTTATCTTCAGTAAACACTTTGATTTGGTTTGATATGCAGTGGATTCAGAGCCAGCCCTCGAGATAGTGAGAATGAGGCAAGTTTCTGAGAGGTGGGACAGAAAGACACAGGAACATCCAGAACTTCAAAAATGGATGGGACCCTAAAGCAGTGAGGAGGCGATGCTATCGGCTGTGTCGCACTTATAAGTTTGCCTCAACTGCATTCTTGTTTGCCAGGGAGCACGCCATACTGCACTGCCTCAGAGAGAACAGTTTCCATTAGTGATCAGTGTAAACAGCCGAGATCACAACCACTACACAAATCTCAGCCAAGCACACTGTAGTTACAGAATATCTGTGAACATGAATTACATAAAAAGACAATACAGAAAAGAAGAAATCATTCAAATCCAAGATTACAAAAAAAAAAAAATAAAAAAAATTTTGTCAACAATATTTGAGAGAGCAGAAACTCAGGAGTTGTTTTAGCTACTGCAATCGCCCGTATGTATTAAATATGCATCCAGACTCTTTCCAGTGCAGGAGCTCGACATTTTCTCCATCGCATCAGCATCAAATTCTGGAGGTTTCTGTGCTTAATATAGCACCACATGCCAGGCAACTCACACAACCCATAACACAACGCTGTGTCTTCACTTAGAACCTTCATCAGATATTCAAACGCTTCAACACAGAAGCACAAATGTGCCTTTAGTTTGGTTTCCCCTACAGACTGATTGAATGATGCAACGTTTAACAGGTTACATAACGCAATATAAGCAACAGCTCTGCACACAGGAGACAATTTAGTTTTTCTGTTGCCAGATAAATCCTTAATTTAATGAAATGATGCAGATTGGTGAATATTAAACCACCAGAAGGCTTTATTCAGCTATTACTTCCTTTGTGTTCATTTTAATTACAAAAAAATGTCAATAAACAGAGTTAAAGAGCTTTAAAAAAAATAAATAAATAAAAATTCACAGGAAGAAAATTAATAACTGGATTTATTAGGAATAAAGTGCAGCAATTATTTTATCCTAAACTAGGGGTGTATTGGTACACGCAAACGCACCGAACTTTATCGATAGAGGGCTTTTGTTTTGGCACGTGTACCAAATGCAATCCTTTTTATGTACAGAACAAAATACACACAAGATTCAGCTACAGATGCACATCTTCCTGTTTTATCCTGAATTATTATTAAACATCTACATCATAGCATATCTGGCTGTGATGTGTACAGTTCCTACATGCTCATTCATTCACTAAAGAATAAAGTCTTCCAGCAAAACATTTTTTCCTATTGAGTTCAAATCGAACAAGAGACACAGTTAATGTGTCACCACACATTAACCTACAGATAAACCATTGGTAGGGGGGGGGGGGGGGGGGGAGTCCATTATTTACACAGCCTTGAGATTGGGTTTGTGTTGTTCAGTGCAAAATCTCTATTAGAAACTTGGACTGAAAAGAACTGAAAACTACAAACAACATGCTCAGCTTTGAAGAAAAAGGAGGAGTGCATGCATCCCTAAAAAGCTGTTGTCACACACGCACAAGTGCTTTCTCGTGCAACAATAAAGCGTATGTAGACAGAGAAACGGACATTAAGAAATGAGAATGCCGACAGCTACAAGACCATTAGCTAACCAACAAAAACACACAATGCCTCCTCTCAGAACAAAACATTTCCTTTTAATTTTTTATGTAACGCTAGCTGAAGGGAGTGTAAAAATAAGTGACAGTGGTATTAAAAGCTACCGCATCAGGGTGGTGTTGAACTGTGTGAACCCAACAGCAGGATCATAAACAGAGACGGAATGGATGCGTTAACATGTCAGAGTTATGTAATCGTGATGCAGACTGCAGTATGCCCTGCTTTGTCTGGCCCCCAGGGATTAGAAGCAGGAGGGGGCGGCACACAAAAAGAAAGGAGAGGAGCCAACAAAACAAAGCAGACTCCCATCCATAATGAACCATTGCCTGCAAGGTTTCCATGAACCCTCTCTCCCAGTACATGCGAGTCACACACAGTCTGCTGGAGAAATGCCTGCCCTCCTACCATGACAACAAAGCCTCGTCACATACACCAGACACTGCTCACAGCCAAAACACAAACTCCAAGACCTCAAGAAGAAGGAGGAGGAGGAGGAGCAAGCGTGTGAGCGAGAAAAAAAATGGGTTAACGTCCAGTGACGCTGTCACCGAGCAAGCTGCCGAGCACAAAAGCATTCCCTCGCTGCAGCAGTTACTATGGGGATGCACTTGACCGCAGACAGATACCACGCACACACAAAACCAACACTGTCTGGGTAGCTTTATTCTCACACTCCAACTATACGCTCGGATATAATGCGGTCATGTCACGAGATCTATTTGCTAAATTTATTTCCAGCATACCAGGTTTGGGCAAATCTACTGTCAGGTGAATTTGTTGAACGTTCATTCAGCTCACCATGGTCGAGTTGACTTTTAATGATAAACAGTCTACAGTGTATCGAAGCACCATGTTGTTGAGCAAGGTCAAAACTGTTGAAGATATAAAAAGGCATCATGGGGACTAAACAGCCATCCGAAAAAAATTATAACACGCACCAACTTACATTTGTAGCACTTAGAGAAGCATAAAGAGTAGCAGATATCTGACTTTTTGCATTTTATTTGTAAAGTTATTTCCACAGATCCTCAGTGCTACATAGAATTTAACTAATTCAAGTAGGCTAATGTGTACCGACATTTTTTGATATTTATTTAACCACATTCATTTACATTTATGGCATTTAGCAGGCACCCTTATTCTATTGACAGAACGCATCAGACGACAATATAGACAGACTATTTTGAATTAAACCTGTACAACAGAAGTGTCCAGACAAACTGCCTCATAGCGCTAAAATCCATAATGTTAAATATAGTAGGTGTCATAATAGAGTTTAAGAGGGAAAAAAAACCAAAACAAAAAAAACGATCCCTGCTTCATGAACCCCACTGTAAATGTTTTCTAGGACAGGACGCTTATCCTCGAAAATAAAAGCTGAAACTAAAAACTGACGTCTGTATATCTATTCATTTTTCTATCTCCATCATCAACTGAGATGTAAAAAAGGACCACCAAGGAAACAAAAGGATTTTCGCTCTTTTCAGTGACTTGTGTGTGCCATTTCTACAAAATAATGATACAATTCAGAAAAAAGGGACACGCTAAAACATACATGTAGCAGTCAAGATCTAGCACTTCTACACCGAACATATATGATCCAAATCTGCTCCCACCTGCACCGGTCTCCAAACGCGCAGCATCCTTTCTGGAAGAATTTGCAGATCATGGCTGGTTTGCTGCTGCTTTGGTCATGCGAGTATCGGCAGTTGTCCCCTTCTTTGCAAAGTCCGTGCATGAAATACCTTAAAATGAAACAAAGAGACACGGCGGTTAAGATAACGCCATACCAAACACGCTTTTATCACAGAGAGAGAGACGCAAAAACGGTATTTACAGTGTGACTACTAATGATATGAAACAAATGTGTGTACAGAATTACTATCTGAGTCTCACATAATCCAATATGGCTTTTAAACGAGGATAATTCAAAATAATTATACAGAGTTCATTCGTTTGGTGAGAATGTACTAATTTGCCTTGCAAGATCTCAAGAATTATTTTTTTTTGGTCTGCAGAAGCAAAATCTGCCCCAAACAAACCAGTTTGGCGTTTTAATTGTCCTCGCATTGTCTTGCTGAACCATTGCACAATTCATCTCTGTTTTACAATGTGGAATGGGACAAATCCATTCAATCAGAGTCATGCACCAGAAATATCTTCAAGGTGACAATGATACTGCAATGATGTATGACTAGATCCAAACGTGCTTCAGGATAGAAATGAAAGAAGGTCTTCAGGTTGAATTGATAGGATTTAAATGGAAACAAGCATACAGGTGAGTGGGTTTTGATAAACACGTGTACATGTAACTACTTCTAATGATGAATACATTACAAACAAATCCGTAACTATTCAGTGATGGCTGCTGGATTTTTAGCGTACTTGTGTAACTCGAGTGTTTCCCTACTCACTTTAAACGATCTGCCAATTCTCTTTAAACCTCGTTGTGTCCATTGTTGTCTGGGATGTGTAACAATGGCGGCTGTAAGAAACTTAGCGAAGGGTCAGGCAGTTCAGAGAAAGGAACTGACGCCGACCACCACACCAGGCTTTCTTTACGTCAAACTGATAGTGAAAGTCAGTTGTTTTCTAATGTATTTCCGTCCAAATTAGCCTCAAAGAAGTGGTTGTATTGGTAAAGTCAGACCGGCTAAGTCTTGTTTACTCTCAGAGCGTTGCTCGCTATCGAGTATCACAACAAACACAGTTCGCTGCATTTACAGTCACCGCTTTAAAGCAGGAACTCTCTGGCGTCCTTCAGCTCTGGTCCACATATAAAATAACCTACAACGACCGTTTAAAAACACGGTCTAACCCCGCGTTCTCGGTGACCCGGACTAACCTGCAGGTAACGTGTTTCGTCCAGCCTCCCGTCGCTATCGCCGGAGCCGCGATAGACGCCGCCGCCACCGATGCTGCCTCCGCCATTGCTGTTTATGTTGAAGGCCAGCAGCACCCGGATCTTCCGGCGGTGCCCGAGAGTCGCTTCGGCTATTTCCGGAAAAAACACCGAAGATTCACTTTTTTCGGAACTCCACTAGGGGACGCGCGAGCGATATCACACTATAAATTCAAATGAAAACACATTACGTGTTTGTTTGTAATGTGTTCAGTGATAATTTTGCACATGTGCTACATTTTCATTATTCATGTAAACAGTTAGAGGTCGTGTGTCATTTATTATTGTGCATTTTATACATTTATGACATTTGGCAGACACCCTTATCCAGATTTATCCCAGTCAGCTACAGGGGTAACACGCTCAGGGACACAGAAGTGATAACTTAGTATGGCTTGGATTTAAACTCACAACCTTCAGATTAAAATTCCAATGTCTTAACCACTAAACTACCACCTCCCCTGCACACCTAAGCCTTCGGTGGTGTCCTACCTGAATCAAGCCACATCTTAATACACTTCCATGAAGTGAGCAATGCAAGAACTATGATGATGGATTTGGACTGTAATTAATTTCAACAGCCTGTTACACTGATTTATTTTCACGAACAGTGGATTTGCATTTAAGCGCCCATCACTGAACCACACCTCAACAATGATGGAACTGTAATGAATGGGCATTCAGTGACACTCAGATGAGGATGGGTTCCCTTTTAAGTCTAGTTTTAATGTTTTCGATATTGACTGTTAAAAGTGCTATCCAAATAAAGCTGAATTTAACTAAATGAATACCATCATTATGCTGCCATGGTTATCGAAACCACCAATATTATACAGAAACGCAGTATAACAGAGCACTGCTTTACAGACAGGTATCTCATGCAGTGAGAATGAATGGCATTACTACAGAAAGAAACCCAACAAACACAATTCACCAAGTCTTGTTTCACTGCAGCCACAGCTGTGCCACCCACATACATCATCTCCAGCAGAAGCATCAATATTAATGGCCCCTCATAGAATGGCCCCAGGTTTTAGTGCATTTTTGTGCATTTATTATGTGCATTATGGTTTTCCCGGAAAGTTGCAATAAAGGCAAATTGTTTGTTTATGTGCAAATTCTACTAGAAAGAAAATGCTAAAGTATAAATGGTTCATGAAAAAGCTTAACAACTGTTGAACTGTTCTGGCTGACCCACGACGTCCAGCTTTTCTTAAAAACATTTTTTTAATATCCTCGTAATTGTATCTGGAAAACAAATTAATCTTTTTTTCTCTGTCAGCCATTGAGGGATGAAAAAACCAGATATTACGTGTACACATATATATTTGAGCTTGTGCAGTTTGCTATAGATGAGGTTTGCGAGCTCTGACTACAGCGCTCTCTGACCATCCAATCAAAGGACATGAAGTTCCTTATGTTACAGTACACCTGCTAAATGGTGTTAAAAATACAGTCAAACAAACAGTTCGTTAGTAATAAATAATAAATGATCCGAGACATAATGTTTGACTTTTCAGTGAAGGATACGCTGACAGTTGGACCTATACTGACTCCACATTTACGTTAACATTACACCACATGCTAACACCACACCTCATTAATTTCCGAGGAAGCACAAAAATAAGGAGACACACTACCACAGGATACAACTAGCGCCACCTCGTGTACACATACATGTTGTCAAAAGCTAACATAAATCAGAATTAAATGTTTATTTAAAGTTAATTCCAGGCAAGTCAAGTATTCTTTTTTTTTTTATTTCAACCATATACAGTGCAGTATACAATGTAATGAAACAGTATTCCTCCAGGACCAATGTGCTACACAAAACGACAACAATTATCACGAGAAAACACAAAACCAGCTTGAACAAACAGACGTATAAACAGGGCATTTCATAAAGTGCACACGTGCAAACATTAAGTGCAACAACACAACATATTGACAATAGCTATAAAGCACCAACAAGTACACAGAGCTAAATGTGAGATACAACTGTGCAAATAACCATATAACAATAAATACTGTGCATTTAAACATTTGTTGTTGATTTAGCGGCAGTTCTTTTGTGCAAAACATTGCAATTATAAGGTTTAAATGTATGTATCAGAGTCCCGTCACTTATTGAAGATGGCTTGTAAGAAACTTGGCTGTGAGTGCCGATTCAGCACCTCTTCCAAATGTCAGAACAACAACATGGAAAAAGACATAAAGGTTTCCCTGCTAATTATGGTAAATAAGGTATCACATATTTACATGAAGTGATATTAAGCTCACAAAAAGCATATTATACATGCACATGAGACTGTATAGACTTCCCTTAAAATGTCATTTGAAAGCTATTGAAATGAATATTTTTCATTATAATATTTTATAACTTAATTGTAGAACAATGTTTAACATGTTCAAGATATATTAAATGGCTTGTGAACATATGTACATAGACATAACAGACACAAGACTTAACCAAAAAGTCATGTTAAGTCAAGTTTATTTCTATAGCGCTTTTCACAACACACATTGTCTCAAAGCAGCTTTACAGAATTTTAATGTGTGTGTGTGTGTGTGTGTGTATTTATCCCTGATGAGCAGCCATGGCGACTGTGGCAAGGAAAAACTCCCTTAGATGTTATAAGAAAAAAAAAAACCTTGAGAGGAACCAGACTCAAAAGGAGAACCCATCCTCATGTGGGTGACATCAAAAAGTCAAAGTAAAAGTAAAAGTGAAAATAAATACCTGAGAAATTCTGAATTAAAAAAGTATCTGCAAAAAAACCTGGCAAAAGTTCTTTCAAACTAAATCTACATATCTCATTCCGAAATATTTGATGTGTTAACATTTAATTTTTTTTAATGTTGTTACTTTGATACCCATTAAAAAAAGCAGTACACAGCCATAGGAACACTGTTTAATGAGTAAATCTGTGCTACAAATTTGCACCACAGAAATAGAGTTCAGACAGTCTGAGGTTTCATGCTGCATGCTGTTCCAAAATGTTATATAAAAGTTCATGTCAACGTGTTCATGTTTAATGTCAGATAGAACCAAGGTGTACTTTGCTATCCAAGGTTTTATAGAATTCTGCCTTGACTGGATTAAAAACAAAGTTGGATTAATATGGATAAAAACAAAATAATAATAAAATCAGTCATGTTGTAAGAAAAACAAGAAACATTAATACAACTGGGAACTGTTTTAGAGGGTTCAGATCAGGTGTTCAAAACTGCTGATTCTGCAAGTCAGAATAAAATAAACAGCTTCCTGAACAGTGTTCCACATAATTGCTGATTAATCAAAATCAAATAGCTTTTATCATTTATTTTTATCTGAAAACACTAAGGTTTATTTCAAATCAAATGAAATCAAATTTTATTTGTCACATACACATACATACAGAGTACGACATGCAGTGAAATGCTTTTTACGACAGCATAAAAGTGGAATGGAATATAAAGGGAATGGAATAAGCAAAAATAAACAAAAAAAAAGAAGGTAGATACACAAAAAGTATAACCTTTATAAAATATATGAAGATATGAAGATGTGATTAACGTTATTGTCCTTAAAGTGTCCGTGTGCAGTATGGTGTGGTATAATTAATCAGTGTCCTATACATCAACAACGCCTTTCTGCAAATTGGAAAAATGTTCAGGCCTAACCCTAATGCCTGGGTACCAAATATGTATTAAACATGATAATGTAAATACGTGACTACACCGATCAGGCATAACATTGTGACATTATAACATTATAACTGGTGAAGTAAATAACACTGATTATCTCTGCATCGTGGCACATGTTGGTGAGTGGGATATATTAGGCAGCAAGTGAACATTTTGTCCTCAAAGTTGATGTGTTAGAAGCAGGAAAAATGGGCAAGCGTAAGGATTTGAGTGAGTTTGACACAAGCCAAATTGTGAAGGCTAGACGACTGGGTCAGAGCATCTTCAAAACTGCAGCTCTTGTGAGGTGTTCCCAGGCTTCAGTGGTCAGTGTCTATCAAAAGAAAATTAGAAAGAAGAAGTAGATTCAGTAACAACTGTATTACCCAGTAGTGTCAGGAAAATTACCAAGTGTTAAGTAGTTGCCAGAAATGTCTGGACATCTAACAGGTTCAAGGACTTTTAGTATTCAATTTGTGTCTATGGAATTTAAAATTGGAAACATGAATTTCTATATATTGTGACATGTTTAAGTAAAAGAATAACAACAAATGTAATTTTAAGATACAACACAACAAGATGCAATAATTTATGCAACATTTAAACAAAATAATATTGCAGAAAGGAAACTAATTCAAGAAGGTTTTTTTCATTTGGCTTTTAAATATGGGGTGAAAGTAAAAATGCTTCTGCCTTTTATTATTATTATTATTATTATTATTATTATTATTATTATTATTATTATTATTATTATTATCATTAGTAGTAGTAGTAGTAGTAGTAGTGGTAGTATTTCATTTTAACACAAAGCTTTCAAGTGCAAATTTTATTATCAATAATTTTAATAAAAAATATTATTTAATAAATATTTGCATAAATTTCAAAATTCTTTACTCTTTATTATGCCCTCTTTATGCTTCAGTGTGCACTCAAGCTGGCATAAACACAGTTTACATAAAAATCAATGTGGTCTTTGGACCTTGCTGTATATATGTATAAGCGTCAACACACCAACAGTCTACTGTGTGTCTAGCTGTTTTATGAGATTTCCAGTTAGTTCCTTATTTCTGTTACGCTGGCCATCATCACTCACAATGAATGCCTAGAAGTTCCGTCTTTGTCATGTGACATCAGGAATATGCTGTCATTTGTTTGATATTTTTAATATATTATGGCAGATATATTATCCTATTCACATACTTACATTCCTTGACTAATTGTCAGTGTGTGATATTTGGTAATGTTTTCTAATCTACAATAGAAGAGTGGATGATATGAAGCTGGTTTCATGATTAAATGTGGAAAAATCGGTCAGTTATTCGGGTGAACTTCCTGATTTTATTACTTTCGTCCACTACAATATGAATGCAACACCCACACTACCACACATAAACACATGCCTTTTTTTTCCCATAAAGGAGGTTGTAATAGTGGACATTTACCATTTATAAGGACATGTGAAATTAGGATTATTCAGACACAGAAAACTAAGAAAAGGGGAAACTATCTCTATATTCTATCTGCTTGTGTGCTTGATAAATACATCAAGGTAAATGTTTGTCTTTTTTTTTGTAATAAGAAAAAATGCTCACACATTTGGGTGTTTAACTAATAAATACAATACAATGAAAATATTTTGTAGCAGTGGAAAATCATAATTAAGCATAAGAGAGATAATGTGTGAAAATGGTATTTGAGTGAAAGTAAATGTGTCATTATATTTAAGTATATTAAAGCTTTAAAAAGTTAAAAGTAAAGGATTTAAATGGATATTAACATGTTCAAGGTTTGGGGCAAATATTGTTTATTATCTAAAAACATTTATACAAAAGGATTTTCATTCTGTCTGGTAACATTGTTCAGTTTTTGTATCATTTATGATGTAAAAACAAATATTAACTTGAAATAGCTAGAATTTTAGTTGCTTGCTGTGATTAATTACATAGACAGATTACAATAGCTACTGGAATGAAAGCAAGTCGAACCTGCCTTAACCTAATTTTGTTAAATGTATCAATTTTATGTTTGCAAATGAATGAAATGTACATCAGAATGATTTTTTAAATCAGACAGGAGTTTTAAAGATTAAAAGTAAGTGCATCATTTTATACAGACAGTGTCTTCTCATTATTTAAATGCACATTGAGAAATACTTTACCATGTGAAAGTCACTGCAGGTGATGAATTCATGTTTTTTGCCACAATGAACTAGATTGGATGCTTTTAAGTGTAATGTAATGCGTTCTAATATGTTAGCCGAGAGACTTAGAGACCTTTGAGTACTTTGAAGTTTAAAAAAATAAATTCTAAATTTAAAAATAAATTCTTGAAGTGTATTTAAAAGTGGGAGGTGGTAGCTTAGTGGGTAAGTCAGGTAAACTAGAAATACAGCAACATAATACTCCGCCAATGTGTGTTTTGACAGTATTATCCACGAATCGATTATCATTGTAATAGGCATTTACTTAGGAAGTAATAGAAATTTAATAAATGCAGTTTATAAATTTACTATGAAATACCCAACAGTTTTAGATTCAAATAAATTAATACAAATTAATTACGTTTTTTTCTTTGTTGCACAGCATGCCACCCACCTTCTGGATCAGTGCTGTCTTGTCACTGCTTCTGATGGTCACATCAGTTTTAATAAACGCAGAAAAAGAATTTCAGCTCTGCTCTTTTGTGAAAGAGAATTCAAAGGACCTCACCAATAGCAACTTGAACAGGATACCATCAGACTTGCCAGATGACACTGAATACTTAGATGTATCTGAAAATAATATCTCTAGTATCATCCATAATGAACTGTACAGACTCACTCGCCTATGTTTCCTCAAGATCACCAACTGTGGACTTCGATTCATCTCTTCTGATGCCTTTTACAAGAACTCAGAACTCAAGATTCTCAACATCTCTTACAATCTTCTGACCATTATACCTTACTTGCCTCTGCCACAGGTTAGGATCTTAGACCTTTCTGGCAATGATTATGACAACTATACACTGCCAGCTTTTTTCAGTAACTTGACATATCTTACTACCTTCGCAATTGGAAGTTCAAAAGTAACGTCAGTTAAGATGAGTGATTTGGCGCCACTTCGAAATACACATTTAAAACAATTCACATTTGGAGGTGACACTGAGATGCAAAAATACGAGGCTGGTTCTTTTGCCCAAATCAGATCACTGGAGGAAATGTCACTTAGAGTGAGCTTTTGTCACAACTTTGCTATTTTCCAAACCATGTTGATGGACCTTGACCAAACACATACAAAGAGAATCAGGCTAATCAAGCTCTTCCCAGACCAGTGTACAATTACAGGTGATCCTTTCAAAAGCTTTGAGAAATTCCATGTATTGTCCAACTTAACCATTATTGACACTTTAATTAACAGCTCAGTCATGGTGAAACTCCTGCAAAATGTGTGGAAATCATCATTTGAAGAACTTGAATTTCTGAACATAACTTATAATGAAGATACCCCTTATGGGTTTCAATTCCCCAGTCAAAACCATACACTCAATTTACGAGCAATTGTTTTTGACGGCATAAACCACTATCAATATCACTATCCAACAATCAACATGAGCATGGATTTGATTTCTCAGCTGACTTACATGAAGTTCTCTGGTTCTGGAATGAACATTCTTCCATGCAATCTCATTTCAGTTATCCCATCACTGCAGATTTTGGATCTGTCTAACAACCTTTTGGACGATACCGGATTCTGGTGGTATTTGTGCTCATATGAAGGTGTGTTTCCAGCTTTGAGACACCTTTCGTTAAGCAAGAATCGTTTTTCTGATCTGGCCTATATTTCTAAAAGGACTCATGAAATGAAATCTTTAACATCCCTCGATTTAAGTTTCAACTCCATTCAGATTGGGAGTCAATGCTTATGGCCCTCACACCTAACAAAACTAAATCTCAGCCATAACAACTTGGGCGACACTGTATTTCAATTCCTTTCCCCTCATTTTCAAGAGATTGACCTCTCAAAAACAGGCATAAGTGTCATTTCCCAATATGTCCTCTCACAGTTCCCCAAACTCACACATCTTTTCTTGAGTTGTAACAGCATACAGTTCATTCCCTCAGATCTCCATGCACCAGCACTGCAAACTCTTTACATTGATCAGAATGCCATCACATCTATTGACCAGGCTGCGCTAGAGGGCCTCTCTAGCCTGCAGACTTTAAAAGCCGGCAACAATCCATTTGTTTGCGATTGTGACTCTTTTTGGTTTATTACCATGTCGAACAAAGCTCTTCTTCCTGACTGGCCATTTGACTACACATGCAGTTCTCCACCATCACTAGCAGGAAAGTACTTAGACACATACAAACCAGGAAAGCTTTCCTGTCTACCGGGACTCCAGGCAGCAGTTGGCTCTACCAGTATTAATTGCTATTACAGGTGTTTTGGGCATAATTTTCTATGCATTTGATGGCATTTGGTACACCAAAATGCTCTGGGTATGGATAAGAGTGAAGCGTCGGAGCACCAAACAAGCAAATAAATCAATGAACAGCAACTTTCTTTACCACGCATTCATTTCCTACAGCCAGCACGACTGTACCTGGGTGAACTCCGAACTAGTCCCAACTTTGGAGAGTGCAGGCTTGTCTATCTGCATTCATGAGCGAGATTTTGTACCTGGCCAGTGGATTGTGGACAATATCATTAGGTGTGTGGAAAGGAGCTACAAAACAATCTTTATTCTCTCAGAGAACTTTGTTCAGAGTGAATGGTGCAACTATGAGCTCTTTTTTGCCCAACACAGAGCGATAAGTGTAAATGATGACTCTCTGGTCTTCATCCTGTTGGAGCCCATCCCATCTGACTCTCTGCCTAAGAAGTTCATGAGACTGAGAACCTTACTAAGACAGAAAACATATCTAGAGTGGCCAACAGATGAAACAAAGAGAAAGGTTTTCTGGTCTAGTCTCAGGTCCATCCTGAAGACTGCAGACAAAAGTATGGTGCTGAAAGATATTGCTTTTGACATAGCTGAAAATGCGCTTTTATTAAATGAGCAAAGGTAAAGATCCCCAACAAACTGCCATTTCACTCAAGTACATTTATTTTAATGGCAGCTGCAGGAGAACCAAAGCAATAACAGTGTGTTCCAAGGTCTTTTATTCCTTTTATACTATAATTTGGCAATTATTGCAATTTTCAATCAATTAAACATTATTTTTAATTTCTTTATAGTAAACTTTGATCATGTGAAAGCTGACATGCAAGTTAGTTACATTATAGCAGCTAAAATACCAATTAAATAATTCTCCATATAAACGCTTAATTTGTCCGTGCAAAGTTTCTGCCCCACAAGTCTTCGATAATGTAATGAGAAACGTGTATTATATGAACTTTGCACCTTGAAATATTCTGTAGAATTGTACATCGCCGTGGTATAAATAAGTAAAAGACCGTGAAAAAAATCACTGAACGCTGTATATACGATTTTATAAAGTGTTTTTGGCAGTTGCATAAATTGCCTCAACTGAACAAATACTGAATTTATTGTGTAAAATGACAAATGCACGAATGTTCAAAGTGACTTTGTCTCCACCTACTGTTAAATGAATATTTGCTATAAATTTCAGTATACAGTGTGCATTATTAGATATTTGCTTATTTGATAGAAACTTGTTTTATTTTATAGTCATATATTATATACATACATACATACATATATATTATATATATAGAGATGTGTATGATGACATTGGTTTTGATTTTTGTTTTTTAAGTTATTCTTCAAAAAGTCCCTTTTGTTCATTAGAATTTCCCATGTTTTCATTTTGTAGCAGGAAATATAGCATTGTTTATCTAATCACCTGGGGAAAAAAAAAAAGTCCAGAAACATTGCTGCACATGATGTTGACAGTAATATTTTTCATTGTTTAATAAATGTGTTGCTTATCATACCATACTGAGTGGCCAGTGATGTCTGACCTAAAAATCACAAATATGTTCTGGTAGCCTATATCTCCAACTATTCTTGTAATATGGAGATATTATCGTGACATGCTTCTGGAGCAACCATTCTTTCTGCCATGCTATTTACTTTACAAATGTATATTTTTATCTAATAACTAGGCACATGTAAGTGTAAATATGTAAGTGTAAGTAAAGTTGAAGTGAAGTAAGTAAATCACACTGTTGATATTCAGGTGAATAGTGAAAAACTTTACATGTGGGGCAAAATAAACAACATGGTGTTCAGGTAACTTTCTCATAACTGACCAATAATTAAAAAAATTATGTACCTATTACAATAGTTACATAATGGAAAAGACTCTACCATTTTGATTGTGTGTGAGTCAGTTCATTGAGTTGTCCTGTTTAAGTGATCGTTGATTGTCGACTGGAAGAAATGTGTCATGTTTAAAGCTATGTTGTTACACTTTTTTGTATTAAAATTATTCCACGGAAATCTTTAAATCATCTGAGATATGGGTTTGCCTTGGATGTGTTATTATAATTATAATGAATATAATTTTATATAAGAGTATTAGTTATAGTTTAACAAATAAATTTGCACACCGTTCGGAAATAAATAAAGAGTGAACAGCCTAAAGAAAACTAGGCAACTCTAAAACTATGAGGAAGGATTTGGATTGCAATTAATATCAACTGTCTACTACAATGGCTTAGGACGGCAATTTACATTAACAGCTCTGCATTTAAGCAACAAACAGTAAATAACACATTCGACAATAATGGAACTATAATGAATACACATTTCGTGCCACCCAGAAGAGGGTGGGTTCCCTTTTGCGTGTGGTTCCTCTCAACAATTCTTCCTCTTACCCTCTCAGTAAGTTTTTCCCTGCCACAGTTGCCACTGTTTCGCTTCACAGAACTACTGAAAACTACCTGGAGCATTACATAAAGTGCACATGTGTGACATTTAGTGCAAAAAGAAAAACATAATACAGGGAAATAGAAGACACAGTGACACTGCAGCAGTGACCGGTACAGTACAGAAGATTTGTGTAAGTGCAGGTAGATTTGCCTGTATAATAATAAATACTATTAAAACTGAATTGGTTTTAGCATCAATTTAAGAGGATTTAAAGAGATTAACTTATAGGCACTAACTTATATATTCATATTTTATAAAAAAAACTTGACTCAAAACACAACTTGCAAACCACATCTGCAGCAAAGATATAAGATATCTAGACTTAATAGCATCTTTGGGACATTGTTTATAGGACTGTGGTGAGACCTGCGATGTTGTATGGTTTAGAGTCAGTGGCATTGAGTAAAAGACAGGAGGTGGAGCTGGAGGTAGCAGAGCTGAAGATGTTGAGGTTTTCATTGGGAGTGGCGACAATGGACAGGATCAGAAATGAGTTTATTAGAGGGACAGCACATGGTGACAAGGTGAGGGAGGCGAGATTGAGATGGTTTGGACATGTGCAGAGGAGGGACATGGGGTATATCGGTAGGAGAATGCTGAGGATGGAGCCACCAGGAAGGAGGAAAAGAGGAAGACCAAGGAGGCAGTTTATGGATGTGGTGAGGGAAGACATGCAGGTAGTTGGGTTGAAAGAGGCAGATGTAGAGGACAGAGGGGTATGGAGACGGATAATCAGCTGTGGCGACCCCTAATGGGAGAAGCCGAAAGAAGAAGAAAAAAAGCATCTATGGGACATTATTAAAAGCGTGATACAAAATAAAAAGGAATTGAATTGGAATTGGGAACAACATATGAGCCATTTGGGGAGTCGTAAGAGTCGACTCTTATGAGTCAATAACAACAGCCAGTACTACATATAAGTTACTCAGTTACCCAGAAGCGTTTACGATGACGCATGCGCAGTCGGGCTTAACTCAGCCCCCCTCCCCTCTCTCCTCCTATTTCACGTAAGATGGAGGTTTGAAGGTGCAGCCGCTGTACATGGTTATAGAGGCTATCAGAACGCCTTGGTGTAGCCAGAACGCGAGTAATCCAAACGAAAAGAACAGAAAGAAAAAGGTCCCAGTTTCTTTAAAAAAAAAAAAAATCCGGAGTTCAGAAAGATTACTTAGATCACCCGCCCAACTGCTGTGAATAAATCTTGAGAAGAACACATTTAGACAGGGTGAGTATCCCTCCAGCTAGCCGCGTTAGCTCGCAGCCTGATCTCGCCATCAAACGGAGACCAAAGTTTTGGTTCACACTTTAGTGTAAGAGTTTATTACAAACCAGACTGAACAAACACACCACTGGTAATGTGTCTGCTTTTTTCGTGTATTGTTTTATCGCAAATAAATCTGGTGGGCTCCTCAGAAGAGTGCACTCGGCTGGGGAAGACTTCCCGGAACAGGCCTCACTGCTAATATGGCTAATAAATATCCATTCTTTAGCTCCCAGTCACTTATTGCCGGTTTATTTGCAGCATCCAGGTTATTTTTTTATTTCTAGTTAATTTATATTCTTCTGTTTCAATAATTTCTTTAAAAGTCGTATTATTCATCTTAAGTAGACGTGTAATTGGCGGTCTTGCTGTACTGTCAACAAACTAGCTAGCAGGCTAACTGTCAGTAGCTAACATCCAGGGCTGTTAGCTAACTCGCATACTAGATGTGACTTGTTTGTTAGCGCAAAGCAACACCTAATATCAGAATTTTATTGCATTTAATTGCAGTGTAACTGTGCAGTAAGTCATATAACGGGTGGATATTGTGTGCCTTGGCCTTGTAAGGTAGGTAGATGGGTATCTTGCTAGGTTAGAGAGCTAACTCCCCCCACACCCAGCTATACTGTAACGGTAGTTAAACTGCGCTCTGGACTTAAGCATAGTAGAAATGCCAGAAGTGTTTCAAATTGTGTGTCTTTAATGAGAAGGTTTTGTAGAATTATAACGGGGTATAACTTTAAATTCACACCATATCCTGGGTTATGTTTTATATATCTTTATACTGTGTCTGTATATACACTGTGTTGGAAGTTTCTGAACAATTGTACATACAATGTAGATAGCTCATTGTCAATTTATATATATATATATATATATATATATATATATAATATATATATATACACACACACACACACTCTGTTATATGCAATCATCTTGCTCAAAATTGAATTTACTTTTTCATATATGGATTATAGATAGCATACCTGTTCCTGTACCTACCTGTACATCATATATATTTATATATAATATATTTAATACACACACACACACACACACACACACACACACACACACAATAAGATAACCCCACAGTGGGAATTTTACAGCAGCAAAGAAGAGGTGTGTGTAATATATATATAAAACAATACAAATTATTATATGAAAATTAATATAAATATATATGTATATAATGTACCGAGACTGTTGAGACTACATGTATATTATACATTTTCACTGCACATTTCCTTTATATTTGTTATATAACGATATATATTGTATGTATTGTTACATATTTATCTGCACTTGTCAGTTTGCACAATGCTTCTAGTGGATGTTAAACTAATTTCTTTGCTGCAAACCTGTAATATGCTTTGACAAAGTTCTATCCATTTCTATCTATCTATCTATCTATCTATCTATCTATCTATCTATCTATCTATCTAGTAGCTGCAAGTCCTTCGGACAGAAAATATATTTTGATTTGAGAACAGACTTTTGAATAACATTAATCCACACATTTCATTGTAGTCTTAAATTGGTCATGTTGCTGTTTAGTTCGTCCAGTAATGCTGGGTTTACACTGTATACCAGAAATTCATTGGTCATGAGCTGAGATCTGTGGTGTCAGTACGCATTCTGTAACACGTTTACCCGCAGCCAATTTAGTGCCACTCAGGGGCAGAACGTTCTTACTGGCAATATCATGGCTAGAGGAAACTTTCCAGTTGGAAAGCTACAGACCTGTGCTGCTTTACTGCACACCTGTTATAGAACTTTCATGGACAAACAAGTCATTTCACAGTACGTTATATAATTCCTACTGCGTAATCTTCTATAAGATAATTGCAGTAGTAAGCTATATTTATGAGACCGCTGCTTTTCAGTGTTTAAACAGTGTTTGGTCACAGTGTCAAAGTTCAGTTGTGGTGTCTGAAATATGTTCTCAACACATTTGTCTGAAAGGAGAGTAAAGGATTATGTGAACCCGACATGTTTTCGGTTAGGTGAGCCTGTTTTCTGCACAAGTTCATTTTAAGTCACACTGATGGATTAACACGACTCAGAGATGTTCTTCAATCTCGGTTTTAGTGTTGGATGAGTTTTGTTGTGTAGACTGACACAGGATATTGCACATTCAGTCAGGATTTTTTTTTTTTTATCTCAAGAATAATAATGACTAAAATATTATAATGACTATGACTAAGTGCAGTGGGACTTGGATCTTGGTGCAAACAGGGTTGTCAGAAATAAGGAAATATTGCACAAGTTATACTCATAACTACTAAATAATAATAGTGATAGTAGTAATAATAATAATAAAGTGTAAAGTGTTAAATTGTTTGTATTAAAGTTCATGCAGTGTAAAAATGGTGATTTTATGCAACTGAGATATGCAACTGTTTTACACTTTTTTTTTCTCCTGCAAGCAACAAAGAACCTTTTTCTGTGAACGTATCAGATCAACAGCAGCATACATTTGTATTACAGATTAAATATATTGATTAAACATTAAAAATGTGTATTTGTGAGAGAACCTTGCATGAATAAAGCAGATATGATCAGCAAGCAGCTTGCTGACAGACGAAAGGTGATTCTGTATTCGAACAGTAGTCTGATTTAGATTTCTTTTTATATCTTTGATGCTTGCAGATTTAATAGAGTGCCCTAATTAAAGTACACACTGTGTGTAATCTTTTTCTTTCTCAGTTCTCACCCGGCAGTTAAGTCTTCTTGACAGTAGTGAAGGCCATCATTCACATGTATTTGAACTACTGCTGCATCATTGGGCAGTGTAATACCTTTCGTTTCTGTCCTCTACACTATGCATGCATGCACTACTGCCTGTGATTGGCTAGCTTTACAGTGATTGACAGATGTTGGTCTGTTTGGCCTCTCACGCTCTGATGGCTGTGGTATCGTGGGATTTAAATTGTGAATTTCCAGATAACATGATGAAAGCTTTTAGTGTTGTACCACTAGGGAGCTTCAAACCAGTCACTTAATCAGTATTTTTTGTTATAGCGCAGTAACATGATTTTGTTTTTGTTTTTTATGTGAATTCTATAGCCAGCTAATTCATGTTAGAATTGCATTTGATGACCTAATTGATGTATTGTATTGATGTAATTCTGTTCTTGAATATCTGTTCCAGGTGTTTGCTTGGTCTGCTCTCTGAGAGAGAATATAGCTTGAAAATGGAAGTTCAATAGGATATGACTGGGCAAGGCTTAAGAAATGTACAGAAATCTCCCTGGCCCCATTTGTTCTGGCAGTTCTAAATAGTGGCAGACGCAACGCTATAAGTCACAGCAATGATCAATTCTCTGTGTGACTTCTCAAAGAGTGCATGGTGAATTTTCTAGTTGTTGAAAGGAGGCATTTTGAATGAAAACAAGTATGCTGGTTAAGTCCTGTTATGCGGGTTTGAGGTGGCCTACTTGATGTCTGTTATCACACACACTCTGTGTGTACAGTTTCTGATTAAGCTTTGAACACTTGCTGACCCTCATAGGAAATGATCCATTTGTTCTTTTCATCTGAAACTGAATAAATGTCCTTTTTCAAATGATTTTGCTATACCCTGAGGACATTTGGGTTTGCGATCAATAAGATGAGAAGATGAATCACAGTTTTAACTGTAAATGTATGACTTTGAGAAGTGTTGTTCTATGGTAATGCACAGAAACCCTTAGTCCAGGTTTAGTCTTTCCAGATGCCCACGCAATTTATTGACGAATAAACCGGACTGCAAACTTACAACGTTATAACATTACACTTTTTGTTGTGTGACATGTAGCACTTCCTCTTTGTTTACACATTAAGCGAAAAAAAAAGAAAAGAGAAGTTGCACAGACTGGCATTTTTGTCTGCCTACGGTTTATTTCCCTTCTGCATTCATACTCCCAGGCTTTATTCATTATTTACCGTTATTTATAACGTCGGGGCTTGTTTCTTTGTCTGGGTTTTTGGTCTGATGATTTTGGAATTAGCGTATTAGATAAATAAGCCTTCCAGAAACATTCATAGCTATTGGTAAATCGTATTTCCAGTCACTTTAATCCACCCTGTCTTGTGGAATTCTGGTTTGTCATCAATTAATCAAGAAATTAGAGATTAGCAGTCTACCAAGAAGCAGAAGTGAGAATTAAGACATATGTGTAGTTATATATAAGATGTGTATATCTATTTAAACATATACCTTTTTAGGAGCAACATACCACAGGGTAGGATTCTCAGAAAAGCTTCATTTATTCGTAGAATAGCTTCAACAAAGCGAAACACTTATTTGATGTCTGGTTCATGATGTCGCTCATGATGATGTAGTTACTGCATTTTTGTCAGATGCAAAGTTCATACTTTAGATTTTCCATTTCAAAACAAAGGTGCTGTACTGCATTCAAATATGATGACTAGGGAGGACTTTGGTGAGGACATGGCCACCAGTAATACTCATAGTTTGGGGCATTTAAACCATGCCTGACTGGCCCAAGGAAATCCATTGAGTCTTGCTGTTGGTTCATTTATAATCTGTTTGTGGCAAAAGCAATTGAGATTCTTCAGTTTAGTTTTTATTTATCGGATGTCTCATTTTAGTGAACCTTTGTCTACTGTAGAATCCTGTTCTTGGCTGACAGGAGTAGAACCTGCTCTGCTGATCTGGTGTTGTAACTGATTCACCCAAAAATTTGAAGCATTCTTCGTTAAGGTCTTTTCTTCTCACCATTGTTGTAAAAAGTGGTTATTTGAGTAACTGTAGCCTTCCTGTTAGATTGAACAGATAGACCTTTTTTTCACTCGGATCGGTCATCCACATGACATATTTTCCCCGTTCTGATGATTGATTAGATCATTAACAAAAACCTCTTACGCTGTATGTTCAGGACTTCATGCGTTGTTCATTTTATACATAATCACATGATTGATTAGTTGTTTAGCTGTTTTTAATATGATCTTTTCCACATGAAAACTCATATTTGTGAGAATCCTTAATGAGCAAACCCAAATAAGCTGTTCAGATAATGACCCGAATGCTGTTTTATGATCAGGGTAAGGCAGAAGGTGTCAGGGTCATGTGCTGTGAAATGTGAGCTGAAATATCCATATGTTTTCATTTGATAGTGTAAATAATTTGCATTCCGTTTGTTCTTAGCAGTTTTTCTAACAAAAGATGTTCTCTCATGTATGCACTTTCCAGATAACAGAAGAATGCGCTTCCTCCTGGTTTATACAATGCAAAAGCTTTACAAACACTGTATCTGTGAGAAAGTGTTTACCCTGAGACTTTTACCCAGTTTAGATTAAAGGTCATTTCAAATTGATCCCAATTCAGGAGAGTGTAAATTGAATTAAGTACATGTGTTAATGGAGTAGTAGACCCTGGGTCACCGTAAGTGATAAATTCGAGCAAAATGTGTTGTCATAATGGCAATAATTATGTTGCATTGGTGATGTGTGAGTAATGCGAGTAATGCTTATAGTGTGTCAATTCTGGTTAATGTAAGTCATTAGTAAAAAAAATTTTAAGGGAAGAAAAGGATAATTTGTCAAGTAAAACCAGCTTTTTGTTGAGCTGAACATCATTAATTGTGGAGAAAATATTCCCCCATATGATGTGGGAATGGTGAACATTTCACTCAAATTTCCCCATAAGTTTTTAGTTTCAGTTGGTTTGAGATTTAGTGCCCGTGAAGGCCAATTTGTTCAGTGAGCTCTCAAACCCTGTGGATGGGGACAGGGTCATTTTGAAAGAGAGCACTCCAACCAGGGTTGGAATTTTTATCGATTTGCAATGACCCTTCTGTCTAAGGGAAAAAATTGACCCAAACCGTGCCTGCAGAAATGCCTCGTACTGCACAACTGCCAACATTTCGCCTTTCATATATGATCTAATTCTACAAAATTATGATTTATTTAGTTCAGTTTATGCCCAGCAGTATTGATTAATGCTTTTGGTTTCGAAAGGCTTCAGGCTGCTTTGCCCTGAAAATGACTGCCATGTTTGATTGCAATATATGTTTTTCTGCAATAAGGGGAAAAATATTTAATTTGTATAATGTACAACTTAAGTTTTTAAGTGTTTGAGATGATACTACCTAATGCTATGATAATGCTATGAGAAAAGCAGCAGTGGGTATCTTTAGCCGTAAACTGGGACTGGAAGATTGGCTAAAATCTTTAAGGTCTGGTGTAAGGGAACACTTTTGCTAGTAAGTTATGACTGTGGTGGGCAGTGAGTGGTCAACTGAAACGCTACACCGGTGCTAATTCCGCAAATATATCCACGCATCTGACCTGAGCTGGACATGGAACTCGATGAGAACGCAGGTCAGTAAACTTTATTGCTCTCTGCTTGTTGCTTTATTGTCGATGTTACAGTAAAATCAGGCAATTGGTTGAAAGTTTTCGGTTTAGTTTTTGACTCAATTCTGCTTTGCCTTGAATCTTATCATGAAAATTTGTCTGCACAAATATAAAGTGCATCTGTTGCAAGTTTGTTTCTTAAGCACTTGAATAAGATTGTCTAAGATGCAGTGAATCTTTGGATGTGGAATCCTGGACATTTGATGGGGTAAAACCACCCAACCCTGGGCAGTGTTGCTAATTCCATCCAGGCATGTTCTGGACATGGTACGTTCGAACCATTGACTTCTCAGGATGTTGGCTTGAGGAAGAGCTGATGACCCTACATGTAGAGCAGCATGGTGAGGGGAGGAGCTGTGTCTCCTGCCCGGTTCTCAATCTTTAGTGTCCTTTTAAAGCGACCAGAGGCATTGCCACGGTCTTCAACAGCTGGTGTGCATTGGACATGGTATTTTTAGCTCCCTTTTCTGTGTCCCACCTCCACCCATTCTCCTCCTGCCGTCACACAACCCACACCTTACACTGAAGTGTATTAAATGCAGATATTGTGGAGGAGGCAGTGATGAGTAGGTCCAAATGTCATGTTGATATGGCAGTCAAAGTGACCTGGAGTATGTCTGCCAACCCATTTATCAGCACTTTGGCAGAGCTTAGTCAGGGCTAATGCATGATACAGTGTGACTAAGAGAAACCAGTTCACTGACTGTTTGTGCTCATCGTGTTCTGTACTAAATGGTGGTTTTGTCTCTTAAGAATGCAGTTTTTAGTATGAGAAATTACAGTAGTCATCAGGAGTTATTGGCGGAGCTTAGCAACGGAAGTGTGTTTAGCTAAAATAAAAACCAGAAGGAAAGATTTTCACTCAATCAGCATTAGTAAGTGTGTTCAGGGTTCTTATAGTGCAAGGGCCAGTTCTTCTCAAGTCACAGATATCAGTTGAGAGGAAAGAGCAATAAAAACCTGTTTTATATATATATAAATATAAAATACTATTGTTTATTTTCACAGTTGGAACAAAGGTGTGTCTGTATTTGAAGTTATAGTTTCACTATAAAATTTTCAAATTGAAACAAAACCAAATATAAACACCAGGACCCAGATGGGCCATTCTAATTACCGTATTTTCCGCTACTTTTTTCCCACGTTTTGAACCCCCCGGCTTAAACAACGAAGCGGCTAATTTTTGAATTTTTCTTGTTTTTTTCCCGGTTTCACAAACTTCAAGCCAAAAAAACTGAACCCCATAACATTAGACCAATGAAATTTCCGAACAGAAAAAAAAAACGCACCTCACCTGTGTTCTGAGCTGCACGGCATTGGGAGAAAAAACTTTTTTTTTTAAACGCATGACGATGCCAAAAGAAAAACTCCCGAGAGAAATAGTTGTAAAAGTAAAGGAGGAAGACAGTGAACAATGACTTTCTTGGTCGGCTACTGTTTAGATACAAGCCATTGTAACGCGTTGAGTCTCGGTGAAGGGAGAGCTCGCTAACTCCAGTTGCAACAGAAATCATATAAGCACAGACAGGTTTCCAAAACTCGTGCTTATTTTTATTTTTCTCGGCAACAGCGTTGCGTGTTAGTCAAAGAAACTTAGAAATGAGCATCAGAAAATAAGACATATTCCTCAGTCTTGCACACATGCAGTAATACCGGAAAAAATGCGGCGGCAGCCTATTCCCAAAATACCGCTACGCTTCTAAAGAAAGCGCAACATATTTCACCCGTGACACTGTCTTTTGTTAATGCCTGTGTAAAGTTTCAGGTTCAATGTAGACTATTGTAGATTATTTATGTTCAAAATAAAAATCTTTGTCATATTCAGTGGGTGCGGCTTATATATGGGTGAGCGTTATAGTCCGGAAATTACAGTAATTTTCTAAGTATGTATTCCTACTAAACAAATAAGATTAGCCACACCCTTTTATGCAATGAATCAATATTTTGCATTTTATATTGTATACTCATGTTCTGTATTATTTGTTTTCGCTCATACTCACACGGTGTTTATTCAGTTTGTTTAAAAAGGCCTACTATAACCAAACGTATTTTAGACTGAGACTTCAGAAAAGAGCTCGGAGGCTTTCAGAAAAGCCCAAAATAATTTCAGCTAAAATCTTCGTCTGTATGCAAGTGCCTTTTGTTCATCGGGTCATCTCAGTCATCTTTTCTGTTAAAGTTAATGTGGTGCTCCTCATCTCACCTCTCATTTATGTTTCTCTCCAGTGTCACGCCCAAACTTTCCTCTGCAGTGAAACAACGCCTCCATTTGCCCCATCGTGCCATAGGATGTCCCGTAGCCCTGAGGTGAAAGAGGATCCAATGGAGTGCCCTCTCTGCATGGAGCCCTTGGAGATAGATGACGTTAACTTCTTTCCATGCACCTGCGGCTACCAAATTTGCCGTTTCTGCTGGCATCGTATCCGCACAGACGAGAACGGCCTCTGTCCCGCTTGCAGAAAGGTACAGCTGTGTGTGAAATAGGAGACTTGAGGGATTTCTCCCACAGGAGTTGAAAGTAGGAACCTTATTTGCACAACCGAGTGGATTTGAAAAATGCCTTTATTGCAAGAGAGAAAGTGTGCTATGTCACTTAGAATGTGGTGCTAATTTGCTTGACGACCCCCCACCCCACCCCCCGGCACTCTTTTCTTTTAATATAAGCTTTCACTTATTTAGACACAAAAAACAAATCCAAGATTTTTTTTAATTGTCACTTTGAAAAACTGTAATTGTCTTTGCTTCAGGAACTTCTTAACATGTTTTCTGTATAGCACTTTGTTTTTCAGAAAGGGCTCCACAGGGGCTGGTGGAGAAAAGTGTTTTTTGATAGCTGGTGTTCAACATCTCAGCAAGCTTTGATAGAATCATTTGCGCTCTGTTTCCTCAGGCTTCCAGTCATTTCATTATTTTAGTGCACTGGAGCTCTCTGGGGGGAAAAACGGTGGCATTTCCAACAGTCTCTTTATCACCATCCAGTGATTATGCAGTAGTTAATAAACTATATTTCCAGTGTGTCCACACCCTAACATCTCACTACACTACATAAGGCTGTTGTAGAGAATATAATCAACACCAGGTTTTATGTGCTTTTTTGCAAGTTGGCCATGTAACAATTATTCTTAAATGGCAAACCACACTCCCTGTGCTCTAGCCCTATCCAGAAGACCCAGCTGTATACAAGCCCTTGTCTCAGGAAGAGCTACAGAGGATAAAGAACGAGAAGAAGCAGAAGCAGAACGAGCGCAAGCAGAAGATCACAGAGAACCGCAAACACTTGGCCAGTGTACGTGTCGTCCAGAGGAACCTGGTGTTTGTGGTGGGACTATCACAAAGGCTTGCTGACCCAGAGGTGATTTTTATACACACACTTAATGTAGTCAAAATATTATATTTTATTATATATTATATAATAGGGCTGAAATGATTCCTCGAGTAATTCGAATACATAAAAAGCATTAAGGTAAATTATTAGCCTCTATGCAGTGTTTAGTTAAATGGACTAAACGAAGCATAGTGTTTACCTACGGAGTATTACTGAGGCACCACTCGCTAAATTCTGGAGCGCTCTGGACATGTAAATACAGAATACGCTGCAGAATTTAAAAAATGGAGGAATGGGGAAACAACAGTGAGGTGCAAGGAGAAGAAAAAAAAATAAGGTTTTCCTAATTCTTACTATTCTCCCAATTCTGAGAATTTTTTTGCTACTTTTTAAATAATTTTTATTTTTTTCTCTGCCATTCGGGCTGCGTCACCCCGTCTATAGTGCCAGAAAGTTTTACACATTGAAAGTGAAATGGGCTACAATCAATAGAATCGCATGGTATTAAACTAAGCCTCCGAGCTCTGGATCCCTGTGTAACAATCAGCTCTGGAGGAGACGGAACGAGACAGATGTTGAACATACATGGAACAGCTTCAAACTTCAGAACAACAACATTGCTACCGGTGCACCGGTAATGTTGGATGTTCACGAGAAAAAAAAGTTGGTATTGCGAGGAATGAAGTCAGAATTGTGTGAAAAAATAATCAGAATTAGGTAAACTTTTTAAATTATTTTTAGATTTATTATAAACGTGGTGGAAATGGGCTTTTATTTATATATAAAATATATTTTACATTTTAAAGAGTAATCTGAAATGTATTTTAATATTTTTATTTATGATTTTGTAAGTCATCTTGGTTATCAGATCCTCTTCCACAAAGTGTTGTTTTACACTGGAATGTTAATAAAGTATAAGGGGTAGCTGAGTGGTTCAAACATTGAACTTCTGCTCAGAAGGTTGTGAGTTCAATGCTCAGGCTACTTCTACAAGAGTTCGTATAAATGTAAAAACGGCTTGTAAAAAAAAAAAAAAAAAAAAAAAAAAGTCCATGTCCACACTTAATTTTTAATCATTTCCCAGAAGTTGCTCATCCACATTGAAATGTCTGAAAGTGCTAACGCCCCTGTATTGCACATGAGCAAAGCGTAAGACGCTTCGACCCGCGTTATTTCCGCTTGCCGTTTATTTAATTTTCGACTCTTTAACAAAAAAATGCAGCCTCATTTTCAATAGAAATAAATAAACACTTTAAGTGTTTTAATCACATTTGGACCCAGCAATTAATGTAGTTAAATGAATGTAAATAAACTGGGGCTGTTTTTGGCTGCAGGTCTTTCCACCGGAAAATGTATTGTTGCAATTTCTGAGCATGGTTATGTGTTTTATGTTTTCATATTGATAGGACAATTTTGGAGAAGATGTTTTGTAGAAATGGATCCTATATTTCATAACACAATTTTTTTGCAGCTTCTCTCAGCCTCCACTCTCAGTCTGCTTCATGCCCACGGACTGCATCTCTCTCACTTGTTTCACTCTTTCGCTCACTCACTCTTGCATGTTCTTTCATTCTGTCTCCCGATTGCCATCGCTGCTGACATCATGCACCACGAATAGCTCCCAGCACAGAACAAATTATGCAGAGTGAAAAGTGGAGAGGTAGAGTGCTAACATGTCTGCCTGTACATAGACTGTCTGAATGAGATTAGAAGCATACAGCTCAGTAAACATTCAGACTGGAGCAATGTGTTTGTGCTGTTACGGTTTAACCTTCAAACTGCACCATGCATTTCTGCTAAAAACAGCTCAAGGCTCCTTCAAACCACCCTGCAAATACAGCATAAAACCCCACCACCACCCTGCTGCCTAAGAAAGCACATGAGATACAGGAACTGATGGGTTGATGTGCTAATGTGTCTTGAATGATAAATCCCACCTGAGTTTGATGTTTTGCCGAATGCAATATTTCCCAGTGAAACTGCCGCCGCACCGATTTTTAAAACGTTTTCAGTTCTCCGAAGTCAAAGCTATATTTATTCACGTCTTCCATATTGGCAGGTCTCATTTTTAGTATTTTAAAACTACTTTTCCTCTAATTTCTTTTTCATTAGTTACATTCTCGTACTTATTTCAGCTTAGTTTTGTCTTCTCGTTCTACTCTATTAGCACTTCCACAGCCCTGTATGTGCAAATTGACAATAAAGGCAATGTCTGAATGTTGTGAATGTGTGATGGTTTAAAAGCAATGTTTGCAATTTTTGTTTTGCAAATTTGATGAATTTTACTTAGTCAATCTTGTTCGGCTTTTTCTTCACATTTAAAAAGGGTGCAGTCTTGAGTGAGCCAAAGCCACAAAGAAACATCTGGGCTCTAGTTTAAAGTTAAAAGAGTGACTGCAGTCTCAAAAGCATCTATCAGACTGAACTTGCCTGCGTATGAAATGGCACTCAAGCATGAGGGAGCCTGTACGATTTGATGTCTTCTGGGCTCAGCCCCTTTGTTTTCTTTATTAGTTTACTTTTCTATTTTAATTTGCTCACATAAAATGCTTACAATCCCTCTTGCTTATCACATAATGATTAGGCTGTGCTTCCTACGGGAGACATGGACCCAGCAACCGTATCTTTCCCAACTGCTGCTATGTCATACTGAATTCTCACAAAAGTGTTAATAGCTTGCATATGAATGAGTTGACAGGCGCCTACTATTGCTTATTGTTGCACTGATTGATGGGGCAGGTCTTTATGATTCTTCTCATCCAGAAAGCACAGACAGGTTTCTCCATCTTGTCCTCCAGCCATGAAGATCATTGCATCCTTGTCAGGATTTGAACTTGTGACAATAGGGCAAACATTTTTGTTGTGCCACTGAGGAGTCTGCTCCTTTTACACCCCCATTTTAGAATTTTTTTTTTTCCCCTGCCAAATTTAATAAGCTAACTTTATTTTTTCCTGCATTGCCTTTCAGGTCTTAAAGAGGCCTGAATATTTTGGGAAGTTTGGGAAGATCCATAAAGTGGTCATCAACAACAGCACCTCATATGCTGGCTCACAGGTAATCTTCACTATTGTCTGTATCTAAATTTTACTTTGGATTACGCTGTAATTCATTTCCTGTTACATTAGTGAACTTTTTGTTTGGTTACATTTTTTCATTTTTCCCCAAACTGAAGGTCTCATTTTGCCATATCTCCTTTAGGGTCCTAGTGCTAGTGCCTATGTCACTTATATTCGGTCAGAAGATGCCCTTCGAGCTATACAGTGTGTCAACAATGTAGTAGTAGATGGCAGAACTTTAAAGGTAACTCAATAAAAAACACTAAATTGCATTAAAGGTCTAGTTTTGTTCCATTATATTGTTCAAAGCAACTCATTTGTCATTCACAATGCAGGCATCTTTAGGTACAACAAAGTACTGCAGTTACTTTCTAAAAAGCATGCAGTGTCCCAAACCAGACTGCATGTATCTACACGAGCTAGGGGACGAGGCAGCCAGTTTCACAAAAGAGGAGATGCAGGTAAAAATGTTGCCTTTTTGAAACTTCTGGGTTGTTAAAAGAGAAACTTGAATCTAAAGTGGCTTGTTTGTGTAATGCAGGCAGGAAAGCATCAGGAATATGAACAGAAGCTTTTGCAAGAGCTCTACAAAATGAACCCGAACTTCTTGCAGACTGGGACTGGGGAAAAGGCAAAAAACAAATCAGGCTCTGCACAGAGGTTTGGGCTAGATCTTTAAACTTTTCCATTTAAACTCTGAGAAATGTGTGAGTCTTTTTGTGGTATTTAATGGGGTTGTGTTTTGCTGTTTTTTTGCACTTCTCTTTAATCCACCCCCACAAAATCATTTATATCCTTTATATAAATAGGTTTCTCGTTCTCATTTTTTTTGTCTCTTTGTTTTGGTTTACAGTTCTAATAATGTCAATAAAGATGCATGGCCATCGTTACAGCCCATGGGAAAGACGCCCAATGGGCTTCCAGAACCCGGAAAAAGCCCGCCTTTGGATGGAGGCTCAGACTGTGAGCACTTGACTCCTGATGGGCCGGACTCTGAACTGGGCCTCGGACCTCTCCAAGCCCTCTCGCCCTTCTCTTCAAACTGTGAACCTGCTAGGTACAAAAATAGAACACGATTGCGATCAGTGTGATCACAAATACTATGATTGGACTAAATGGATTTACTGCAAAGAATTTAACAATTCATTAATTCATTGTTTAGCAGGCTGTGTTATTTACTTTGATATTATATGACTATAGCCATTTTGTGAATTTGGGCGTTTTATAAATTTTGCCGTAATTTTAATACAAATGGCTTAAAATGGCTTTAGTCAAAATCATTTAATAGCTTCATATAAAAAAAATAAATTTTACTTGCATCCTGTTTCTTCACACATTGATATTAAATACGTTCTGATCAGTTGTGTAAGTTTTTTATTAAATCATATATTTGTATCAGTGGACTTTATTCATGTCTGTTGCATAGTTTTTTTTACTTCTTTATCTGTCAGAGTAATCGTCTCTCTTTCTCTCTTTCTCTCTCTCTCTCTCTCTCTCTCTCTCTCTCTCTCTCTCTCTCTCTCTCTCTCTCTTTCTCTCTAGTCCAATTGAAAAACCAACAGAAGACATCAGTATAGGAAATGGAGAGACACCACAGGTAATTTCTAGATCAGAAGTACCCAAGATTCTTAAATTATTATTTAATCTATTTCCTATATCTAGGATTTCCAGTGTTTGACACATTTTTTATTTTTTTATTTTTTTTTTACAAACGTTGCTTTTGGTTCCTTATTTCCTTCCTGTGTGATTTCCGACAGTTTTGACACACACTTTCTACCCACCCAGATTCTCTCCAGTGACTCACCATCGCCCCCTCCAGGCTTGACCAAGCCGTGTTTGGTAGTGCCTCCCAATGTAGCGGGTTTAACAGTGCGGTCACCCTTTGAGGGGGCAGGAACCGAGTCGCAGTCACTGTTCTCTGACAACAGCAACTTTAGACATCCAAACCCTATCCCTAGTAGCAGCAGTGTTCCTGGGTTCCCAAGTTCCACACAAAGTAATACAGACTGGCCTACTGCTCCAGAACCACAGAGTCTGTTTACATCAGGTTAGTAAGACACTCATATTGAAATATCATTTGCTTTCCCCTTACAGATCCAGAATGTGTATCACTTTTGCGTATAACTAGAATTTTCAAATGGAAAAAAAAAAGTTATTGGTAATTAGGTAAAGTATTAAATCACATTTATATTATTGTGTTAGCTAATACAATTAAAATTACGGTGGTGCTCGTAACTAACTTCATATATTCAGCCAACTGTTTGAGGCTGTCATGGGTACAGGCCTACAGATACAATATAGTGAAAGACTGGATGGACTGCAATACTCTTAACACAAGACAGGGTTTTTAAAAATGTATAAAAAAAAAAAACCCACACATTTCTGCCACAGTTGAAACACTGTAAACCTCTATTGCCGTAATGTCCCATCTTGCATACCTTGAACCTGCCAGGAAAATAGTCATTGATTGTGTCATGGCACTAAAAGAGTATAAACCCACTGACAGGAACAGAACTTGAGGTGGTTGTCTGCTGTTGTAGAGCATCAAAGTTCAAGGTGCTTATATAATTGTAATACGATTTTAAATTACAGTTTGATTTGCTGGTTGGTTGATTAAATAGTGCAGTTTTTTTAATAATCCAAAAGAAAATATATTTTTAATGTTTTGTCATTTTTTCTTGGCACATTAATGCTGTATTAATGCACTTTCTTGGCACGGAATTTGAAATGGGAACCAAGTTGGTAATGTAATTTGAGGGGAAATTAATAAACACAAAAAAAGTTTGTTTAACAGAACACAGATAAGGTTAGAAAAGCCTTAAATACTGTATTGCCTAGTCAGCCATTCTGTGTTTGGATGGTTTGAAAGATGGTAAAAATGTAACATTTGTGAAGAAAAAGCTGCTGTAATAAGTAAACGTATGTTGTTTTTAATTTGGCAGATACCATACCAGTCTCATCCTCCACAGACTGGCAAGCGGCCTTTGGCTTTGGCGCTTCCTCCAAGCAGCAGGAGGACGACCTTGGCTTTGACCCGTTCGACATCACGAGCAAGGCGCTGGCTGACCTCATCGAGAACGAGCTTACAGTACAGGACAAAACCCCATTGCCCATGAGCCATTTGACCCCAGCGCCGGGTTTCCCCCCCCATTTTCCCAGCTCGCTTCACAGTGCCAAGGGCCCCATGCTGCCTCCTGTCTCGGTCACACACCTCCCCCCGAACTGTGGGCTGGCCCCGCGAGCCTTCCCCCACCATCTCCAACATCCCCATCTTTCCCAGCGCCCTGGCTACGCCACATTTACCTTGCCCGGACACACACAGACGCTGGCATCTCGTCACAGCTGGCTGTCCATGACCGCACGCGCCAACTTCCCACTCCTGAACCACACAGCACAACACAACAGCAGCTTCTTGGACTTGAGTTTGCCACCACAGCAACAGCATAGTACAGGTTTAGGAGGAATCCCCATTACAGGTACGTTTAGAGGGCCAACAGAGGATTTCGGGTTGTACTGTTTCCAACATGTGCAAATAAATCAGTCAGCAAATTATGTGCCTAGTTCTGCTTAAAGTCAGGTACGCTAAATAAGAATAAAGTAGGCACTAATCCACAAGGAGGCACTGTAATGCTGTGATGAAAGGAAAAAAGCCTTTAGATGCAGACTACGTAGACCTATAAAGAATATTACGGTGTGTATAAGTGATGTCCTTGGGACTGTTTCTCACAATTTATCCCGAAGTGGAAAAGTGTAGTCTTTTATGTAATAAGGTCTGCACTGATTACTCTGACTGCGTGTTTTATTAAGGGATTCAAATTCTTCGTAGAAGAGGGTTTGGATTTTAATAACTACTCATTGTCCTAAACAATTACGAAAACAAAAAGACAGGTGTGCTGATTTAGCAGTTCTCCCATGTAACACATAAAAAGCATTATCAGCTATCAGTTATTCTTATGCTTTGCAACAACTTAATAATTAATGTTTAGATCTTTTTTTTTTTTTTTTTTTGTGTTTTAGTATGCATGTGTAGTGCTTTCATGCCCAGCATTTTAATTAGATGTGTTCTGGTATGAAATTATCACTGAAAGGATATACTTACTGTTTTTTTTCTTCAGATTTAAAAATATTTATTATATTCACGTACACATTTGCTACAAAAGCAATCCAGTTTTTGCTGCATTCTCATAAACAAATGGTACATTCTTACCATTCAGACTTTTTCGTTGCATTTCAGGCAAGGTCATTGGTAAGTGCCTGTGAGATTGATCTATTGTGAGGATGAGGTTACCAAATCTTCAAAGACTGTGCCTTGATTATATTTACACCAAGCTGACATCTGAGCATTGCTTATGCCTGTCAAATAGGATGATTACCGTATTTTTCGGACTATAAGCCGCTACTTTTTTCCCACGTTTTGAACCCCGCGGCTTAAACAACGAAGTGGCTAATTTATTGATTTGTCCTGTTTTTTTCCTGGTTTCACAAACTTCAAGCCAAAAAACTGAGCGACATAACATTAGACCAATGAAATTTCCGAACGGAAACAAAAAAATGCACCTCACCTGTGTTCTGAGCTGCATGGCATCGCGAGAAAAAACTTCCACCGGTGTTGATTTTTAAACGCACAACCATGACAAAAGATAAAATCCCGAGAGAAATAGTTGTGGTCGGCTACTGTTTAGATATAAGTCGTTGTAACGCGTTGAGTCTGGGTGAAGGGAGAGCTCGCTAACTCCAGTTGCAACAGAAATCATATAAGCACAGACAGGTTTCCAAAACTCGTGCTTTTTTATTTTTCTTGGCATAACAGCGTTATGGGTTAGTCTAAGAAACTTAGAAATGAGCATCAGAAAATAATGAGCACATAATCCTCAGTCGCGTGCGCACACACGCACACGCACACGCAGTAATACCGGCAGAATGCAGTGACGTGCTGTTCCCAAAATGCCGCTCTGCTCTTAAAGGAGCCACAACATATTTCACCTGTTACACCGTGTAACAGACACTGTCTTTTGGTAAAGCCTGTGTAAAGTTAATTAGTTTCAGTGTATTTATATATATTTATAGTGTATTTACTGGCATATAAACACAGGTGCGGCTTGCTTATGTTAAAAATAAAAATATTTGTAAAATTCAGTGGGTGAATTTTAATCTTATACAAGGGTGCGCTTTATAGTCCGGAAATTACGGTAATAGTAAAAAGAACAGTTATGATAAAATCAGTTCCTCACATTGCGTTGCTTGTCTGCATATTAGACAGTCTACCATATCTGTTAGATTCAGTGGGCCACTTGCTCAAATTATACATGTTGGTGATTAAACCATGTACAGAAAGATTTGCAGCATTTTGTGTATTTGTGTAAACTTTTAAACAAATACCCAGTCTAATGATGTTTTATCATCCAGTTTCAGTGCCGACTGTAGCTACAGATTCCTGTTCATGCCTTATAAGAGGAATTCGGTGTGTTCTTTTGCTGTTGAGGCCCGTTACACTGAAGATTTGATGTGCATTCTGACATGCTTTTCAGCCCATCAACAGTGGTCATTTTGAGTTACTCTAGTGTTCTTGTCAGCTCAGACCAGGCTGACCATTCTCCTCTGACCTCTCTGTTCAACAAAACATTTCTGCCTACAAAACTACCTCTCCTTAGATGTTATTTATTTATTTATTCATTTTTTTTTTTTTGCACAATTATGAGTAAACTCTTGCGTCGCAAAATCTCTGTAGATCAGCAGTTTCTCAGATACTCAACCCATCTGGCATTTTTTTTTTCGTTCCCATTCTAAATTATTTTGTGAACATTAACTGAAACTCTAAACTATTGACCTATATATGCAATTTCTGCATTGCACAGCAGCCATATTATGTGCTGAATTGATAACTGCATGAATAAGCCAGTGTTTCTATCAAACTGGCCCATTGAGTATATTTTGTTATGGAGGATCATATACTATATGCACAATTAACCTGCATAATTATGCAGTGTTAATCATTTTAGCATGGAACTTGCATGCTTGTTCTGTGCTACATATTCATTGCATATGTCTACTTAATCCTTAATTGATTATGATGGAGCTTTTCTGTTAATGACCTACCATTTATCGCCTTTCATTTCTTCCTCTCATGAATGAGTTTCTATTTATTTGGTTTTGAAATTCAGAGCTTTCTGAATGAACACTTATGTTGTTCTTTCTTTTTTATATACCTGGAAATGTGAGGTTTTTAGATTTGGTATTTAATTATTGCAAATCTTTTGATAAGCGTTAGCCGTGGCTTTAAAACTTAAATATTTAATTTAACTCGTGTTTGGTCCTCCTCATGTTACTACACGATATGAGCAAAACACGTGATGTGGTCATAGCATTCTCAGCAGCTCAACAATTAGCGATCACAACAGACTCGGCAGGAATATTTTCGCTTGTATGTTAAGTAAATAAACCTAAACAATTACTTTTATAATATGTTTATTAATAAATAATAACTAATTCTAATGGGAGCAAATGAATAATAAAATGTGCCATTTCTTTATTCATTTAATAAGTTGATTCTGCAACCAGAAAAATGCTTTGAATTTTTCTATTTTTTTTTTTTTTTTAAAGCACAGAATTGAAAAGCTAAAATGTGTCCTAGCTTTTAAGAATTGTGTTTTTCTTCAGATCCTATGTGTCCCCAGAATACTTGGAAAGAATCCCATATGCACTTTGACTTTGTTCTCCTAAGCAGTGCTTGCCTTTCCTGTCACCGTAGCTCCAAGGTATCGTGCATTAAATATGCTAGAACCGCTCACAATAGATTTAAGATAAAATAGACTTGTGATGTTCAGAGCTCTACAAAGAAAGCACATTAAACCTGGTACTTTCTTTTTCTTATTCACAAAACTCTTTAATGAAATTTGTGATTTGAATAAAAAGAGAAAAACTCTGATAGGAATTTAACAGGTACAAAAGTAAAGGGAAAAAAATGGGTGTGTATTATTATGGTGAATAACGACTAAACAATAAACTAAACTGCCATCTCCATCATAACAATGATTACTGGTGTACTAGAGTTAATTTTTTTTGTACTAATTTTGCATTCAATGCAAAGAGCTCACTTCCCCCATTATATATTTTCACATTGCAATTTTTTTTTTTAAATGACATTCCTTTCCTGAGCTAGCAAAAAAGACATTCATTTTTTTTCCTTTACCTTAGAGGAACTGAATCGCCAAGCGTGGTCGGCTTTTAATCTTATTGTAATACAGCATTTATACAGTTTAGAAAAACAAATTGCCTCGCATCCTGATACGGTTTAAAAAGCATTGCTGGCACATGTAAAGGTCACATAGTTGGTACCAGTAATAGTTTTAGTTGAAGGTCCTCAGTACGAAACAAATGCGTTTTTATCGGCAATGCTGCTTGAGGCTCGGAAAATCAAATTACACGTCTAGTGAAGCTTGTAGCGATTCAGTTCATTGATGTCAGCACATGCTAAATTGTAGAATCAACATTTTACAGTGAAGTGGATGCTTACGTTGGCAGATGGATTATTCAGTGAAGTGGTTTTATTGGAAGAAACCTGCAGGACACGCTACTCAATTTCTACTGATGCACTTTGTTGAATTTGATAGTAAATTGTATTATCTGCTCCTGGTCTATCCTTGTATCAGTACGTACTTAAAAGTGGAATTATTGTTCCTTTTTGCATATAGCTTTTGAATTCAAATGAACTTCAGTAATACCGACTTTATTCTTTTTTGTATCTCTCTTTATCTATTCACAAACTAACTGTTAGTCACAACTAGAGGCCTAGTTATAGTTTTGCTTGGGCCTGATTGATCTACTGGGCTGCTGAATTTAGTTTAGTAATTTAGTATATTTATTCCTGCAGTGCTTTTAATGATATTTTGTCACGAGGCAGCCTTCTTGAAATCTGGAGGTAGATATCAGGACTTGAGAAAAAACTTGAGAGGAATCGAATTAAGAAGGGGAACAGATCTTTTTGCATGGGATATTCATCAGGCTTCTAACAATATAATCTTACTAGTGTGTCAAACAGTAAGTCGTTATGATTACAGAGCAGTTTTTACTATATTCAAGCGAGTCTTTGGTACATATTCTCTATGTAATCTTTTAAGGCTGCCTGGCTGCTAATTTCCTTTCACTATTAACATTTTTTCTTCGTATTTCTACTGTGGTGCGTACTGGCTTGATGAGGTAATACTTTTTTGGCCATTTTATTTAGTAGTGCATTTCTTTCTTTTAAATACCTAAAAAAAATAAATATATACACGTCTGTCAATCTATCTGTCTGTCTCTCTCGCGCGCTCTCTTTTGCGCTCTCTCTTTCGCTCTATATATTTATATATATATATGTGTGTGTGTGTGTGTGTGTGTGTGTGTGTGTGTGTGTGTGTGTGTATATATATATATATAATGTGCGTGTGTATATATTTTAAGAACAATCCCCACACCTCTGTAATCATTGGCCTTTTCTTGATCCCGTTCCCCTTTTTGTCTCCGTCCATGCAGAAAACAGCAATTCAGTAGAGAGTTTAAATGTCAAAGAGTGGCAAGATGGCCTTCGAGCTCTTTTACCCAACATCAACATTAATTTCGGTGGCTTGCCCAACTCCTCGTCTTCCTCATCTTCATCCTCATCCTCTTCATCCTCCTCCTCCGGCGTGAACCACACAGGGGGCATGACGCACAGCCTGAGCTGGGACGGCACGGCCAGCTGGATGGACCCAGCAATCATCACAGGTACGCCACCATGTCCTCAGTTTATTTATTTCTCTCCTGAGTTTTACAATAATGAGTGCACAGAAGTGCTGCAGACTCATTATGTGGACCAGTGTAGCTTCAGTCCCACCAATTTAAAAGTGACATTTAATTTACAGTTTAAACGGACACGTCCTTGAGGGCTTTCGAATGATTAATTGAACTCTCTTTTGCATTATCTTCTGCATTAGCATAACTGAAATGGACAAAAAGGGTGTATAGATGTATTTGGTTATTTTATTTTTAATATGCATGTATGTGTTGGTGTGTATATATGCACACACACACACACACACAGTATATAGTGGCAAGTGCGTAATCATGGCAGGGCTTTGAATAAATCACAGTTAACTGTATATCAAAGCCACTTCAGACAAAAAGCCAATAACATCATTGTGTCTGTATTTCTGAAGGAGGTTTTAACACAAAATGGAGCTGACAATATAAAATTAACCAGTGTCACTGCAGAATCGATCATCTTTGACTATATTTAATATTTTTTTTCTGTATAACAAAATGTCTTGTCTGATTATTTTTAACCTTTTTAACAGTTACCATAATTTCGAGACTATTAAGCGCACCCAAATATAAGCCACACCCACTGAATTTGACAAAGATTTTTATTTTGAACATAAATAGTCTATAAGCTGCAGGTGCCTACATTGAAACTAATGACCTTTACACAGGCTTTAAGGAAAGACTGTCTGTTACACGGCTTGTATCTAAACAGTAGCCTACCAAGAAAGTTATTGGTCACTGTCTTCCTCTTTCACAACAATTTTTCTCTGGAGAGTTTTTCTTTTGGCATCGTCGTGTGTTTAAAAATCACCACCGGTGAAGCTTTTCTCCTGACACCGTGCAGCTCAGAACACAGGTGAAGTGCGTTTTTTTCATGCCCGGTTGTTTTCAGCATGACGAATGATTCGCATTTCCTGTAGACAGTCCGAGTGAGCGGCAGGTCAAATGTCAGATGAACCTCATCCATATTTATGATGTGGTGCGGCCCGATTCAGTAGGAGCGCGATTTTATATAAAGAATTTAATTGGTTCACCTGAACCCGTTCGGCAATTTCATTGGTCTAATGTTATGGGGCTCAGTTTTTTTGGTGGCTTGAAGCTTGTGAAACCGAGAAAAATCCAGGAAAAATCCATAAATTAGCCGCTTCATTGTTTAAGTCGTGGGGTTCAACGTGTGGGGAAAAAAGTAGCGGCTTATAGTCCGGAAATCTTTTTTTTTTTTTTTTTTTTGGAAAATAATTTATGGAAATCTGTTTACTGTAACACATCTATAATGTTAAATCTAAAGTGTATATCCATCTTGAAGGTCCTTTAGACCGTAATGTGTCCCAGCGGCTGAGGTACAACAATGAATTCCAACAATTTTATTTTAGTGATGCTTTTGGGTTTCTTGTGATTGAGCACATATTGGGAAAGCTAAATCATGTAGCCTTTTTGCTTGAACAATAGGGTCTAACAGAAGAGATTCGTCAATTTAAACATAATAAAAGTAATACTGCAACATAAATACCAATGTAAGAGTATCGATAAACTACTTTTTGTCAGCCTAATTGTGCAAAATACCCCCCAAAGCGTTAGATTTTCTCCTCCTATTCGCTCAGCAAATAAAGCAAAAAGGTACATTTTGTAAGCGTTGGGCCAAAAACAAAAATGACGCATCCTTTTGGGTATTTTTTTATTTTTCTTTTGCAATTTTACAGTCACTTGTGCTTGCTTTTCTAAGAATCAACAATCAAGTCATCCTCCCTTTTTTTTTCCTGCATGTCCATGATGTGTGAACACGTGATCGATCATGTGTACGTTACGACTACTAGTTTACAACCGGTCCTTATGAAAAAGAGTGGATTGTAAATTCGATGAGAGGGTGGCGAAGTGTGTTCATTAGAATTATTACATTTATTTAATTATTAGGATTAAAAGAAAAGCTACAGAGGCGACTGATCCATGTAAATAAGTTCTGGCTTGCCATCGTATCAAATATGAGAAGTGCAGGATCCTGTTGCAGCACAAATGAACTCCTAGGGGTGACCTTTTCAATCATCACAAGCATTATTCTCATCTCAGCCATCTTCTGCAGTTGTTTATTAGATTTTATCTAAGCTGTCTTCCTTAAGAGAGAATTATAATCCAGGAGCAGGCAGTGATTTAAGCATGTTTGTGCTGCCTGCTTTTATAAAGAGGATGATCAGCATGGAAGTCACGTCTGTTGTCTGAGTGTTGGTGGGTGCTGCTGGGCATCATCTATCAACTAGAAGAGGTTTAAAATTAATGATTCACAGCCAAACCTCTGTGTGTGAAATGTTTCAACTTTTTTTTTTTTTTTTTAAACACTGAACAAAAAAATATAACATCCTGTTTCCATGGTGATTAATCCTTTAATAGCTACTCAGTATATTCATGCGCTTTACATGGTGGCTTGCATTCATACATTTAAAAATATATAGACACCGAAGTTTGACTTATTTCGCTGTTTATTCCTGTTCTTTAGGTGTCCCAGCATCATCAGCCAACTGCCTGGACTCTCTTCAGGACGACAGTCCTCCACATTGGCTAAAATCCCTGCAGACCCTGACAGAGATGGACGTGCCCTCTGGCTCCTCAGTACACCCTCAGCCCTCACACAGTGCACCCTTTAGTGCCCAGATGTCTCTGCATAGAGCCAGCTGGGCACCCTACCTGCCCCCAGGCACTGCCAATGCTGCTAGCCAGTTCCACTCTCCCCCACCAGGCTTCCAGACAGCGTTCAGAGCCTCAGCTCAGCCCCCCACAGACCTGCTGCAGAGTGCCGGACTGGACCGCCACTAGGGACCGGGACAATAAAAAACCCCTTCCTTTACTCAAAGAAAACCCAACACGCACAGCAAGAAGAATAAATATGAAAAAACAATCCTGTTAACAAAGTAATTATTGGATTACCTATTCTTGTTTTTTTTTCCCCCTTCCACTTTTTTGGCCTTTTGACCTTAATTTAACTCTTGGTTTCACATTTTCTTTGGTTTAGTGTTCAGCTCCTGTTGCCCGAGTGCTCTTATCCCAGTATAAGCAAGAAAACTCTTGAACAAAGTATTATTATTGAGAGTTGAGTAAGAATCTTGGTGAGGACGAAACTGGTGTCTATGTGGAAATGATGACTACAGTGTTCTACTGAAAGTCGAGTGTGTCGATCAAATCTGCCTTTAAATCTATACCATATAATCCCTGTTTTCTGTCTGGGTGCACTTACGAGGCTCTTTTTAATAATCTCATAAGGCAGTGACAAAAAAACTAAAACAAAAAAATCATGCAAAGATCCAACAAATCTGTAGTTTTCCCTTTTGTAGTTTCAACTTCCCTGAAAGCCTGGATGAAGAGTAATGGAGAAATCTGTGGGCTTTTTTTCCTCAATGAATGTAGAGTTTTTAACTCTGTTTTCTTTATTAGAAAAGAGGCCTTTAAGAAGTTAACTCTGAGCTTGGTTACAGCTTATGCGTTATGCCTTAAAAAAATAAACATCCAGGATGTGTCCTCAGTTACACTCCCCTTTTTCTACATTTGGTCTTTCAGGTACTTGTTCATGCCCCTCCTCTCAGCTGACTGCTACTAGGATGGGCAAGAGACTTTCCAGCTGCAACACTGGGCGTAACCTCTGTATCAGAGTGCAGTGCATTGCAAAGTGAAAAGCCGGAAGCCTCTGTTTTAAAGAACAAGCAAGCTGTCAGACGCTTTCAAAAAAGGGGTAGGGGTAGCAGGTGGAGCACCACCATGTGGTGATTTTCATAGCTGCCATTATTGAAATCGGACATAATGAAAGACGTACGTTTTTAGAACGTATATATTCTCCCTTGAATCAACACTTTTTCGAGGAGATGTCACTGGATGTGTTTTATGCAAACTCTTGAGAGTTAGCTTCAAGACAAAATCATGATCCCTCTCTATTCTTCAATGAGAAAAGCACCCGTGTGTGGGGTTTTTTTTTTGCACTGATTGGTGTCGGACAGACGAAAACCTATTAGGGGTGCAAGCAGCATTTCAGTGATGTAGTGCAAAAGAAAATTCAGTTGTTATTTCGACTTGCTCTGAAGCCCATTTTAAAGTTGTCAGAAAAGATAACAGGAAAGTGATTGTGTTTGTTTTTATCACAGCCGACATAATCTGGCCATGTTGTTGATGAAAGCTGGGATAGCAGCACTGGGGCAACAGAGTCCCACCCCTATGCCCCTCAACACAGGGCTTTACCAGAGGTCCTAAAAATGCATTCTTCTTCTACTTCTGCCTCATTTAATGTTCTTTTAATGGTCTTAATTCTGTATCACTTGTGTAGGTTCTTGCCACTGTTCAGTGTTCAGCAGTATTCAAGAGCAGTGATTAAATTAAAAATCAAGATTAAAAATAAAACCAATACAATTTAACTATGGGTTTTACTCAGTGCTGAAGATTAAGAGCAAAAGAAGAGTAAAAGGAATTGTATCTCTGCAGGTCTGCAAGAAAAAGACAACGGTCTTTAATAAAAGGTTAAATATGAAGTTGATGTTGAAATGTTTTCCTTTAAAGTCACATCTTGACATTGAAATACAGCAAAAGAAAACTCTGAATTTCTACCCTAAAAGTTTTTGAGTTCGGCAAGTGACAGCAAATCAACATGAATCAAAATGCCACTTTTAAATGTGCTATTCTGTATGTACTAGTGTTTGCTTTGTAGCTCAAAGGTAGAATGTTTAAAAGGACATAAATCTAAGTCTGAGTTCTGATTCAAGTCGAATGCAGTGTTTAGGATGTGTGCTGTGCTGTCACAGGAGGACTTGGAGTCTACAAGGCAGTGTGCTATGGTATCTTGCAGAACGACTTTAGCTACAGATCCTTTGAGTCCTCCAAGTTGTGAGGTGGGGCCTCCATGGATCCAACTTGTTTGTTCAACACATTTCACAGATGCATATTGGATTGAGATCTTAGCAGTTTGGATTCCAAGTCCACACCAAGAAGACTTGTTCTTTATAGTATTCCTGAATCATTTTTTGCAGTATGGCAAGAAACATCATTCTGCTGAAAAATGGAGCTTCCATTAGGAATTTCTGTTGGCATGAAGGTGTGTACTTAGTCTACTAGAATGATTAGGTTCATGGTAAGTACATGTTAAAGTAACGCCCACACGAACACGAACATTTCCCAGATCATCACACTGCATCCACAGGTAACAGACACACATGCACCAGGTTGTATGATGTGATCAATCAGACCAGGTCACCTTCTTCAGCCGGTTTAATAACAGACTGGCTTTTACTCCCCAATCACATTAGAGACCTTTGGGTGCTAATGACCTGATGCTGCAGGTCACTGGTGTATTTTTTATTTTTTTTGGCAGGACCAACTTTTGGAGATACTCTGATCTAGTCATCACATTTTGGAGACGTTCCCCCCCAAAAATTATTTTTTTGCCATTTAAAATGTTGGTCACTGCTCAGTTGCTTAACCCTGTAATCTACCTCCTTTTTCATTAAATATTAATTTTTTCTTTTTTCGGCTGCTCCGTCTCCATACCCCCCCTGTCCTCTACATCTGCCTCTTTCAAACCAACTACCTGCATGTCTTCCCTCACCACATCCATAAAACCTCCTCCTTAGTCTTCCTCTTTTCCTCCTTCCTCACAGCTCCATCCTCAGCATTCTCCTACTGATGTACCCCAAACTTTTTTCTGCTTCCAATATTGCTGAACTTTAGATGGTCCATAAAATTCTAATAAAAATATCTTAAGACCGTTTACTGAAGTCATCAACAGTATCAGTCAAATGTTTTGACAGTTATTTAAATGTTTTTATTGCCTTTTAGATATTTTTTGTGTGCATAGTTTTAAATGTTTTTGATTTTGTACCCGTGTTAAAATCTGTGTGCGCTTAAATGGCGCTGTACAATCGCACAACCAGTCAGTACGCTAACGAACTAAAGATATTTCACAAATTTCACCTTTCTTATGAATTTGAATATTCACATAGCAAGTTGGTCTGTCTTTCTTAATATCCAGTCCACCGACATTACATTTTATTTGTATACCATTCAAATAATTTTGTAAGGTTTAGATCTTTAATGAGCAAACAAGCAGCGGCAAGGAAAAACCCCCTGAGATGACATGAAGAGGAAAATTTAAGAGGGACCATGACCAGGAGTCGATCACCTTCTGAACAACACCGGTTAGTGGAATTATTATAAATTGTTAGTGTATCCATTTAAAATAGTAAACAAATAGGCAAAAAAAAGTACTTTAAATACCACTTCACTGTGCTGTATTTATTTTTCCTTTTCTGGAAGGCATAAAACGTCATTAATAACGGTATATACAGTGGTGTGAAAAAGTGTCCTGATTTATTTTTTTGCATGTTTGTCACACCAATGTTTCAGATCATCAAACTAATTTAAATATTAGTAAAAGAGAACACAAGTGAACAAAACATGCAGTTTTTAAATGAAGGTTTTTATTATTGAGGGCAAACAACATTCAAAACTACATGCACCTGTGTGAAAGTGTTTGCCCCTCTGTTAAAACTGTGGTTTATCACACCGGAGTTCAATTTCTCTCGCCACACCCAGGCCTGATTACTGCCACACCTGTTCACAATCAGTACATCTCTTAAATAGGACCTGCCTGACAAAGTGAAGAAGACCAAAAGATCCTCAAAAGCAAAAATGCTGAGATCCAAAGAAATTTAGAACAAAATGAGAAGGAAAGTAATTGAGATCTATCAGTCTGGAAAAGGTTATAAAGCCGTTTCTAAATATTTGGAACTCCAGTGAACCACAGTGAGAGCCATTATTCACAAATGGCAAAAATATAGAACAGTGGAGAACCTTCCCAGGAGTGGCCGTCCGACCAAAATTACCCCAAGAGCACAGCGACGACTCATCCAAGAGGTCACAAAAGACCCCACAACAACATCCAAAGAACTGCAGGCCTCACTTGCCTCAGTTAAGGTCAGTGTTCATGACTGGGCAAAGAGACTGGGCAAAAATGGTCTGCATGGCAGAGTTCCAAGATGAAAACCGCTGAAAAATGTTTCAAACAACATTAAAAGCTAATCCTGATTATCATAAAGAGCTAATACTAGTTAATGAACACTTAAAACGCTTCTACTAGCTTACATAGAGAGTAAATATGAACACAAATAAGTCACAGAATGTGAATACAGGCTAACAGAGAGATGATGTTGGCTAATAATACTTGCAGTGAACACAATTTAAAAACTTAACAGGAGGAAAAGGAAGCAGACAATAAACAATTTGTTCATGACTAAACTGCCCCTTTTTCAGTTCTCGAGGGTCCAGAAGGTGAGGTTTACTCCGCTATTTTCTTGTGTGAAGGTTTACATGACTTTGTTAAGGGTTTGGTCATTTTCCTGCAGCACTCTTCATCTTCATCTTCACTCATGCAGCAGTCATTGCCATGCATCAGGAAAAGATGGAACCTACACGCACTTAATTTGGGACAAAGAGGGTTGATCATTAATATTTAAAACCATTTAATGATTTAAATCATGGCTGTATCATATTTTGTCATTGCTCTTGGTGCGTTTTCTCTCAAACATTCCTCTAGGCTGTGCTTATTTAAGAGTGCGAAATTTGGAACTGCCTTAAGACCAAAGACTGAAAAGAAAACCATACATGAGTACAAGCCTCTGCACCAGGAGCACTTTGCATGCTCTTACTGTCCCTGCCAGAGAGCTAGCATAATTTAAGTGAGGAGGCATCACATTCTGTATGTCAAGAGTGCATCATGCTGAGATTTCTTAGACCCAGCCAGTGGCGCTCATCTAGCAGTTAGTATTTGGAGTGCTGGACTCGGGTGCTGTGAAAAGGAAACCCTGCCATAATTTAATGTTTTTAATACTTTGAAGAAGTATGAAATGCAGTGCACATGACATTGGGGGTATTCTTTAATTAGTTATACATCTAAATGATTCAGCAATGACTTGAGATTTGAGCTAGATACATTCATTCATTTATTCATTCCACTCCACAGTTCTTTTACTTCACAATTCTTTATAACTCCCTTCAATGTATCAGTATCTATTCAATTATTTAAAAAAAACCCGGCTAAAGATTGCGATTGATTAATGCAGCTTTTCCTATTGGAATCCATGACATTTGACCTATTTGACATAATGGTGTCATAAATTACCCACAATGCCCTTTTATCTACTTTTGTCTATACAAAACTCATCCACTCCTCTGCGCAAACTGCTGAAACCGATCAGGTTCCAAAGCTTTCCTGCTAATGCTACCCTCATCAGCGTTGTGTAGTTGCACTGCATTCTAGAACCTTTACTTCAACATCTGTCTCCAGTGTATGACAAATGTTGGAAAATAGCATGTGACGTACCACTCTCTTGCTCTTTTTTTTAATGAACTAACTGCAAAAAATATCTACCGGTATTGTACATTTTAGTGGCTTTTGATTATTGAATTCTTTGGTATCTACACTAACAATGTCCGTTTGTGACATTACCATGGAAGGAAAGCGCAAAATCTCACAAGACCACCACCAAATTATCACCACAAACACTTTGCACACCACAAATATTTTAATGGTTAGGTTCAGAGAGATGTTTTGCATTACCAGCCCCAATAAGAACATCCTTTCAAATTTGCTACTATAGAAGTACATTTTTCTATGAAATAAGAGAGAAAAAATGTGCAGAGTTAACATTTGAAGACATGATCCTCTGTATTTATTACTTTTGTGCAGCCAGCTGACTTTATGCATTTAGGAAGAAAACCGATTACTGAAACTCATACATACTTTTTTTTTTTTTTTTTTCCCCTCTTATCTGATTACTTAAGTGCATGTTGATCAGATCATTGTCAAAATTAGGTTTCTTCTGTGATTCGTACTCCAGGCCCATTCAGAATCCTCTGTAGAACTTGGTGGCTTGGTAGACTGCTTAATGCTGGAACACAGACACCCGGCTGAGAAGACATGCCCTCCTTCACTTACATGATTACAGGATGATGAAGCACAATTCTGGCTCTTTGAGAGACGTTTGTAGCGACTACTGAATCTTAGAGTCCATTAAGTCCATTATGTTCAATGAATCTGCAAACCATTTGGTGGATCGTGCACTTATGATTAAGAAAAATAATTCTTGACTCATTTTATACAGTGGAACCCGGTTATGTCGATGTCCTAGGGGGTCGCCAAAAAGCATCGAGGTAACCGATGATCGAGATAAAAGAACATCAAAATGGCGGCAATATATTAACGTGCTTGAAATTTCTTTATGTACATGATGTGCGTTAATAAATGAGAATGTGCATGCACGTGTTTTTGAAGGTTTTTTTTTACACAACAGCGTTGCCGCGATTTGTTTGATGAAGGCATGCTATAAAAATACATACAGTACATGTTTATCTGTCAGGAATCCACCTGCCACGCCCCCTTCGGCCCCCTTCAGCGTGTCAGGTGTTTTCTCGGCCGCTTTCTCTGAAGCTCCCGGCTTCAATCGCGCACATATGGTGCTCGTTTAGCATCATCATCAGCTCCTATTTAAACTTCCACACTCTCACTGTTCGTTATTGTTGGTATATGTTGGTTCACGGCGGTCGTTGTTATCGCGCATGCGTATCCCGGTACGTGTCTTCCCACCGGCACTCTCTCAACGGCTGCGCTTTTCTTCCCAAAGCGCACCGCGGATTCCCCACCGATCCTGCCGGTGTTCATTCTATAGCCCTATTCAGACGGGACTAGTTTTACAGGGGGTCGTTAGAGAAATTTCTGTTTCACAGAGGTACTTTGTGATTTTAATCCCGTCCGAATCTGCCATGTCTGTCTTTTTCTCACACGACCTCTGTAAAAATTCCAGAGCAAATTACCTACTGTTTTTTAGCAAACTTGGCGCTCCTCTGAGAAATCTAATCCTGTCCGAATGCAAATGTCTGTGATTGGCGAAAATGTTTTTTTCCAAAACGCGTTTACTTGGGTGATTTGGTCAACGTGAACTACCGTACTAACCCTAGCGTGCCGGTATTCAAATTTCTGCTTTCTGCGCACAAATAATGGATGTAGAGGTCTTGTGCCACGCCCACATGTAAAACACAGACACTCCTACCTCCGCAATAAACACGGAGATGTGAGTCCCGTCCGAATCCATACATGAAATGACAGACGTCGGCTGAAAAAAATTATAACTCAAACGTCGTTTGGAAAACTAGTCCCGTCCGAATAGTGCTTATGATTTTGATGGTCATCCCACGTTCCGTGCCGCCAAGCACGGCTTTCGCCTCCCGTTCATCGCATAACATTTAACAACAAAAGGCATATGTGCACTAACTAACAGCAGAGATTCACCAGTATACAACACAACACCACATAACCGATAAAAAATGCTTAGAAAAAGCGAGAATTTGGCGGTTCCACTTCAAAAACGTCGACTTAATAGGGTTGTCGAGTTAACCGAGGGCGAGATAACCGGGTTCCACTGTACTTGTATATGTATATTAGTTTTATTAATACAGTGGAACCCGGTTATCTCGCCCTCGGTTACCTCAGATACAGCTGCTACAGGTGTTGTATTGTATACTGGTGAATCTCTGCTGTTAGTTAGTGCACATATGCCTTTTGTTGTTAAATGTTATGCGATTTCATGTATGGATTCGGACGGGACTCACATCTCCGTGTTTATTGCGGAGGTAGGAGTGTCTGTGTTTTACATGTGGGCGTGGCACAAGACCTCTACACCCATTATTTGTGCGAAGAAAGCAGAAATTTGAATACCGGCACGCTAGGGTTAGTACGGTAGTTCACGTTGACCAAATCACCCAAGTAAACGCGTTTTGGAAAAAAACATTTTCGCCAATCACAGACATTTGCATTCGGACAGGATTAGATTTCTCAGAGGAGCGCCAAGTTTGCTGAAAAACAGTAGGTAATTTGCTCTGGAATTTTTACAGAGGTCGTGTGAGAAAAAGACAGACATGGCAGATTCGGACGGGATTAAAATCACAAAGTACCTCTGTGAAACAGAAATTTCTCTAACGACCCCCTGTAAAACTAGTCCCGTCCGAATAGGGCTATAGAATGAACACCGGCAGTATCGGGGGGAATCCGCGGTGCGCTTTGGGAAGAAAAGAGCAGCCGTTGAGAGAGTGCCGGTGGGAAGACACGTACCGGGATACCGCATGCGCGATAACGACCGCCTGTGAACCAACATATACCAACAATAACGGACAGTGAGAGTGTGGAAGTTTAAATAGGAGCTGGTGATGATGATAAACGAGCACCATATGTGCGCGATTGAAGCCGGGAGCTTCAGAGAAAGCGGCCGAGAAAACACCTGACACGCTGAAGGGGGCCGAAGGGGGCGTGGCAGGTGGATTCCTGACAGATAAACATGTACTGTATGTATTTTTATAGCATGCCTTCATCAAACAAATCGCGGCAACGCTGTTGTGTAAAAAAACCTCCAAAAACACGTGCATGCACATTCTCATTTATTAACGCACATCATGTACATAAATAAATTTCAAGCACGTTAATATATTGCCGCCATTTTGATTTTCGTTTATCTCGATCATCGGTTACCTCGATGCTTTTTGGCGTCCCCCTAGGACATCGACATAACCGGGTTCCACTGTATTATTATTAATAGTATTAATAGTACATAAATAAAAAAATACTAATTCATACTAGGACAAATCATAAAATATTCATATGTAGTAATCAATGCTAATTAAATAGAGTAAATTAATATACAAACACATTTTTTCTATATTTCAGTCAAGATTATTAATCTTTCTTTCAGCTTCTCCCGTTAGGGGTCGCCACAGCGGATCATCCGCATGTTTGATTTGGCACATGTTTTTATGCTGGATGCCCTTCCTAACACAACCGTCCCCATTTATCCGGGTTTGGGACCAGCACTAAGAGTGGCTGGGGTTGGTTCCCTGACCGGGAAACGAACCCGAGCCGCAGGGTTAAGAGCGCCGCATCCTAACCACTAGACCACCAGGGGACCAGTCAAGATTATTGATACCCCAAAATGATCAGTTTCTCTAATGTTCTCTTTTGTGATATCGAACCTGACTTATACTCACATATACCGAAATATTTTATTACATCTAGAACATCTGAAGCTCAATTATATGTATTCATGTGGACTGTCTTTTTAATTAAACCACAGTAGCTTTTATAGATGAAGATGGTTATTGTACGCATTTATGTGAGATAATCATCTTGTTAAAAGATCTATGGTTAAGTATAACTTCTATGCAGAGGCAACCAGATTAGAGCCTCCATATTCATGCACTTGGCAAAATCTACAAAGATGCTTACCTACAAGGCCAAAAATGGACCAGCACCATCTTACCTTAAAAACCTCATCACACATCGCACTGCACCACGCTGTCTGAGATCCTCCAGCACTGCTCAACTGGTACCACCTTAAGTAAGTGTACGTCAAGGCTCTTCTCTGTTCTGGCACTGAGGTGGTGGAATGAACTTCCCCTAGATGTCCTGGACCAGCAAGCATCATTAGTATATTAACACCCTACTTTACAGTGTGTGGCCCAAGAGCCCCAGCATGCGGAGCTTCAAGGAGAATATCTCTCTCCACTATCTGTCCACAAGACAGAACGTAAATGCATTTTTATCAAATTAATTAAGCCTCATAAGATCTTCCTATTCTTGTATATAAAAAAGACATTTAAGTGAAATTGTTCTTGCGATAAAGTTCCTTTTTCTTTTTTTCTTTTTTTTTTTTTTTACACACAAATGAAAGCTTCTTTGTAACAATGTCTGTTTAAAAGCCCTATACAAATAAAATGAAATTGGAATTCATATACCAGTGGGAAGAAAAACGAACTGTTAAGCTGTACAGAAACTGCTCTGTGCATTAAATGATATGCACTGTCGCAATTGACAGGAACAATCTTTAAAACGTGATCACTTATTAAATTAAGGCTTCCAAAAGTACACCAACGTGTGGCTGAAGTATAAGGATTCTTCAGGTATTCATTCTTGCACTGGTGGGCTGTCAATAGTATTAGCTTAATGGCATGTTTCGAAGCCTAGGAAGCATGTCTGAGTGAAAGAAATGGGTAATGAAATGCAGGGCAATTGCTCAGGGTTGGAAGATGCCCCTCCGTCACCTTGGCACTCTGGGCCACAAATCGAGAGCTGTCTGTTCATAATCAGTAGCGGCTATTCACAGTCATGCCCTTCTTCTAAAAGCTTTCATGAAGAATTCATTAGCCTAAAGGGTTTTATTTTTTTCGTCCTCTTCTTTTCAAATCAGTATTTTAGTCACTTTATTCTGTACTGAACCGGTTTTATTCAGTAAGTATCTTTTTCTCTGTCCTTGTCTCATAAAGCCACTATGCAATCATATTACTATATTAATTCCTAAAATACTAACATGATATACTCCTCACATTACTTAATACTTTAAAGCTGTATTTGAAAGAAATCTCTAGTAAAAAAAAAAAAATGCTACTGCGGCTTTAAACATATTTGGGGCTTTTTGTAGAAAGCTTCCAAATTAGCTCTGGCTAGTTAAAAGAGAAATGTATAGATAACAAAATATTTATATCTGGCTATTAATTGACTGATCACTGGGTACATCTGCATGACTTTTAGGCAATATATGTAGCTTATACTGTACAAAAATGCACAGAAATCTACCAAACACAGCTAGATACCCTCATTCCAGTCATCATTATATTTTCTTTTTTAAAGCAACTTTAAGACTGGATAATGATAGGAGGAAAGTCATAATTCATTACCTTACTGCTGCAGCAAAGGTAAAGCTAGAACTCTTAATTGACTGTATTGACTTTCCCCATACTCTCACACTGTTACTCCCTTCTGATTGGCTGCTTGAAATCATGAAGTTGGACTTTTTCTGTGTGAATTACTATGGTGTTCTCTCTCTCTCTCTCTCTCTCTCTCTCTCTCTCTCTCTCACACACACACACACACACACACACACACACACACACACACACACACAGGTTCTTGGTTGATCGTAGTGGAACCTCATGTAGTCTTCTCCTGTAGCCCATCCACCTCAAAGTTTTGTGTTGTGCATTGTGAGATGCTTTTCAGCCCCCTGTGTTTTGTAGAGTGGTTATTGAGTTTTCATTGCTTTTTATGTTTAGCTATAAACAGTCTGGCTATTATTTGCCCTCTCTTATTTGAAATGTATAATATTAGGTTATTGAATTAATATATAATGATTTATATATATATATATATATATATATATATAAAACAATAGTAATAGTTGTAATGTAGGCATATGACACTGAGAGGAAGCCTAAGGTTATTTCTGGTTCAATAAGAACGTCATGTATTTTGAGGTGTTTTTTTTTTTTTTTTTTATGACATCTCTCCAATATTTTACTCTATAAAGGTCATGTATGCCAATATGAGAAACTAATTAAGGTTCTTCACTCATCTATCTGTCCTTATACTTGCATTGCTTATCCAAACAGGAAAATAAAAAATGAATAAACATTGATTGAATGTTAAGCTAATTTATAATTTCTCTCAATATTTTAAGTTGAACAGCACATGTGAAATCAGGTTCCAGTGTGTACAGGGATTAGGCCATACAAATAATCACACCAATGACATTTTATTTTATGGTTTTTACATTCCACAGTTTTTACATTTCCAGGTTTTTTTTTGTACAATTTTTTGATTTATGCAACAGACACGTTACTGATGAAAAAAGATTCGACAAAGTCCTTAGATTTTACTTGTCTCATAAAAATGAACATTGCAGTTCCTGTTATTCTGCTACTATTTTACAACATATGGAGGAAAAATATATTCCCACTCACTCAAAAAACGTTAGAGCCAAACATCCGAATGCTTTTTCTTTTAACAAAGAGACACAATACGAATATTTGGCTGCTTTCATGTAAACAGAGACATTAGTTGAATGGATGATATGTCTAGAAATTATTTTCCAATGTTAGATTGATGAAAACAGCTTGGATTTGAATGACCAATAAATGCTCAATGTATTATTTTTCTTTTTAGTAAAATAGTTGCTCCATTATGGTAGAATGGGAAATATTAGGTAGATGTCAGTGCCTACATGTCTGCTCTATAGGTTTGGACTATGACTGTTTTGGGGTTGTTGAGATGGTGGGTGAAAATGGCCTACGATCTTGTCTTCTTAAATATATAATGCATATAAACCCCATGCCAATACTGGCCTCATGCTTTTTAAACATGTAAATGAACAATGTGCATTTGCATTTGTCTGATGTATGATGAAGTAATGTTTGTTTCCTAGCTTTGGAAAAGCACATGTGGTGGTACTGGCCTGCAGCCTCCGGATAAGAAATTATGGGAAAGAGCTCATCTGCTTTTCACCAGTGAGGAATGGATGCGACCCCGTTTATATCAATGCCTGGTTGCATAATCCTCGCAGACTGAAATAGCCTAAATATTTTTTCCTTTTAAGTGTGTCCAGGAACACTATCTTATATAAGACCAGATAGGCTTATACAATTTTCCCTTTGAGACCAGATTTCCATACACATCTTTGGAAGAATATAGTGTTCAAGGGCACACTTTTCCATCTGGGTTCTATAGACTGAGCTAATGTAATTTCATAGCATTTTGCACCCAAACCTCCTTACAATCCAGACCAGAGAGCACAGATGCATAAAGAACCCAAGCTGTTCTATCAAATAGTGTTCTCCCACTTTTGCAGACCTGCCACCCTTTTTAGGAATTTTCACACAGAAGTAACCAAGAACAAGAAATCCCCCCAAAGAAAAAAGAAATATGTGAACAGTTCAGTCTTTTTCCTCCCATATAAATCTGCAATAGTTGACAGTGGTGTCAATGTTATGGATTCTATGATTAACATATTTTACTGTTTAACTTTATAGTCAATGATGAAAGAGTTTAAAAAAAAATGTATAATCTAACAATCTGGTGATGATGGCTCATTAAACAATGATGATTTGATTTCTAGTCAATTTTGGACCAAAAATGTTTGCCAGACAACAAAATGTCAAATTGACCACTTTACAAACGAATGAATGAATGAGAAAGTAATTACAAACTGTCTTGGCTTGGGTGACATTTTTAACAGCAGATATCCTTAGATAAATATTGGTCATGTTAAAACATTTTATAGTTTTGCTTAGGGGACTTTTGTAAAAGAAATGTACTGAAATTATAATTGTTTTTGTAGTGTTTCCAGCAAGTTTGCTTCCCCTCATAGTGAAACTATGAATTCCCCTTCAGGGCTGGCAGGTCTGCATTAGTCCTCTATGTATGTAGGGGTTCTCCCTACAGTCCAGCATTTTGAATGACTGTAGACATTAGAGACTCCACAAACGGTCTTCCACAATACAATTAGGCCAGACTGGGACTGAGAACACTTGGGAATAAGCTTTTTAGATACACTTTACAATTCTCAGGACTCAGGACATTAATAATTGATACTGAGGAAAATGAAATTGAATGCAAAGCAAGCAGACGTGTGTGAGACATGGAGGCTTGATCTGGGCCCAACAGTGTTCAGGCTTTTTAGTTTGCATTAAGATTGTGCTTTATTTAATGGCTGCTTTCGTCATCTAATCTGAAGCTCTTTTGGCAAAGGTGCCAGAATTTCTCGGTCACTAATGTCGCTTGTAATCAAGAAGCATGCAAACGGTGGGTCCTTTTAATGTGCCCGTTAATATGGGGTGCCACAATAACCAGAGATCGTTTGGAAAGTGGCATCTCACAGACTGCGATGTTGAGTCAACTATGTCTGTATGAAAATTGTGTGCTTTCTGCTTTTCAAACAAGATATGGCATTTTTCCTTTTCAATTCTCCTTTTAGTCTGACCATCAACTAAATTATGAAGTTTAAGTTTCCTTGGTTTTTTTATGTTTCCTGCCTCATTTATGCTCTACAGAAACTAAACACCCCATTTTCCTCACACAAACATTTTTTTGATAAGCAAAATGGAGGGCAGATACAAACATACACACTCGCATCCATTCATGGTACATGTCATAAAGAAAAGGTAAAGTAGACAAAAAAAAGGCAAACTACATTGTTCAAAATGTTTAAATGATCCTGATGGAGGATGGAAGAAGTGAAACTCTCCCAAATATCTCCCCAAGGTAATGATCTGTTCCGGAATAATCTTTACAATTTGCAATATAAGCAGTGTACCATTTTCTTTCCTGCCGAAAGAAGGGCCTGCAGCTGTATTCAGTATCCAGAGTTGCTCCAGTTCACTACAACTATATTGGTCTATTTGTATTATAGAATCCATTGCTCCAAAATGCCATTTGCATTGTTCCCCTCCTTCGGTATAGCTTGGCATTGCCTCCAGTTTAGTAGCTCTTCAAACACAAAACACATATACTATATTGGGATTTTATTTTATTTTTTCCAACCCCAAAAGCACCAATTTAGCAATAAAGAGACAACTAAAGAACAGCTAGAAACTCTTACACACCTTTCAAGTTTCATGCTGCTGTATTTTCACATACTGATGTACAAGTCTCCATTAGTCACCATTTCATGCTTCCCTTCCCAATGGTCTCATGGGAGAGAGACATAATCCTGAAAAGTCTTCCTGTGTAGTATCTCCATTTTGGTATCCCAGTAACATACTGATCTTCATTTTTTCTTTTTTTGCCATGGAATGATCAGGATACCTATTTTCCAAACTCACACGAAAATGGCGTCTGACTGGTGACATCAGGAAAATGACTAAGGAACAAACGTATGGTTTTGATAATCAGTCTTCTTAGTGTTTGTATGTTTTTTGCTCAGCACATGGCTGCACGGTGGCTTTTTTTTCCCGAAAGCTCCGCTTAACACACTGTGCCGTTTTCTTGCCGGGATTTGGGGCAGGTGGAGCGTGGGATCGGCTGAACAGAGGGAGCCAATGTGCAGAAGAAACCGGCGATGAGCGACAGACCCAGGCCACCCCAAGCACAGAACATGGACCAGCCGTAACCATGGCTGATGTCGTCTGGGAGGCCGTACAGGTAACGCGGATAGCGGGAAAGCTCAAAATTAATCCCTGCTACACAGGTGCACAGCGAGATGATGCAGAAGGTACCTGCAGGGTGGGGGGGGGGGGGGAGAAGCAAGTCAGCATAAATGAAAATGTATGCCATTCACAAATCACTGAAATCACACACACACTTTTTATTTCTTTCATTTGAATGACTCAGGACACCAACATGTGACACAGCAAGATTGGATGTGACTCAAAACAAACACATGGTTTCACTACTCATTGCTCTATATACATATAAATCCATACTCCAACTCCCTACCGGGAACACTTTTTGTGTATGCTGTGACCAAGCGAGCGCTCAACCCCCTGTAATCTGACCCTCAGTACAACCTTCTGTTTTTATGACTTAGCATCTTAATTGGCTTTTTAATTGCCTCCTTATTATTCAAGAGCGGGCGACTACATTAATGCCACCCATTTTAATTGCATCCGTGCTTTGCTCCCCACAGCTCTGGAGCTGCAGGCTGCATACAGACGAGGCAGTGTGACATGAGGTGAGGCCTCCGTGTTTACCAAAAATCAACATTTATACTAAAGCCCTCGACATACTTCCTTGACTTGCCAAACAATATGATGTAACAGTGTGAAAAAAACCCTGAAGACACTGATATGCCAGGTATATTTACTGACAGACTACATAAACTGAATTGCAAAAAAAAAAATCAAAAAACCCTTCATTAATAGTAGACAAAACTATACAGAGATTATTTGGTGCAAATGAAGTGGGAGGATAAAAATAAAACTGCTGGTTTCCATCAAAATATAAATTTTATGTGAATATATAAATATTTTTAAACAATCCATTTTTTTATTTGGTACAGGTGGTGTCATTTTGTTTTAAATCTTGTGACCAGAATTGTAGTTTGCCAATCGCTGAAAGGTCACAATGTTCACTTATTACTTAACGAGGTCCATATGGAACAAATCTTTTAAAAAGTCCTTAGGCATGGATGAAGAAAATAGTAACACTTTCTTGTCATTTTTCTTTGTGGCTGCTCAGTCTATATCGTCAAAAAAAAGAAAAGAAAAAGAAATTCAACTCATCTAAGTTCATTATACAGATTTTTTTTTGTATATAATATAAGCTGCTGAATATAATTGTGTGACAGGCAAAATGACTGTCTTATCTTCAGTCATTGCAACAAAATCGCTCCTACTATTAGCACCTTCAATCTAAACAAACCCAAGGACACCTGAGCTACAGTGTTTCAGAGGGAGTCTAAATGACTAGCCTTGTATACCACTGAAGCAGTACTAATGACACCCTACTGAACAAAAGAGTGTCACATGCTTTAACGGTCTGAACTTAAAAAAAGTGAATTCTTTTGATGAAATTAACGCTGCCACACGCCTACACTGGTCACCAGTCTCTAATCTGTAAATTCAAGGTCTTCACAGAGCAGCAAGCGAAAAAGACTTAGTGTTTTCTTTAGTTGAGGCTTTTATAGTGTTTTTGTTCCCAATCTTCGTATTAGGTTTAATATGATGAGATTTTTGCCACAATAAAATGATTAGCACTATTAAGTCATTTAAAGTATTTATTGTCAAATTCTGATGCAAATTGTATGTGTTTCACTCACCGCCCATGAGGAAGAGCAGACCTGCCACATACTGCATGAGGCCTCGGTCCCAGCAGCAGCCGAGCATGCCAATGATCCAGCCGAAAAGGATGATGGCCACGGCCATGCCCATGAAGCCTGCAGTCATCCTGCGCAGGTCTATGTGAAAACACACACAGACACAGACACAAAACACAGACATATCACCAGAGGTCAACTGCAATTCATAGCTCATAACACTGGAGTGAGTACAGGAGAAATGTGTATATGCTGCTGTCAAAATAGTAAAATACTGGATTTAATTGTGTTGTAGTTTTGTTTTTGTTTTTTTCGTTTGTTTGTTTATTTAAAGAACATTTGTCATTCACACAACCCTCATTTCGGTTAGAATATAATAACCACACTAGTCATTTAGCCCCAAATTACTGCACAGTTCAAAACCAAAAATGGCTCAATCAGAAAAGCAATCTGTAAACCCAAAGAAAGTACACCCACAATTGTCTTGAACATTTCTTTACTTTTTAGCAGGTTAACTTAGATGCCCTGTGTACGTGTGTGTCTACTGTATCTAGTGTTTGTGTGTGTGTGTGTGTGTGTGTGTGTGTGTGTGTGTGTGTGTGTGTGTGTGTGTGTGTGCGCAAAGCAGAATTAAAGCACACGCTATTTATTACAGTCAACTCTGTAAGCTTGAGGCCAGGTCACACAGCTTCAGCGTCTGTGTGCTGTTTATTAATCTCACAGCTGAGTTCTCTCAGTGTGCTTCTCTCAGTATGAACGACCCAAAAGCCCAGAGACAACAACCGGAAAAGAAAAGGTTACAAGGGTTTTCCTCTGCTAATGAAACAAGGACTGGAGATAGCGGATGAAACCAAGCTAGAGACTGAAAATCTGATTTTAACGTCCCTAACAAGACTCCTGTGTTTTGAGATTTCAGGTTTACATTTTTCAGGTTTACACTTTCAATATGTAGTAATGATTTTAGTGTACTCCCCACACACACACACACACACACACACACATACACACAGATACACACAGAGCAATTTACTGCTTAAAGAATTGCATGCAAAATACTATTTGCAATTAGAATAGTGTTAAACATATTTTCATATTTTGCTATTCCACAATGGAAAAATAGACTCAATGTATAGACAATGTCTGTGTACAAACCAAATGACCTTCATGAGCTTACATACTTGCATTCTCTCTTGTGGTTTGTATTTGCTATTGTTTACAAATGCTCCAGGGCTGCAGTGGGTGGCATTAAAATTTAATAACAAGATTGCTGCTGTTCAAAGTTGGAATGATCCTCACAAGCCTCAAGCGTTGCATTAAAGATTCATTCATTCATTCATTCATTCATTCATTCATTTATTCATTGAGCTTAAGTCAGCTGAGTTGCGATATATTTGAGTAAATACAGTACTATAATTTGAGAAAAATATGACATCATGGTGATAATTATAATATACTAAAATCTTTCACTGCTTTATAAACTACAAATATATTACTTCAGTCAAGGCAACGGGTAGTTGCTGTGTGTATATTATAAACAAGAAGGTCAGATGTGTTCACTTGCCAAATATAAAGACTTTACCCATAATTGCTTTGATTACAGATTACAGTGTGCACTACATGTAGAGCATGCAATTTTATTCTGTGTAGTCAGTCACCAAAAAATGGGGTGGAAAACTGAAAAGCTGTCGCATAGTAAACGTACATATCTGTCTTTGCATACAGTATGTACTTGAGGGGTTGAAAGAGATGAATATTACTCATACAAGTGTAAAATTCAAAAAGCCATCCCTGCTCGATGTGTTTGATTCAAGACTATGGACTGATATGGTCTGGAAGGCCGATTCATGCTCATACCTTCTCACGCTGCAGTATTGCGCTTATCCTACTCTAAATGACAGAGTATCACATAAAGTATATACTGTAGTGATATACATTTCCAGTAAGGAATGGTAGGACCGATTTTTTTTACAGGTTCTACATCATATTAATGGAACTATTTGGATTATTGGAAATTTTTGTTTTAGAGAATCCCTGTTTGGTTTGCCAACTGATAAGCCAGATTTATGTGCAGTATATTAAATGCTTGACAATAAACTCACAGATAAGTATTTATGGACCACTCACGAGATATTCTCTTTCCTAGAGTAATGCCAGTCTGGGTCAATGTGCCAAAACTGTAGTTCAGTTAGCTTTCAGTAAAAAGAGATAAAACGATCCACTGCTGTTCCTACGCTTTATTGTAATTAGAATAATAATTCAACAACTAAATATCAAAATAATAATCAAATAATTTTATGCAACATTTTTCTGTTGTTGCCAGTTTGTAGTTGGTCGAACTACAGAAAAAGAGAAACATTTTCACAATATCACTGTTGTTCCATCACATCCTACATCCCAATTTAACTTCTTGTATTATAACAAACGTACATAACGGACCCGTTGTGGATTTTCTGGGATCAAATTGTTAAATAATCAGTGGTGGATAAAGTACACAAACCATATACTTGAGTAAAAGTAGAGATACACAGGTTGAAATATGACTCCATTAAAAGTAAAAGTGTCCCTTTTAAACTTTCATTTGAGAAATTTGCCTTCAAATGAACTTAAGTATCCAATGTATTATGATTTATTTTAGCTATAATGTTCCTAATAACACATTTAGTCACAAGACTCTTTGCTTCATCAGCTCAGTTTATGTGAACAGACTCTAATGGTTCTTTTAGCACACCAATCTATTAATAGAATGATATTAATGAGTCAAACACTGATTGATATCTAATAAAATTATCATAAGAACAAAACTTTCTTTTTAACTACTTCAAAAACCGCACAATTAAGTTCGAGTCAGGACTTTCTTCCATTATTTATTCCTCTCACAATGTTTTGTTTGCTGTTTTTTACTGACGCTGAACTGTATGTTGGTGATGGGTAGATACCACCACACTGCGGTATAAATAAATAAAAAGGAATTACTGATTTACTGCAAAATGTAGTTAAGTAAAATGTAAGATATTTGACTATGAAATGTAGTGTAGAAAAAGTCTCCCCAAACAGAAATACTTCAGTAAAGTACAAATACGTGAAGAAGCTACTTAAGTACAATGTATTAACATGTACTTTGTTACTGTCCACTACTGTAAATAATCCTGTATATATTTATATTAATAATGACTAACAAGAAGCATGTTTTCAGGGTGGATGTGTTTGAAATTTTCTTCTTGGAGCCTCCCAAGTTGCCTACTAGAAAAAAGTATTTGTCCTCTGAATTGTTGTTTGTGTGACAAATTAATTTAGAGTTTTGACCATCTCACAGCCTTTTAGCCACTGGCTGGGAGCTAAGAATGAAAAATTAACCATGATGTCTACATTCGAGGGATGGTTTCTGTTTTCTGCCTTGTCAGTTGGGGTTGTCTATGAGCTCATGTATGCATAAGAGAGTAAATAACATGTGTCTCTGAATGTGTTACGCTGCCTTGTGATGAAACGTGAGCATATAGAAGCATGTGTTAGCCTTTATCTTCCCCGGTCAGTAACTGTTGGGTGGCAAATTGGCAGGTGACCAAATTGGAGAGGATGATTGGAAAAAATCCAAAGAAGAAAAAACTAATCAAAACAATAAGTGCTCCTCAGTTGTTCTGTTGTACATGATGCTCCTGACAGCCCCTGCTGCTTAAAGCACTTAACCTTAGTGAAAAAATATTTCTCACAAGTAAAACGAGCTTTGTGTGATTGTTTTGTTTGGATTATGTCCAGCCAGTTTTGACCTGTTTTTGAAGATTTAATGGTGTTCCAAAACTGGGCACAGACTGGACGCCCAGTATGCTTTGAAAAATACAAAGCAGTTCAGAACACACAAAGAATGACAAGCTTGTATCGAGGCTAGACAGACGTTACAGACAGATTTGGATGTAAGGTGCATTAGATGGCACCAAAGTAAAGCAAAATCATTGTGCAAGAAGGAGGTGCCACAGTCAGAAACACATTTAGACATGAGTCAAAGATCATTTAGCAATTTTCTCCACTACCCAATATACACCACTGTGTTTCGAAAATCAGCAGGCACATGCCTCTGTGCATTTTTTCCCCCGTTGGCTTGTTGTGAAAGGGTGAATTTAAAAGTTGACAATAGCTGCTCTCCAGCTCAGCAATGTGCTGTGCTGCTCTCCTGTGCATGAGAGCAGAGGTGTATAATTATGTATGCAGAAAGATCCGGCAATTAGGTCTCGTCTGAGTATAGAATGAGTGACGGCGAGGATGAGCTGTCATTACGTGATGCAGGAGCTTGTTTTATCGCAGTTGATGTTGTTGATTACGGTATATAGCATGAAAGCTGGAAGTTTGTGGAAAATAGAACAACATGTAGATGGAAAAAGAAGGAAAAAAAAGTTTATTTCAAAACAAACCTTATAAAGTTTAATAAGTACAATGATTGGGTGTCTTTTTCATTTTTATCTATGCTAACAAGAGCCCAAGTCTGATAAGTAATCCTGTCCCCTTCTTCTTTTTGAACATGACTGATTCATCCTGATGCCCTACTCTAATCAGTGAAGTTTTCTTTAACTGGAAACCACTCACTGCTGCTGAGGATAGCTCCACAAAACAGCCCAAGGACCATCAAGATGGATTTGTACTGTAGTTAATAAAGAGATTGCTACAATAATTTAGGAGTACAATTGTCACAAACAGTTTTGCACTCAAAAGTTCACTGTGAACATTTGATAACCTCAACACCTATAATGAACAGTCATACGGTATCACCCATATGAGGTTCCCTTTTGAGTCTGGTTCCTCTCAAGGTATCGTCGGTTTCATAACCTTTACATATATATTTATGGCATTTGGCAGATGTCCTTGTCCAGAGCGACTTACCTCTCATTCATACAACTGAGCAGCTATGGGGTTAAGTAGTGCTCAGGGGCCCAGAAGTGGCAGCTTCGTGTGGCTGGAAATTTAACTCAAAATTTGACCTTTAGATCCAAAGCCTTAATCATTAAGATACCACCTCTCCACCATCTCAGGCCACTTTTTCTTTGCCACTGGCACCACTAGGGCCACTGGCTTGCTCATTAGGAATAAATGTATTGGGCAAATCTATGAATTTTACATTTATATTTGTAATCTATTTCTGTAAAGCTCTTTTGGTTCAATATCCACTGTTAAAAGTGCTATACAAATAAAATGTAATTAAATAATTTCCAGCTTGGTAAGCCTGTGGTGACGACACCATGCTCATGTCATTTTAAAATGTTGATATATATGCATAATTGTCTTATTTTTTGGACAATTTCTAATGAGCTGATTTTACTACTGTAGGTGTTTCTTAGCATTTCTTTCACGTTGCAGCGGTTCCTGCACTCATACAAGCACACAAGCAATTTTTTTTTTAAAGTTGTTTAAATGGACTTCTGCTCAGAAGTTTTTGAGTTCAAAATAATTATTTGTATAATAATTATAAGTCGCTCTGGATAAGGACATCTGCCAAATTCCATAAATAAAATGTTGATTGGACAAGAATTTGGCAGATTTTGTGAAATAGAGTGGTCTTCCTCTGTAAATTATGAGTATCAGCAGTATGTATTTCAAGTATGTTTTACTTGCTTGTTGCATAGTTAAGAGAACTGTAGCAAAATACATTTATCCTGGTCAGGTTTGTGGCGGAGCCTCCTGAGAACACTGATTAGGGTGTGAAGTAATAATGCAACCTGTATTATATTCCAGTGTATACATGTGTGTATACATATTACATATGCATTCACACACTCATTTACACCTAGGGGCAATTTAGTTTTGGGTCAAAAGGAGACTGAAGCTGTGAAAAGCAATTAACATTGACAGCTGACTTTGACATCTAGGTAGTATACACTTACAACTGAAATATGGTAGATATCATTGGATTCACCATATATATCTCTCTCTCTCTCTCTCTCTCTCTCTCTCTCTCTCTCTCTCTATATATATATATATATATATATATATATATATATATATATGTATGTATGTATGTATATGTGTATATATATATATATATATATATATATATATATATATATATATATATATATAGAGAGAGAGAGAGAGAGAGAGAGAGAGAGAGAGAGAGAGAGAGAGAGAGAGAGAGAGAGAGAGAGCCAACCCCAGCCATTAGGGTTGCACAAGCCTAGGTGCCGGTCCCAAGCCCGGATAAATAGGGAGGGTTGCCTTAGGAAGGGCATCCAGTGTAAAAACATGTGCCAAATCAAACATGCGGATGATCCGCTGTGGTGACCCCTAACGGGAGAAGCCAAAAGAAAGTTTAGATAGATAGAGAGAGAGAGAGAGAGAGAGAGGGAGAGAGAGAGAGGGAGAGAGAGAGAGATATCATTGCACTTACAGGTTATATGCATTCACACAGACATCGATTCCTGTCACCTGGGTCTTTTTTTTAATAGCAATGTAATGTGCTATTGGGAGAAATTTGGGCTGCACAATGATATTTTAAGAACACTGTTGAGACTGCTTCTGTAATATTGTTAAGTTTTCCTCTGACCTAGCTTGACAGTTCTGCCTAGTTTTCCTGCATTAGACCAGCAACTTTTAGCTCCATGTGGATAACAACCATGTTCGTTTATTTACGCATCAGCCCTTGACAGGCTGAAAGCTGTTGCTCGGTCCTATCTAACTCGTTAGCCTGCATTGTTCAAGCTCATGCCACTGTTTTCTTTTAATTATATGCTCTCAGAGGTGCCTCTGTAAATGAAAGGCTCTTGGGGAGAAAATGAAAATTTCCGATGTACGGATAAAATGACGGCCTATATATAATTTTTTTTTTTTTTTTTGCTGCAACACACAATAGATGCATAATGACATGCATAACTGTTCATTGTTCCAACCTGATTGGAGACCTTCCTATTGTGCTCCATACTTATACTCAATTCAAGAATTACTGGCACCCCTTCAACGGATTGAAAGAAGGTGACTATAACATTAAACAATGGAAGGTTTTTGTCCTTTGCTCTTTGTCTGAATAAAGGTTTACATACAGATCTGGAGAAAATGTCAAACAGCCCTCTGTCACAATATCCATTAAAAAAAAGAGTGGAAATATTTACAATAATTTGCCTTCAATAATATTTTCTTTGAAAAACAAATAAGAATCTCTGTCTATCCTCTAGCTTCAGCAACAATGAGGAAAAGAGCCTCACTCACAGACAGCTGATATACAGAAGTCAGGTAATGGATATAAACATCTTTTCTTTTAATTAGCAAACTGTAGGGGTGCCAGTAATATTGATGTCAATGTTTTGCAGATTTACGGTTGCCCATTTTTGTAGCGAGTGGCAAAATTGAAAAGAGCTGACTGGATGTGAGGAATACATACTGTAGTAAGTTGAGTTGTAATGATTTGACATGTTCAGAAGTTATTATAGCCTTGCTCCTTGCCCTCCCAGTGTTGAGAACTGCTGACGGTCTTTATGGGTCTGTTTGTTTCTCTTTGCTCCAGTAGTCAGCTCCGCCTCCACTGGCTGGGAGGATAATAGAGATTAATTTCATTACCGCATGTCAAGTGCTGCTAGTGAGAGAACAGTCACAGCCCTGAATCAAATTACACTCAGCAGGGAAGAAGCTAGAGAAGGGAGCAGTGTCTGCTCCTGCTGCATTTCCTGATAGAGCATTGGAACCAGGTGACGTTTTAAAAGTGAAAGGCCATGAGTCAGGTCTTCTTACAAATTGAGAAGACAGCCTAGAAAATGCACTGCATAAAGCCAAAAAGCTTCTTTAAGGCAAGGCAGCTGTTGGGACTTTCAGTCCTGAGGGATATATAACCCAGACAGTACTGTGTTTTAGTATTCATTAGGGAGCAGGGAGCAGTTCATGTTGGGTCTGAAGGTTGGATGAGAAATGTGTCTGTCAATCAAGAGCTTGAGACTCCTCTTACGGATTCTTCCTTAAGAATTTCTTAACCACTGTCACATTTGTGCATTAGATATCTTGATGTGGATCAAGATTTCAGTAAAGCTTTAGAGCTGTATTTAGAATCGTTGACTTTCATCAATGTATAAGTATTGTCAATATTTACACAAGGAAATTTACATGGATTCAGAGTCAGTTTGTGCACGTTTTTTTGCCTGATTTTATTGAATCCTTATCCAAAATATTCCAACCACCTGCAAGAAATTCACAAATTCAAGATAAGAGTAGAAGATGAGGTTTATCAATCGCCTTTAAACCACAAACAATTATAAAGCGACAAGAACCAAAAGACATTTACAATAAAAATAAAAAATACAATAAAAAAGCATAAATACAATGATATATGAATGAGAAGATCGCAGTCTCTGAAAAAACAGCTCATATAACCCAAAAGCTTGACAAAACCCACTGATTGGAGTACTAGCTGGTGTTATTTTTGACAGTTGCTATGGTGACATTCTGTCCATCACCGTCATCAGGATAGTGAACAGGCATGACGGGCTTCCTCCTGAGGCTGGTGACTGGTGTGTGCTTCATCAGATACTAGGGTTAACAATATAGCTGAGTGGAGTCTTGTCATGCTTTTGTCTCGCAGTCAGATTGCAGAGAAGGCAATTAGCCAGCAACACAAATATTTCCGCCACCCATTTAATTAGTCTAAATTGTGATGATTGCAGCTGTGGAGTGCAGTGATTGCATTTGCTGCTAAGTGCCGAGAGTTATTGTTCACTCTTGTGGATCAGGGTATGGGTTTTTCTAAAGCGACAATACTCTTGCTAGGAAAGAGGTGCCAGGATAACCACACTGATGAGTGCCGATTCCATACCCACATACCAATTGTACAAAAAAAAAAAAAAAAAAAGCAACAACCTCTAAAAGACCAAATGGACTCGAAGCACAAACAAATGAGCTGCTTTGTGTAGCATTGTTTGATGAACTTTACAGACCCAAAGGTCATCTCGAGCTGCCAAAAACCTGTAACACAAACCACATCGTTCTAATCCATGTCCGTTTTTCAGTTCTAGTATGTCAATGTCCGCCAGTGTTCATTTTAAGACTCTTATTTGCACTTCATACATTTTTTTTTCATATTTTTACTGCAACAAAACATTTTTATTATATTTTATTATTTCTTTTATTGCCCGGTTTTGCAAAAAGGGTACAAGAAAATATTGCTTGATAGTATAAAAATGATGCAGTTGAAAACCTGAAGCTGCCTTGAGCTTGTTTTGGCGGAAACTTTGTACCTCAATATATTAAATTCACAAAAGTTTTAATAGTACCTTAAAATTTCCTAGGTTTATATAAGATGACTCAAAGAAATGATCCCATATTATCCAGAGAAGCACAGATTTCCCTTCTGAGTCTAGACACTCTGAAGCTTCTTTTCTGTATTCTCTTTAGGAGGTGTTTTTTTTTTCTTGGTGCTGTCACCTAGGGCTTGCTCATTAGTAACTTAAATCTACATCCGTATTTCTGTAAAGCTGCTTTGGGACAATTTCTACTGCTAAAAGTGCTACCCAAATAAATAAACTGACAAATAAAATTAACTAAAAATGTTATTTAGAATAACACCACTTAATGACAAAAAAAAACTTCTACTATGGATGCTTGTAGATATTTTTGGTACTCCTGCCCTCTATGCACTATTCAATCACCTTCAGTCCCCACATAATAGAGGAGAAATTGGATGGGGCGGATTAATAACCATTTTTAATCAAGTGTCATGGTTGAGCAGTTTAATGGAGTCATGCATGACTGGGTAAGTGCTGATAGGAATGGTATGAGTGGATAAAGGTGCTGGTGCTGAGAGTCTATCACTCAAACTGGGCTGCAGCCTTAGTGCATTAAATCATCAGTGTGTCAATTTAAATGATCTGGCAGCTAAAAAAAAGCCAGGTCAAGACAATTAGAAGTATTATTTAAGTGATTTCTACCCTATATACTGTAAATGAGTAAAAAAAACCTTGCCAACACTCAGCCAGTTTTTTCTTACTATACTTTGTAATCTGGCTAGGCATACAACAATTTACATATAGTCCCGTTGACTTTTTCCATCTTGTCTTGATGAACCTCCCAGAGCGATTTCTTTACAGTGGACTGGCACTTAGCCATGTCAAGTCACTGTCTGAAACACAGCAATGACTGTCAGAAGTTAATCACGTTATCATGACAAGCAGTGGACAGATCATCCAAGGTGGTCACTATTGGCCATGACAGCTGTGTGACTTTGTTTATTCTGATCTGTTAGTCTGGACCTTAGAGTGATCTCGTTGGCCACCTGGAGTATACCTCTCGCAACGTGAGAACGATTTTCTGTCGCTGTGCTTTAAGGCAAGGCAATCGTGATCAACGCCAATCATTCTGTCATTCTTCAACAGCACTGGGCAGTTGTGGTTGTTGCTGTGGCATCTTGACACGTGTGGGATTACGGGAGCTACACGTTTAGTCGCTGCTGTCAGCTAACTTGGTGCTTGAGTGCTCACGCACATCAGTGGATTTGCATAGTGAGAGGCGGGCTAAGCTGAGAGAGATTTAGAGGCAGCGCAATGGAAAGCAAAAAAGAAAAAGCTGAGAATAATCAGGAGAGGAGAGGCGAGTAAGCTAATAACTCCATGGAATCTGCCAATGAGGACGTAAAGGCTTAAGCAAGGAATAAGCCTAAACACATGGCAATGCATCAAGGGTCATGGTAGCTACAGGGAAACAATGACACTTTTAAATCCGCATCATGCTTTCTTTCCCTCTCCATATGGGCTCTCTGCATGAAGCAAGCAATACAAAATCAGGTATATGCTTATTAAAAATTGTAATGAATATTACACTATAAGACTCCTGTATGGTATATAATGCCTATAGCGATCATATTTATATATCACCTAAATGTCAGGCATGACGTTCCTTGGAAATAGTGTGTTGGAAGGATACAAGAGACAGAATTTAATAGAAGGTTTAGAATTCGATCCTTGACTCAGAACCTGGCTGAGTGTTTAAAGAGCCTATAGACAGGACTCATTTGGTGGAACTAAAACATGGATTCATCAATAAATTTAGAAGAGGATGTCTCCCAATGTATATTATCTTTATATATCTCTATAATCTCCTTGCATCGTTGATCCTTTCTCTTTCCTCCATATTACATTGAAAATCAATCGAAAAATCCACCGTCTTTCAGGATGCACCAATTCTTAAAATGTATTCATGGAAATCAAGAAGAAAGGAACTCGGAAGCTTTTACAGAGCTCGAGGTGATAAGCACATAATAATGTATATTATAATGATTATTTAATGTGCAATTACTGTGGCATATAGACACATCCATTATTCCACTAATAAGGTTGAGCAACATGCTAAATTCCTGACACTTCATTGAGTAAGAACATATGGTATGGTTGTTTTTAAATCCTCCTATCCTTGTTTCCTTTCTACCCATTCTCAGGATCCTTCACCAAATACTGAATCATCTTGGTCTAATTTGATCAAGCCTGTTTTACTGAATGCACTGATTTGAACCCTGTTTGTTTGCATTACCTGGTCTAGCATATTTGTTAGTCACCCTAACCATTGCATGTTTATAATTCTGATTCTGTCTTTACCCTTAGCATGTGTCTGCTTTTACATTTGCAACAATAAATCTGTGTCTGTATCTGTAAAAATGTATCTAACCCTAAAGCATAACCTATTGTCTGGGTATATTTTAGCCTAATATGATTAGTAATGATTTAATTGACCTTATAATAAGGCTGTCAGAATACACAGAGTGTGTTGCATGCAAAAAAAAAAAAAAGTATGATGTACTGTCAAGCCCTATCTATTCCAGAAACGATATGCCTGTATAAAAATCTCATTTCCTTAATCTGACCCAAAAACATGTACAAACATCCTTGGCAGATGACACTATCCACCCTTCCTAAATGAATATTGACTTTGCTCTTCCAGCATGGCCTACAGATACAAAGATAAATCAAGTAAGTTGTCTCTCCAAATCGATCAGGTTAGAAACACACTTCTGAAGAATACGAGCGCTGTAGATTGTCTGCACAGATCACACTTCCACTCAGTGACTCACCCAATACATAAACGTGTAAGATTTTAGTGTTTTGGACTTGACAACTTGACATAAAAACACACACACACCAGGTGTCCCAATACTTTTGTCCATATAGTTGTCATTGGTTAACTTATGATTAATTGCAACTTAATCTCACATTTTCTATCTGTTCTAAATGTGCCTTAAATTAAGTTGTAAGTTGTTACGTAAGTTTTTAATACTCTAATCAACATGTGCATGCACAAATATTGATGCTTTATGCAAATGTATGTTTATTATTAGTGAAACCATCTCAACATAGAGTATAAAGACAAAATAAAGTGATTACGGTGTTTAAAATTACGTAAATTATCAGGACACCACACAGAAATCTTTGCTTTGTTTCCACACGGACGGTTTTAATTGCCAGATGTGTGCATCATGGTGGATTTTGGTGCTTGATTTGAGACTTGGTGCATCAGTAAAACATGTTTAGTTTATAATCTTTCTTATATATATGAGTAAAGAAAGGACGTTTTGAATAATTATGTGTTGTATTGAAGGTTTTAATTTCGCTTTTGATATTTATTTATTTATTTATTTATTTATATTTTATTTAAAAATGATCAAGCAGAAATGTGCACTGCATCAATCACACGTTAATATAATATACGTAAAAATTGGGATTAAGTTTTATTTCATAAGAAATTATAGGCTTATTCTTATATTTTACTTTTAAAGATTTTATTTTTGTGTGTAATTCAAACAAAGAAACAAAAAATGAATTCCTGGTGTGCAGTTTATATATTAGTGCATTACTACTAGCTACTGATATGCAAACAACTTCTGGGACTTTGAGCAAAAGCAAGGCTTGGTTAGTCCTGTCTTGTGTAAGGAGTGATGATGTTAAACTGAAGAGATCTCAGGAAAAATAATTTCTTTTAATACCCCTACTGCAGACACAAATAGATCCTAAAAAGCCTGAGAATTTTAAACTTTACTACATAAGTTCAGTCTGACGGCATGAACAAGTCTCTAAATGATGTTTCAGCACTAGTGCCTTTCCCAGAACAGCGGATTTCTGTCATTAAGGCTTATGGCAGTACGCGAACACACCCACGCTGTGTAACTGAAGTAATAGTGCATTGGAGCCTCCGTCCTACATTTGGTATTTGGTTGTGGAATTGAAGACTGACTCAACAGACAGGCCTGTGGATGCTTCATGGCGAGCTGATGAAAGAAAGACACTTTGGAAGAGTGAGACAGTGGCTCTTTTACAGCCCATCCTACATCCTTCACAGTTTAGTGTAGGCCTTGGCCTCTGTGTCTGCACATTGACTGCCTTGTTGAAAGCATTGAGTGTTTGTGTTTTGCTGCCCATCTGTCAGGTGGCTCATCTCTTTACTAGGGTCCTTACAGAATAGCTTAGTAAAAACACCTGCAATGTTAATATAGTTTATTGATAATGCACGTAGTGAATACATTTTTGCTTCAAATTGTTAAAGATCTCAATGTGAACTACAGAAAAGAGGATATGAAATAAAGAAGAAAAAAAAAACCACAGAGCTTCTTACTGAGAATTTTAAAGTTTCACATTCAAAGGACTATATATCCTGACTGTGACACACTTCTACTGCTGTTCTACCACTTCTACACTTCTTCCTGATGCTTTACTACTGCCTAGAGCTTTCTGCACTCGTGACTCAGTTTTTGATGCTGTGGACAGTTCCACATGGATACCCTTAAGATTTGCACTTCCCAAAAACAATTTCTATCCAAGACTCAGCCTTGCTTCAGTGAGTTTTGTTCACCTGGATACCGTACATAAAACAATGCTATAATCATAAAACTGGCTTGTGCTCAACCCAGGATGCTTACTCACAATATTCTCATCCTCACAACACACTTCATACTGTTTGACATGATAGTGTAAAGTTGTAAAAGAGCAATGATTTATAATCTCTCTGTCCCTATCCTACAGAATACAGGACATGAGCAAGCCAAAGGTAAGGAAAATATACTGTAAGTAACAAAAGAGAGCCTTTGAGTCACGGTTTGTTCCTTGTGTTATCCTTACCTCTGGCTTGCACATTTAGCAAATCTAAATCTGCTTAGTGACAATATCTATAGCTAAAAGTGCTATACAAATAAAATAGATTTGAATTAAATCAAAGCCTCCAGTGGCAGGGTTCTGCCAGTGCCCTGCCACAGTCGATACATTTGATTAAACGGAGCTCCCACTTTCAGGAGGCTTCCCTCGCCATATTCAATTACTGTTTCCTTCCTCTTCCATTAATCCAGCTCACCCTGCCTTTGTAGAGATCTGGCTTCAAATGACCAGCCATGCCTGCTGCCAACCCGGGAAAAGTAATTATTTCCTGTCCTTGTCCTGGTTTCCTAACTTAACTTTTGATATGCCTTAAGTTCAGATACAAACAGATAAACATTGTTAGCCATTTGAACACAAAGTGTCTTGTGGTCAGCTGATAAATACAAAGCGAAGATCCCACAGCAGCACTTGATAAAATGAATCATCACATACCCACACTTACACCTTTTCCTCTATCGTTATCTCCTTTATGGCTCATTTTTAGCGAGCATCTTATCTTTTGCATAGCTCTCACACTGGTAAACATAAATCTTCTGCCCTTGTCACACAAATATTACCTCAAGCCTTTTCCTCATATGCAATTCCATTGGCCAGCTTGTTGCAAAACATTGTTTAAACTAAGAAAACTTCTAAAGTTTCATATGACATCAGTGTTAAACCCTCAGTAAATGTTTTTATTCTTCATATAATAATTAATAACACACTTTCATTGAAACGCAACAGCAGGTTTCACAGTAAACTCTGCAACATTGCCCCAATTTGACCCTTTTAGAAGGTGCAGAAAGCCTGGTTTCCTGTAGCCTGTAGCCTGTTCCTGAAATAAATTTCCTGTAGCCACATTATTATAATTTTTTTTGCTGTATTCTTTTCTTAAAGTGTCAAAGTTTTCCTTAATATGGTACACATGATTAGAGCCACTGTGTAACTGAACCAAAGCAATGCTTAATTTGCTGGCCTGAATAATGATCATGTTCCTAACCCATTTTAGACATTAAAAATACCCACTTATTACATGTGCAGGACGAGCGGTAGTCCTGGATCAGGGCTGGCAATCAGTAGTTTAGGATTGCTCATGAGGTAAAATATGGAAGTGAAGGGAGTGAAGAGGGACTTTCTATTTGCTGACGCCATGCCTTATACATTCTCTCTCTCTCTCTCTCTCTCTCTCTCTCTCTCTCTCTCTCTCTCTCTCTCTCTCTCTCTCTCTAATCCACTTGAAGCCAAACAGTCGCTCTAAGAAGATAAAGAAATTGCTCCTAGCAAAAAAGCAAAGCCATAGAAACACCCAAAGTGCTTATGCTTACACAGCCTTTAATATAGAAAAAAACAGACTCTGGGTTTTTCGAAGACTGGACATAAAAAAAAAAGTGGCAAATAAAAATGCAAACAATGTGCTTGGTTTAGGTTCTATTAAAGTTTATTACAACCCAAAAAAAGCCATTTTAAAAATACAAATTATGATTTTCTATAATTTTTCATATAACTGAGATTCTACTTTATAATTGCTTCTATTACGCTCTTATTAGCAATCACATCAAATCACCGCGATATAGAGCCTTTAAAAATGTGTGATTACTGTATTTCATCAGACAGTGTTCATCTATTATGTTTTATGTAATGGCCTTTGTTTTTATAGTTAGTTATTCTGACAAAGCTAGCAGCTGAGGACCGTTTATGCTCCAGTCACAGTAAGGGAACAAACTCGCAGTTTGTTCTCACGCCATATTCTCTCGTCTCATGTGCTGGACAATGCGCTTGCCTTTTCCTTTGCTTTTTTCCAACACTATCAGCTAAAGGCAAGATAAATTAGGTGTTCTGTTTTCAACTTGTTGGCTAACTACTATGATCGTGCTACAGTTAGCAAGCTAGATCTAACAGCACTAGCATTAAAACACACATCTGGGTGATGCCAAGTGGGGTATTTTATAAAACACATTTTATATGCTGGTGTTTTGCTCCTAGTAGCAAGACTCAAGTAATCAGAGGTTTTTGCATTAGTTATTAAAAAACACACCAATTGTGTTTAACGAGCACCCATGCTAACTGCAATTTATTTTTAATTTAATCATTTATTTTCAGTCTTATATTTGTGTAAATAATTTTCATTTTTAAATTGACCTCAACAAAAAACATCAAATATTAAAATCAGTTAATAAGCAGTCCAGAAATTATGGTGGCTTGGAAAAATATCCTGGGACGAAAGGAGGAAGAAACATTGGAAAAAAAAAACAGGAATCCGTCCTCATATGGGTGCAAACATTTTCTTTGATAACTGGTAAGAAAGTACAGTGGTTTCGTTTTAACAAGGTCTATTTTGTTGAGGCTTTTGACCGTTCGTGGCAACTTCAGTCCTTAGCCATTATAGCAAAATCGACCATATCAGTTGCAGACCAAAGCCATCTTCATGGTTATGTTTTCTAGATGTTCCTACAAAGAGTGTCAGGGACTTTCACAACAATGACAGCACATTTCACTGCTAAAGCAGAGAGAGTGATAGAGACACTCGGGGGTACATTCAGAGGGCAGAAAAAAATCTCCACTTGTCACATGTCACAACAGCGAGAACAGACATTAGCACTAGCAATTTATCACCAGCTGAGCTTATGGAAACGCTGTACTGCTCGCAGCCATTCTGCAGTTCTCTCTTCTGTAACTCGTCAAACCCTGCTGCTTTTTCCTCCCAGCGCCCAGCAGAGTGTCTTTACTGAGACAATTTTACAGCTTTCTGTTGTAGTTAAGCATACTAACTGGGACAGGAACACTGATCCTAATTCAGCATATGAGCTCATTCTCACTGGAGGCTCGCAGTGTATACGATGCACAGTGCAATCGGGTTAGGAAGTACAGACATGAAAAGAGCCTGGAGGAAAAAGTTGGGGAAAGTTTTTGCCTTACACTCCCGGGTTCATTGCCACAGTTAATAGCGTATCAGCGTAAAATAAGAAAAAAAAAATGTTTCACAATTGTATGAGAGAACTGGAGATGACCTTGGGTGAATCTGAGCATCCATTGGCCACATGTACTAGGAGATAAGGCTGTCCTGCTGATGCTCACCTCTTCTTCAAACAATGGCCACGAGCAGCGATGGCATGAGTCACAGATGCACAGGCCATTTACATCACAGAGAGGGAGGAGGAGCATGAATCTGCAAGGATTTTTCACAGAGCGGCTGCGCATACAGACCCCAAAGGTTTTCGCTGGATGACTTCGTTCAGTTTCTTGTCAGGATGCCGGCTCTTATCTTAGACTCCCTGCTGTGGTTCTGTGCCTTTGACAGCTTCTATCAGAACATGCCCTAATGTTTATGTTCCTTGTCATTTTTGGTTATCGTTTTTGTGTGCTATGTTTCTTGCAATCTGCAAATGAGCGATTCTTCTTGAACGTCTTTGTTAAGATACAACGGATGCCAATGGCTGAAATCACTAAGTGCAAAGTCCTCTTTGTTGGCATACAAAAAGATATAGCTTTTGAACTAGAACAAAGTGCTGACACTGGTGGCTCTTTTTACAAATGATAAATAATTGTATCCTTACAAAATGAGTTTACATTTGGAAAAGATTGAAATGATGTCTTTTAAGGTCATAATATAGAGCACTTTCATAATGTGTTCTCTGGATTATCTCCAGACTAAACACAAGCAAATCTAATTTGTTTTATATTCAAGGAATATATTTGATGTTGCCTAATAGTGATTAAAGCAAGTTTGGTTTAGCTGTAACGTTTAACGTGATTCACAGTTTAAATCCAGTATTAAATTTAATGACAATGCTGTGTATTCAATGTGCTTGGATAATATTGTGTAACTGAAGTCGAGCCAGAGTTAAAGCATTCTCCTATTTATCGCACTAGGCTGATTCTTTAATCCTGACATAAAGATGACATGTTGATAGCCAGCTTCACAAGTAACTGTACCTTTACCTAGATGCTCAATGAGGTAAGCATATGTAAATCCTGGTATTGATCCAGTTCGTAATTCGTCATTATGTTCCGATAAGATAAAAACCCAACACAGCTTTCTCAATGGTAAAAAATTAAAAATAATCAAGGCCAAATAATTAAACAATAAAAATAATTTAATTAAGTCTAATAAAAAAGTTTATATCAAAGCTTGACTTTAATCTAACAATGCCCTCCTATGCACTGAGAGCAAAACAATGATAGTGGTATAAGGGTCAATGGTACAGGTATCTGTTTTGACACAAGTGGTCGGTTCTAAAGTGTTGATCTTACTGATATTCTCAAAGGGCATGTAAGCCATGTGGATGAAAACACACTTATACAGACTCCTGACCTTTACACAATACTTCTATCCACCATGGATCACAATCTTCTCACAGCAGGATTCAGGATTTAGTAGAGATGAAGAAACACCAAGGCTTGTTTGGATCTTTGTGTTTTATCCCCTTTTGCTTTGCCAAGACATAACAAACTGTAGCTTTGTTTCAACTGGTGCTTTTCAAAAAAACATTCTTTCCTATTCAACTATTTGTTTAGAGAACTTGAGACGTTGCGTTCTGGTCTTGTGATAAACATGAATCAATTTTTTAGGTAATGTAAACGACTATGCCTTCTAGCTCACAGCAATCTGTTGACATGAAATCACACCAAATGCCTTTGCAGACTTCTGCACAATGATCTGAGAAAAGCTTCAGTGTAAATTGTGAGCATTTTATGAGCTAATTCTGAATAAAGTCTAGTAAGATTAGTCCACTTTTCTTCTGAACTCTATAAAGTAATCTGAGAGGTGCGATTTCTTTGGTTGAACTCAAAGGGTTGAAAATCTGTCTGTATACCAAGAAGTATGGTATGAAGTAATGCAGTGCTCTGTTTAACCTTTAACTGTTCAAATGAGATAAAACTATGCGAAATACTACATGCTAAGCTAAAGTGTCTTGGAATAAACAATATATCATTATGAGGGTGGATACAGCTTGATTAGCAAAATTATAACAGAATCTACCCTGATTTATCTCTTCCTATTATATAACTTATTTGTTGAATCACATATTGAACAAATAAGTGCTTGCAAAAAAAAAAAAGCCAGTGCTTGCAAAAAAACCTAAAAAGATACAGGGAATGAAAGGTGAGAGGAAAGAAAGTAAAAATGGAAGATAAATAAGTAAATGTGAGAATAACAGAAAGGGAAAAAGCTGAGGGAAGGAAAAAGCATAGGGAAAAAAAAACAATCTGAGCTAATAGCTGATAGAAAAGAGGAAAGAAAGTTAAAAAGAAACGAGAGGAGGAAATGAGGAATTTGTTGTTGAGTGAGATATATGGGTATATATTGTGCGCCTGTTTTGTGTTGTTGGGATCACAAAAGGTTATTGGCAAATGGCATATTTTTTGTTATTGAAAAAAGAAATTGTTAAAAAAAAAAGTAAACCTAAAACTTAGCATGGGACCATGAAAAAAAAATGACTTCCTTGCCTTTAACAGTCACATGATCATCCAATGACAACCTGTTTAATCAGTCAACAATCATATTCTTGATCACCAGAAAGCTTTAAATACAAACCAAATGGTAGATTGTGTCTATGCTGTTCTGGTTTTGACTCTAGTTTGTTTTGTATGTTGTTTGTATCATTTGTCTGTTGAATACCCAAACTATTTGGACCATTGGGATTTATCTGCTAATAAACAATAAAATCCTCTTGAGCCTGAAACCAAATATCAAATACTGAACAAAACGGTGCTGACAGGACACGCTTTCTTTATTAATCATAATTCCAGTATAAGCGTTTCCTAGTTACCTCTCTTACCTCAATCACAAATTAAGGTGACTCCTTTCCTCTGCAGTAATCCTCTTAGTGCCTGACGGGCCATGACGGATATCTGTAGCATGTCTGAAGTATTTTATAGGCAAAGCATTTTTTTTTTTTATCCACATGACCAGGACCTTTAAATGTCACTGTTTTCTGAAAGTTTTTTGTCTAATAGATGGGATTTAACCTTGTGGACCTCTCACTGAGTGGACATTATGTATCAACAAGCTATAGCGATTACAGTTGTTCATGCAGAAAGTACACTGATTTTGAACAATGAGTAAGCCCTCCTTATTAATATTCATGAAGCATGTGCATGCCTTGATTACATAGTGAGTGCCTCTTACTGTGTAGGTTTTCGAATTTTAATCAGCATTAATGTCAGATTAAGTGTAGTTCTGAGGTGGATTCTCTGTGTGCACGTTAAACCCAATGTCAGTAAACAGAAGAAAATTACTGAATAGTATGATTTTGCGGTGTGAAATTCTATGTGGCAGGCAAGCAACGTGCTGCTAAACTACTTTCTCCTCTTTAAAGTCCAAATTAGTTTGGGATTTGGCCAACAGTGGACAGGCTTTGCAATGTGACTAACTAGATTACTGCTGCACTTTTGGGAAGAGGAAGGAAGTGGCTCTGAAAATGGTGGCAGTGCGGCAGAGGAGAAACTGTTTGGTTCACTGAGCTTTAGTTGATAATAGCACCACAAGGGAATCTACTCTGAGTGCTCTAAATGCTTTATTTTTTCTCTTTTGCAGAATACAAAAACGAGTGGACAAATCAGTAGCCCAGGCACTCAGGACTAGCAGGTGAGCAAAGTTTCTGTCTGGGTTCTGAGTTTTTTAAATGCAAGCTACTGCACCCTACTTGTGAAACAAAAAAAGCATGAAGGTACTATCTGCGTGATGGAATATAACCTCTAGTAACCTCTAAGCAACCATCATCCTGATGCCATCCTTAAGCTTAAGGTTACAGGCATGTAATGCATGTTATAATATGTATCTGCATTTATACATTTCCTGTATTTATAACAATATACTGTATGCAGTAATCTCAAACTCAAAAACATGTGTTTTAATCCTACTTAGTCAAATCTAGTGACAGAAAATTCAACATTCCAAACACAAAATTCAACAAACCTGAAACACAATAACAATTCCGATAATTTTACACAAAACTCAGTTACCCATTTGTAAATGAAAATAGTCCACTACATACATTTTGTACCACATATTTCATTCTGTCGTATTTTGCAGTGTGCCTATTCGTGTACAAGAGCATCTCATGGTCCAGTGTACAAAAGCAGCATTGTTTGTAGAACCAGTGTATGGATGTTGAGTTGAATACATGGCACACATCCAACTTTAGGCCCTATTCATGCAGTTTCAAGCAGAAACAACAGGCACACAAATACAAAACAGAAATATCAATCCCTGTTCATCCCTGGGAAATGACATCAGTTGCTCAGTGAGCAGACAACAGCATGAATTTATTGCTACTATATTTGAGATTTCAACTGACCACAATGGAGTAGCTAATTTTCAAATACGTTCAAGCATCCTGTTAGCTCTAAAACATGACGCTCTACCCAACTTCCCCATGTAAATCTAATAGGGCTAATGGGACTATAGAGACCTTCCTGGCTTTTAAATCTTAAATCCTTGGAAACACCTAGGGAGATACATCATCAAATTCTCTTTACAGCTCCAATTAAATCATCACTGCAACAGCTTCAGGCAGTGATAAGTGGGATCAGTATGATCATGTGGTCTGTTTTCAGATCATTTGGCAAGAGATCAATTATAACAGAGTTATGCTTCACGAAACGTCTAAGCTACTATTAATGCTTATATAATTTTACCTGGTTTCAATGCCTGCCAAGCTGGACAAGTTATTAATAGTAACAGCTTATTTAGCTGTCAAACCCATGTAGGAGTTATACATACAAATATCCAACATATAGATTTAGCTAAGTACTAAGAATGTTTGTTTCAGTCTAAGCTTGAGATTTGCGATCAAGTTAGATAAAAGGGACACATTTACAGAAGATGATGACCTGGAGTTCCAAGGACCTGATCTCTAAAGAGCTTTGTATTGACTGGATGCTCGAGCAAGTGAGTCACTGTCATGCAATGTAGCCTGAGGTGAAGCTGTCTCCAAGTTCATCATTGTCCACCCAAAACAGTCTAAGTGAAGGAAGGAATAGAGACAGACAGTGAGAGAAGCTGTCTTTTTTTTTTTTTTTTTTTTTTTTTTTATTAATTTTTTTTTTTTTAAGTAAAGTGCTGTAGAAAAGAGATTATCCATACGGACAAATATAGCACTGCATCTGCTGGATTAACAAAAGCCATTATGTTCAAAATGTCTCACAGTGCTGCCATGCTTATTCAGTGAGGCGTCCAACCTTCGTGCAAATGAATCCTTTTCTGTACTGTTTTGCCAGCACATTTCCAATACACAGTATTATTTAGTTTGTTGGTATAATTACTGTTTTTATTAAACAAGTATGATTTTGCAGAAACAGATGTTTTCATCAACATATTTCTCAAGATCAGATTGTTAAAGCTTGAGTAAAAAAATGCATGGAACACTTGCAAGGGTAGACTAAGACATTGTGAGTGATTATGCATAACTCTGATATAGTTCCAACAACATAATGAAGGGTGCAAAGCTGTCTCTGGGCTGCGCCAGGCATTGATTATGTTTACAGAACCATGTCCCTGAGAACATGAATCTAAACTGTCTCACTTATTGTTTGTTGACGTCGTCCAGAAAGAATGGGTCAGGTCTACATCTGGCAAAACACATCAACACATAGCCAGTCCCAGCTTATTATTCGAATGGTGTTATTCAATCTTAAAAATAATGACACCACGGGACGGTTAAATTCTTGATTCTAATCGTTCAGAAGGTGTTGGTTCATTTTGTATAACAATCATTTCCTCTAACATTTTAAAGGCTAGTTTTTATTCATTTACACAAGGAATTTGGTTCCAGCTGTTAGTGTCTCTCAAAGTACAGACATAAATAAAACTATACATTCAGCTTGGACTATACAAGACAAAACAGACAAGACAAGACAAAAACAGACAATACAAGACAATAAATATATATTAACACTTTAAATAAACTGATTAAAACACTATGATTATTTATGTGAACGATTATTGGCCATTTTTGGAAGACATCTTCAGGATATTCTTCAGGAGGACTTAAAGAATCTGAGCGCTTTACTTGATTAAACCTGGTAACATCATTACATAACGGGAAAGAAAAGAGAGGCGCTTGTGAGGGAGTGACAGTTGATAGCTGCGAGAGTGTAAATGATAACACTAACAAACTTTCTTTGCAAACGTTTTACTAAATTAAATGTAACTATAACCAAGAAAGAAGTATGACATGCCATAACGTAGTTGTAATAAATGGAAAAACTGCTGTGGTATACGAGGAATTAAACACTGGATGTGCTAATTACATTACAAAATAATCAACACTGTGGTGGTAACAGATCATACCACTATGTTGGTGATTATCTTTCTACAACAGCATCCTGCCATGTTTTATTCCTTAATTATTCAGTGACGATTATTCAGTGACTATGAATCATTCAGCAACCAGAGTAAAACTAATTGGAATGTGGGAACAGTTTCACTATATACTGTTTGCACAACATACTTCATTCTAATACAGATAGTCATATTTTGTCTATAAGTACAGGTACAATGAAATGCAGTTAGCACCAAACTAGTAGTGCTAATAGCACTTCAATTTAAACGAAATGGATAAAGTTATGGTAAAGATAAACAGAATGATGCATGCCTGTAAACCTAATGGCATTTAAGTTCAGTTAAATAAAGAAAAATATGGTGCAGTAAGATGAATTTGAGTGAGATTTTAGTTGGGGCCACAAGAACTGTTCTAACCTGCTAAGGAAAAAATCCTTGAGCCTGAATTTACTATATTATTCATTGTAACCTGTTCTCTCTAAAAGCCCAATTAAAGATTTGCCATCAAAGGTATATTTGGAGGAAAGCCTACCATCAGATAAATAATTAGCCTGGATTTAGGAGTGCATCTTAAGTCCTATACATTGATTTTATGTAATTGGCTGCTGATCTTAGAGCAGTTTAATTTTAAGGCAGGGCAGGCAGCTCAAGGAGTGCACTTACTCTTCACGGAAAAAATTAGTGGATGAGTCATTAGAACGATTGTCATTAAGCTGCCCCTACTCAAGAGCTTAATGAAGCCACGGGCCACAGTTGAGCTATTCAGCTAATCCACAAGAGTCTCTGAGGATGTGACAGCCAATGGCGACAAAGTCTATGTCCTCACTGCTATGAGAATGAAGGTGATCAAATCTGGCACACAATTAACACCATCCCCTTGGTGCTCTGCACATCTCCTGAAAGCCTATAAGAAATACATTTGCTCCTGTGAAATCCCTTATTTACAAATCACCACTTACACAAGCTCTCTCGATTTCTACCGACTTCACAAGGTGCATGGATATGCCTTAACACCACTCCACATCAGTTCTTATGAGGTACTTGAGGCTATGTTCATTTTTAAAAGAACATTACATTAGGCTACATTACTCTTAAGGTGCTCATTACTCAAGTATTGTAACAGCAGGCCTGAATTGCTGACCTTGGCAAACTTAGCTAGCAATGTAAAAAAAAAAAAAAAAAAAAAGCTTGCCTTGCACAGTGTCCTTGCTTAATTTTTTTTTCTATCATGCTTCCCAACACAGGTCTTTATGGTGACTTTCTGGCTTAAATCAATCTGAAGGTACACTAGAGCGCAACAGAGTTCAGAGTTGGTGAGTCAGCACACACTCAAGAGGAGACTGAAGAAAAAAGAAAAAAAAACGAGCCTGTGCTTAAGCCCTGAGGCATGCAGAAAAACCATGCCCTCATAATATCTCTAAGAAATACTGAAGGATACTAGAAGCATAAGATACATACTAGTGGTAATGTTACTTGAATTGTATGGAAACCCAAAATCTGAAAGAAAAAAAAAAATTCTTGCCATTAATTGTCTATCTAAACTCATGTTTTCACTTGTGGTTAAAAATGCATACCTTTTATATATTGTAAGTAACTGCTTTAATCTGTTCATAGTTGTACATTCTTGCAAACACTGTGCATAAAGTGAAAAAAATTCACCCTGGATGAAGCACCAGTTTAATGGAAAGCACCATACTCCTTCTTGGATAGTAAGAGGAAAATGTAGCGCTTATGTGACACAGGGAGAACATGCAGAACTCCATGCAGAAATTAATTCAAGCTAAGGATCAAACACAGGACACTAAATATATACAGGGTTACACAGTAATGTAAAGATTAAAGTACAACCTCTATGAATTATATGGTCATAAGTCTCAGGACATAAAAACGATCTGTTCCTTAGGTCTTAGAGCCTCAAATAAACAACACATGACATATTTAACCGTGTTATTAAATACATATGATCCATAAGAAGTTTGACCATCTCTATAAAAGCCCAAGTTTTAGCACTTTGCTAGTCCGGAGCATTCAGAGGTGTGTTAACACCAAAGAGGACCTTGTATTTAAACACAATATAAATGTAAGTTCCATGAAGATATGGGTTATATGGGTTAGAGTAGAAGATAGCTCAATAGATCTTTGACCTCAACCCTATTGAACACCATTGGGATGAATTGGAACGCTGACTGCATCCCAGGCCTCATCACCCTACTTCACTACCTGACTTAACCTTGTCCCTGTGGCTGAATAAGCACAAATATACACATGCACACTCCAAAATCTAATGCAGCATCTTTACAAAACAATGGAGGTTATTATAACAGCAAATGAGGACCAAATGTCAAATGGAATGTAAAAAAAAAAACACATACAAATCTTATGGGCAGAAGCCCACAAAATCTTGCCATATATTATATATAAAGTTTTCTACTGATTGATAAATCATTGTGTCGCTAACAAGCAAAATGTTAATGCGGCACCCTGGTCAAAGCGCCAGGACGTTAGAAATTTAGCAACAGTGAGTCAGGACCCAAGAAATTGGTTTCGATCTTTAGACATGAATCCAAGAAAATCAGAGCTTCAGATTTCATCAGCTCATCTCTACAGACTGAAAGGTATACGTGGGTAAAAAGGTGGAGAAAGGAAGGAGATAATAAAAGAAGCATGGCCTAATGCTGCCTCTGTCTGAAATTGCTATCACCTCTAATGTTCACTGGGGGTGAGACATTGTATCAAACATAAATCTGAATCAGTCTATAGATATAACCACACATGAAATGAACTATACATTGTAGAAATGTTTAGATCTTAAATTAACCTTTACAAAAAATGTGTTTGAAGAAACAGAACAGAAGTCACCTTCAGCCTAGAGTTTATGATTGAGATATACACAATATAAATGTTTTCTTATTCAATAATCATAGAAAAGAACAAACAATCCAAAGCAACATGATTTAATCAAATATTTCTCTCAAGGTTAGTCCTAATGTCATCACGGGTTGAAAAGAGGCATGAACACTATTTTTTCATGGTGTACACAGCTGAGCCTTGGTGATGAGTCTCCAGGGTCACGAGCCACTAAAAGTGAAAAGGATTCAGGCTAAACTGAAATACCCCATATGTGTGTGTGTAATGAGGCTTATTGATTTAAGGCTATTAGCCATGTCTGGCTGTACATTTTTTTCCCCTTCCTCTAAATTAGGCATGATTTGAGATGTTTTGACTTCACTTAGTGGGGAAAAAAAAGAAAAAAATTAAATCAGAGTTCATTTATTCAAACAAAATCAACTGAAATTGTATACGTATTTAAAAAAAATTATTTAAAATACCTAAAATATTAAATGCAACATGCAGTAGGCTTAAAGTAGTATTTCCAAAAAACATTTACACAAACAATGGTTAAATATATTTTTCATTCATTTTCAGACTCATCTCACCATAGAAAAGTCAAATGAAATGTGTGTTAATGTAGATAGCAAATGTGTACAGTACGAGTAAAGCACAAATATTCAAATATAATCGTTCAGTAGTGAAGCACTTGCAACACATTGACCTTGGATTTCTGTATCAATCGACAATTTGCAGCTTGAGAGAAGGATTTGTCCTCAACTACAGTTGTGGCCATTATCTTTTTTTTCCAGCTGTGTGCTATTCGTAATACACTTCATACGTATTATGAATAGCACACAGCTGGAAAAAAAAGATAATAACAGAAGCTGAAAATGGCCAAGCATTCAGCAACTGATGTTTGAGAATTGAATTGAATGATTAGTATCCGTGCACTCAGCAACTTTGGTACTTTATTGTCTTTATGAAAATAGTTCTTTTTGCCATGATTGCTTCATGGCTGCGTAATGAAGAAAACCTATTTTATAGACAATATTTCAATTTATTTTCTTTCCGCAAAACTATCTAACAGCATGATAACTATTGCAAATGAGGAATAGGAATGATAGTGTTACATCACAGCTCTGTTGAATACTTTGATTCTGAATGGCCAGAAGGTCTTGATGCATTTTTAATTAACTGTTAATTAAACAGCAGCTCTGACACTAGTTCCATCTACAAGGATTATTTTTTACAGTTTTTTATAGCATTTTGCAGGCACCCATATTCAGAGTGACTTGCAATGATCGCATTTAAAGAGCAGTTGGAGGTTAAGGGGGATGTTTAAAGGCCCAGCAGTGGAAGCTTGGTGGTGCTTGGATTTGATGTCATCACCTTCTGATCCAACACCTTAATAATTTCTGTAGTAACACCTCATCACCAGGTACTTGTGTGATGCAGCACTCTAGCTGGACAGTCTCAGCTTTTTGTAAAATTCAGGTGTCAATCAATATCTTTACGTTTTCTTTATGGTTTCCTGAAATCATGACAAGCAGTGGGTTTATTTTTTTCCAGTTTACTGAGGAAGCTTTTTGCCACTGTTCTAATAACTGACACCAGAACATATTTTGCAGAAATGACGTGCGATATTTAATTAATAAAACAGTCTCAGATTTGTCAGATTGCTTTTGGTGTGAAGAGAGATACAACCCATTTTATTACTTTGATTATATTTTCCTATAACAGCACACCCTGTCATGCTTTATTCTTTACATATTACTCTGCAGAATATATCTACAAGCATTAAAACATTTACTTATTTTCTCTGCATTTGTATTCGAGGTGTTTTTGTACCTCAAAGTCGCTTGTGCTACTGTATAACTAGACTTCCAGCGTAATGACAGAAGGCTCAAGTGTTCATTTACAAAAGGAAACTCCATACACTGGCAATCAATACAGCATTTTCACTAATGGCTCAAGGCTCTCCACCTAAACCCAGTTAGATACACTGGCATTTGTCGATTTCAGCCTGTGTGCTAATGCATTTCATCAACTTTTTTCTCTCCTTTCTTCATTTTGTTGCTGAGAAACACAATTCAAAGAGCTTGAAGGCAGGAAATCTTAAGATTTCCTCCTGATTGTCATGACTCAGCTTTCAGAAAGGTTAAGGATATCACACAGAAGACATAACATGGCAATCCTGCATTAGATTCTTGGAAATATCACACTAAATCATTTTTTTCAGCACCCTCCCTCATTCCTTCTATCCTGCAGCTGCAATGATGTTAGGCCCAGGTGTCTTCGCAGACCGCTTTCTATTTTCATTGCTTACTAATGCAAAACGCTTGTGGAAACGGCTTGTCTAAGGGAAATGAAATCAAGTCGAGGCAGGTAGCTTAAGCTAAAATGTGGCACAATACAAATAAATAGTTTAGAAAAGATGAAATTGCATTTCTCTACTGAAATGTTCGATTCATTGTGATACTGCTGATATAATACCAAGATCTGCTTTAGTGTTGAGTAAATTGCTTTATCGTACCTTAACAGTAGCTGATTACACCAGTGACAGTTAATTACTCTCAACATGCTATTTCCTCTGAGTATCACAATCTGGGGTAAAGAGACTAAATTACAGCCTGGAATGTTGTCATTACAGATGGGCGTACTCAATTACAATGCTGAGTAATCAGCTAGTAATAGGGCACAAAGACAGCAGCAATGCAAGTGTCTGTGCCTTTTCTTAATAGAACATACAAGTGCACTCTGAAGTTCATATACTGATATCTAATGTCTTCTATACCACACTGTAGCCAGTAGAGTTGATTGTCTTTCCAATTTTTATAGCAACGGTAGTTGTTGTAGACCTAGTGGGCAAATTAGTTTCATGTTATGTACTCGTTCTATAATTTCTATAGTAACATCAATTGAAATGAATCTTAATTAAAGTAAATGAAAAACGTGTTGTTATTAAAGTCTTGTAAGTTTATATAAGACTAAGTCTTACATAAGTGTCTCTCTCTCTCTCTCTCTCTCTCTCTCTCTCTTCTTTATATTAAAAGTCTTTATATTAGGTCTTTATATGGTAAGGGTTTATAATACAGACATTAATGGAAGGAGTCTCCAATGTTAGTGCTTGTAAACGTATGTAAATTTTTAAGTCTTCATTTCAAATGATCATTTGACTCTTTTTTTTTTTTTGTGTTACCAGAAAAATTACTATTTAACATAATAAGCGATTACAACAGGAACTAACTTCTCTCATAAACTGCATCCATAAGCTGATAATGTACACTAAATGTACAAAAGTTTGTGACATTTGACCGTAGGATTTATATGTGCTTTTTAAGCATTGCATTCCACATTTAGTCCCTATTTGCTGCTAAAAACCTCCACTCTTCTGAGATGTTTTACTAGATATAGGAATGTGATTTTTGAGGTTTGGGCTTATTCATCCACAAGGGTGTAAGAAAATTCAGATTCTGATGTAAGGCCTGGTGTTCTGTCAGTGTTCCAATATATTCTAAACATGATCAATAGGGTTGAGGTCTGTTGGCCACTCAAGATCTTCTATTCCAGCTAGATCCTGGCTTTGTGCACAGGAGCATTGTCATTCTGAAACAGGTTTGGGTCTCCTACATCCACTGAAAGAAAAAACAGTAATGCTACTGCGTCCAAAGACATCTTACACAAATGTGTGCCTCCAACTTTTTGGTAATAGTTTGAGGAAGAAGGACAAATGGCTGGAAAAGTCAGGTGTCCCAATATGGTTTGTCGATGTAGTGTATGTAATTATTTCTTACATACAAAATGAAATTGTTGGCCAACTACTGTGATAGAAAGTGGATAAAACTCATGAAGTGCTGTAAAAGGAAGTTTACTATACATATTTAATCAATAAGTATTCGTCTGATCATATGTCTGTTGGTTTCTAAGTGTATCTAATGTGGACTTTAGTATTCTACAGGATTTTTTATTTTTTAAATTTTTTATAGGACACTGTTTATAGTCATTAAACCAAGTTTTAAATAACAATGTTTCTGTGACAACGTTTCCTAAGACCATCTGTCTCTGATAGGTATAACATTGATTGACCAATTGCAGGTAAAAAGCTCAGTGAAATGAAAATGAGTAAAGAAACATAGATAAAAAAAAAATTATTTTTGGCATATGGGTAACACTGCTGGGTAACAATATGAAAGCTCCAGGGTTTCCACTTTCATCCTGAGATCAGGCAACCGTGTAGAGAGTTGTCCCCCAGGTTCTCCAGTTACTTTGAAATTCCTAAAATTGTGCTGGAAGGTAGATTGGCAATTCTAACTAGCTTGCTCCTAGGTATGGATAATTGTACCATTAGGTGTTTATGATGTAGTGCAATATTCTTGAATCCAATCCAACATAGACATAGGCAGGTACACACCCTAGAGTACTTTGAGAAAATACAAAGAGGCAGTGCGAAAATATGCAAAATTATACTCAAACAATAATCAGAGCATACAATTAAAAAAAAAGTTGTGAGTTGATATTTCTATTATCTGCTGTGCATTAGTATAGCCCTGATCGGCCCGTTCCTCTAACCCCCATGTCGGTTATAGATATGAGACCTAGGTCCTGCTCATATCTGTTCATCTTTTTAGTATCTGAAAGGCATTACATAGATAAAATAAACTGGTACGTTCTCTTTTAGTGTATTAATTAAATTTGGCACCTCATTGACGAGTGATAAATTGACTTTATATAACCAGAAATAAATAAACCATGTTTATTACCCACCCTGGGGCAAACACTTTGCTGTAGAACCCTGGTAGGCAGACACTAGAAGTAGGCTTTAGAGAGAAGCTTATTAAATTTCTTTTACTTGATCCACATTTATATTGACATACTGAATGATCCGCATTAACAAACTAAAACACACACAGCACACCAAATGTTAATAATAATATCAAATGTATCAAATGTTATTTACCACCCACAGGTATAACCATTCACTCATCACATGCTAGTTCTCTGCTACACCTTCCCCCATCCAGAGCCAGTAAGTGTCTGGTCAGTTTTATATCCTTTTCTACATTTTATGAGGCATGAGGCCATTTGACATGAGACTGGAGGTTTACAAGCATTTAAAAGGGGAACTGATCCATGGTGCTCTCAAAAACTATGGTCTGGATTCCAGTTAAAGTAAACTGTGGTTCATTCCACATCAAGTGTGGAAGGTATACACTGTCAGCTCTGCATGATTAGTTCCAAGATGATTAGTTACTTATTAGTTATTTATTACTTTCTGTTACAAGTTTCATGATTAAATGGAAAGGTATGTTATGATCAGCAGAGAAATGTCATACTGATATGTAAAACCAGACTGTGAAAGGATTGGAAGCCTGCAATTAGTGTTTGCATTGAGAACATTTTAAATTAAATTGGTTCTTTGTTAGCAAATCCCTGCATCCAAAAACTAGACTGGACTTGGTAAACTTGCATGCACAAAAACAATTAGACAGTCATAGAAATATTTTTCACTCTTGTTTTTGGGGTATGGTGTAAATAGCAATGAATTCTAAAATAATGTAGTTAAGGGAGGTGGTAGCTCAGTGGGTAAGGCACTGGGTTACTGATCAGCAGGTCTGGGATTCAAGGCCCTTAATCCTCTGTGCTCCAAGGACGCTGTAACATGGCTGACCCTGCGTACTTCCCCCTAGCTTTTTGTACATTGCTGGGATATGCGAAGAAAGAATTTTACTGTTAGATCAGTAAAGTATTCTAAATAAAGAAAAATAAAGACAAAATAATGACCTTTAATAGTTGTTTCTGGTGAGTACTGCAAAATAGGATTTTAGCCTTTAGAATTGTAAATTCATCCAAATGCTCAAATCTATAAATCCTAATTGACCAGAATTCAAGTTGACAACTGACATTGTGACGTTCTTGCGATCAAGAGGGTGAATTGTGTGGTATTGAACTTCCAGGGGAATAATTAGTGTAGACTGACAGCTTTACACATTGTCCATTGTCACCATCATATTATTGACAGTTTGCTTTGTGAACTTCCTTTGATTAAAAAAAAATCTCTAGGAAGGACTATTTAGGCCTGTTTTTTTTATAGGCCAAGAAAAAAAGAAAAAAAATCCCCAGTATTAATTGGGTTCTAATGAATTTGGCTAGCTCTGTGCAAGCAAAAGATATAGGCATGTGCATGCATAAAGATAAAGCATATTCTAACCTTTTGCTTTTATATTTGGCTGTAATAGAAAAAGCAGTTTTATTTGAGACTGTATCAGCACCAAACCTGCTTCTAGTAGTTTGAGAGACAACTACAAATGAGTTTTGTGTACATGTCACAGTCTTTGAAGTTTGCCTGATGTCACATGAGAGCAGAAATGTATTGTGGGAATAGTTCAAATAAGTCATAGGGCAATTTCACGCTCTTCATGAGAGTCGAGTTGGAGCCGGTCATCCAAATAAGAAAAAGAACAACTCGGAAGTGACCAGACTCTGTGCAGGACAATGCCGCATATTCTGGCTGAGGGTTCTGTGCAACTTTTTATAAAATGATTACAGATTCTCTAATCGCAGACTGTCAGTCATGAGTTCTCAGGTTCTTTCTCCTTTCGTCCTCCTTGATTGCAAACTTGGAGTGATTCTCAACCCTTTTTTTTTTTACCCCCAGACTTTTTTTAACCTTTCACCCTCTGGGTCACTGATTTTGCACTCAGCAGTGCAAAAAAAGTGGTTGCTTTTGTTTATTTGGTCTTTATTTTTTCATTCAGGTTCTGCCATTACAAGACGGCTCATCCATCATGGCAGTATCGTCTGCTTAGATGAAGAACGGCATGTCAGCATCGCTGGTAATAAGGACATTAAACATCTCAGCTTAATGTTAGCTTTACTCCGGAACTGACCTTCTACTCTGAGGGTCAAAGTATGCATCTCAATTCTCTAACTCTCTAACTCAGAGTTCTAGAAGAAAACACATTTTTGATGATTGAACAATCTGATCACTTTCTCAGACTTTAATGGTTTTGTTATAGGAACCAGGGGTTACAAGTGCAAAAATGATATTTTTATTTGTGCTAGTAGTAAATTTATATATCTCAGATTTGTATAAAATGCTAATGTAGACTCTGTAAACTTTGACATTAGCTACTATTCTTAACTGAAACAAAGAAGACAAAGAAGAAAAAATGCGCAAACCAAAATACTACCCATATCTATCTTAATACCCCTCCATAACTGAACTTCTGATTACCAGACAAACATGTTAACAGCAAAATTGTGTTAAATGTACAATATGTGCTGAGCCTTATTCTCACCCACTGAATCAGTAAATCCTTGCGATCATGATTCAGTCATCTGTCATTTCATGGAACAGTGTTTGAATTAGAAAAGCTTTTCAACACATCTAAAATCAAATCCTCTCTCGTTCAGTGAATCAGTGTATGAGTCATGACTGTGATTCATTCCTCTCACATACAGTGGATTGGATGAATCAGTGAGTTCACGGAGTCCTGTTCAGTCTTATTCAGACCGAACAGAAGATATTCAGTGTTTCCCTGCTTGCAGTAGTAGTTTGTGTTAGGCTATGTGTGAAAATAGTTCTTATTTTAAGCATAGGCATACACACATAAAACACCTAGGCATACACACACACAAAAAACAAAATAAAAATACTTAGTAATAAATACTTAACTGTATTTTCTGCCTTGGATCTCTGAATGAAGAGAACTAAAATAACTCGTCACTGAAAACACTTTTTAATGCTTGATATATTTTTTTGACTGAACATGCATAAAAAGGTTTACAGATAAGCTGTCTGTTTTCTCACAACTGCACTAAAAACGGAGCATAATCCAATATCGCATCTGTTTGTTTAAATTCAAGGAGATCGGTTGTTGAAGCGATTTGGGTTCAGGGGCAAAGTCTACACAGTCTATAGTCAGAATATTTGCATAACAGTATGAAAGAAATTTGCAAAAAAAAGAATTATGAATCAAATAAATAATACCTTAAACCTAAATGACCTACTATTAATTTTACTTATCCAGCTGATATCAGGCTAAGAGGTCCCTGTGGATCTTCTCTTCTTATTAATTTCAGGCAGACGGAAAAAAGTTTCCAAAATTAAAAGGTTGTAGATGGAACTGAAAATCTCTGGTGTTTGCTATACACATGACAGTCAGTATATTAGGGCCAGACACAATATGTGACTTTTGAATGACCAATTATTGAAAAATAACTTTTCAAGTTTTAACTAGTATAGTTGCTTTATTAATATCTGCAATATTCACCAGCATGAACTTGTATGCTTTTACGATGGTTAATACTTTGTGCAGTAGTTTTTGTATGTGTTCTGGTTTAGAATTTGCCCATGGGATAATCAAAGTCCAGGTAGGTTAAAAAGAAAATGGATGTAAAATGTTAGTAAAAGTAGGCTATTGCTTATTGACAAAGCTTAACTGCTGACAGGAAAAATCTCTTCATTCTCCATTTTCTATCCTCCAGTTGTTCTGTGAATTGAAGGCAAGTTCTTGTGTTTAAAGGCATTCTTTTGTGCCTCAAGGAAAATCTATCACCCTTTGAAGGAACTACACAAAGACAAAATTATTAATCTGAATAAAGAAATTTTGCAAATTGGCTTCTGCCACTTTGACGCCCGACTTTGAATACTGTAATTTTCAGTACAATTTCTGCATAAATACTGACTTTTAGACTTAAATTTTAAAATCCATATATGTTGTAATGGAAATGTGGAACGTTATGACAAAAACAAATACAGTGGAACCCGGTTATCTTGCCCCCTCGGTTATCTCGACAACCCTATTAAGTCGACGTTTTTGAAGTGGAACCGCCAAATTCTCGCTTTTTCTAAGCATTTTTTTATCGGTTATGTCATTTTATGTCGCCGAACCCTAATATCTCGAGCACAAGGGGGGAAAAATTTGCCATTTAACGTCGGTTATCTCGGTGCAGCCGCAGAAGAACTCGCGAAAGTGGCGGAAAAATCAAGACTTACAACTGCTACAGGTGTTGTATTATATAGTGGTGTTAAGCGTGGTGCGGAGGCGGAAGCCGGAGTAACGGCAAACAGAAACTTTATTTAACAAAAGCAGAGCCAACACAAAATACCCGCGGAGATCGGGATAATCCGGCAAACGGCAGTCCAATAATAACATCAACGGTGCGTTATCGAGGAAGCGCGGCGCAGAGGAAGCGACGGGGAAGCGTCGAAAGTCCGAGGTGCGCTGGGGAAGGAAAACGCAGCCGTGGAGTGAGCGAGTAGTCCGGGAGGAGACGGTATGTAGCGGGTGCAGCATACACACGACCACGCATGAACACATATAATAACGGACCCCGAGTGTGGGTGAGTGAGCGGTTTATATGGGAGCCGGGAGTGAGTGAGTAACGCGCTTCAGCTGTGCATGATTTGCGCTGCGAGCTTGGGAGCGCGCGGAGGCAGTGACAGCCTCTGAAGGAGGCGTGGCAGGTGGATTCCTGACAACTGGTGAATCTCTGCTGTTAGTTAGTGCACATATGCCTTTTGTTGTTAAATGTTATGCGATGAACGGGAGGCGAAAGCCGCGCTTGGCGGCGCGGAACGTGGGATGAGCAAAAGCATAGAATGAACACCGGCAGGATCGGGGAGAATCCGCGATGCGCTTTGGGAAGAAAAGCGCAGCCGTTGAGAGAGTGCCGGTGGGAAGACACGTACCGGGATACGCATGCGCGATAACAACGACCGCCGTGAACCAACATATACCAACAATAACAGACAGTGAGAGTGTGGAAGTTTAAATAGGAGCTGGTGATGATGATAAACGAGCACCATATGTGCGCGATTGAAGCGGAGCTTCAGAGAAAGCGGCCGAGAAAACACCTGACACGCTGAAGGGGGCCGAAGGGGGCGTGGCAGGTGGATTCCTGACAGATAAACATGTACTGTATGTATTTTTATAGCATGCCTTCATCAAACAAATCGCGGCAACGCTGTTGTGTAAAAAAACCCTTCAAAAACACGTGCATGCACATTCTCATTTATTAACGCACATCATGTACATAAAGAAATTTCAAGCACGTTAATATATTGCCGCCATTTTGATTTTCGTTTATCTCGATTATCGGTTACCTCGATGATTTTTGGCGACCCCCTAGGACATCGACATAACCGGGTTCCACTGTAAATAAATAATTCTCAAGATACAATCAAAATAGAGTTTGAAAATTATCTAAGAGGTTTGGTGATTTCCAGACAACTTCTATAATTTCCGAACTAATCTGTGCTGCTTACATTAAATTTACATCTTATTATTACATTTTAATGACAGTATTTTAGTTGTAGGAATAAATGCCTGAGAATTTCTGTTTTTGGGGTTGGTTACATACATGTATAAAAACAAATTATTCATCAACATCTGTTGATTCATATTTAATAGTTTTAATTGTATTAGATGTTTTTATTTATTATGTTTAAATGAATTGATTCAGTCGGATTTGATTAGCAGTTGGGTAAGATGGGCTTTTTTTTTTTATTTTAAAGTGGGTGAAATAAAGAGTGCACATCCATAAAACTGGGTTGGAAAAAATAGGGCAGACCAGTGGTTTGACATTACCACAATTCTGGATCAGTGTGGATTTAAAATACTAATTCTGAATTTTATAACCCCTTTCACTCTGGCAATGGAGCGTTCATTTCTGACCATGAATGTAGAAACTGAGTTGCACTTGGCTGTTCTGTCTTGATACAGGTTTGACCTAAGGAGAGATCTTTATATCTTATATATATATATATATATATATATATATATATATATATATATATATATATATATATATATATAAATCATTATTCTCTAATAAGGATGAGTGGCTGTACAAGTGCTGAGGCGACCAAAATCTATACTGTATAGAACAGCCCTGAGCGTGATACACTCATTCAATCAGTCTCTGCGAATGAGATAAGAAAATCATGCCAATTCGCCAACTGCGATGTCCTTCCCATGCTGCACAGTGTTGTTAGCTCTAAGGCTACCAGACTGCACTGTTAGACTTGCGGATGAGCGTCTTGATTCAGCTTAGGGAAAAGGATACAAGTCATAAACAAAGACATATAAAAATGACCTCCCTACAAGGCATGAACCCTTTTTTTATTTGAAGAAGTATGTTAATGTAAGATTTTGCTAACATTCCCGTGCTGTATTTAACAATGCTAGTCTGTTTTCTTTGCTAAATTAAGGTGAGACTAGCATTGATTCCACTGTTAAGCGAGTTAAATCCGAGATAATGGTAAATATTGGTTATTTACGTGATAATTCACTTCTAATAAATACACTAGCAGACTGCTTAGACTTAGTCATACATATTACCAGCAAATTTACACAGATAAAAAAATTTTTTTAAGGCAAACTAATGTAGCTGCATTAAAACAAAAATAATCAACCAACATTTTTAATACCTGCGAAAATGTTTGTCTGGATAGCTTGATTTTCAAACAAGTAATTTTTTGGCAAGAGTAAATTCTTGGCACACTACAACTTTTTTTTTATGAATGTATAGTTCACTATAGTGGATAGTGCACATTCTTATCCCATCAACACACAACAGAAAGCATAAACCAGCTTTAAGAGAGTTAAATAAAGTGCTGCTAGAGGCTCTGATGTTAAAGGAGTGTTTTCTGTCCTATCACTGAATAGAGGCTGATTTTCTTTGCTCACTAGAGTGTAACTATCTGACAGTTTTAGGCTATGTGTTATCCTGCACTGTCCACTTTTTCAGTTAGTCCTACTGCCAGGTTGGTCCCAACCACCTGCTTTGTCTACCAAAGTATACCAGTAGGCTGGCTGCTCCAAACATATCACACAATTTACCATTGTTCAATTATATATATATTTTTTAAAAGATGACTGTTAAGCAGTAGTGGGATATTTTATTTAAAGATGTTCCTGAGTCCTGTTCATAGTATATGGACTATTAAAATTGTTATATTGCATTGACGATAAATTCATGTTCAATTTTTTTCCCACTCTAAGCTTGATTCTGAAACTGTGGAGATTTGTGCTCATTCAGCCACAATGATGTTAGTAAAGTCAGGTCTTGATGCAGGGTGAGGAGGCCTGGGGTGAAGTCAGTGTTCCAATTCATCCAAAAAGTGTTTACTAGGATTGAGGTCAGAGTTCTATAGCATGCCAATCAATGTGCACAGGAGAACTGTCATGCTGGAACAGGTTTGGATCTTCTAGTTCAAGTAAAGGAAAAGACATCCTATACAATTGTGTAAATCCAACTTGGAGGTGGTAACAGTTTAGGGAGAAATCACATGGATTGGAGAGTCAGGTGTTCCAATACTTCTGTCCAAATATAATCGAACCCACTTATCTCGACCTCGGTTAATTCGCCAACCCTATTAAGTCGACGTTTTTGAAGTGGAACCGTCAAATTCTCGCTTTGTTTTAGCATTTTCTCCTCGGTTCTTTTATGTCGCCGAATCCTAATATCTCGAGCACAAGGAAAGCAAATTTGTCACTTAACGTCGGTTTAAAAAGAACTTTACTTCAATTGAATTTAAAAGCTGAGCAAGCAGGCAAGATAGGTGGTCTTCACAACTCTTTGCTTCGGAAAGTGTTACTATATGTGGTCCATTTGAGGTAAACAAGTTCACTTGTGCAGTTAATGGATCTAAGTAACCTGATCACTGTTATATACTAGACATATAGTGTACACCCCTCACATTTCAGCAGTTATTTTAGTATATCTTCTCAAGGGACAATACTATTTAAATGAAAATGTAATAATCTTGCGAGTAGTCAATGTGCAGCTTGCATAGCAGTATCGATTTACTGTCCTCTAGAAATAACTCAACATACAGCCATCATTGTCAAAATAGCTGGCACCGAAAGTGAGTACACCCTAAACGTCAAAACTGTGATAATATTTTGTCTGAGCACCATTGTTACCTAACACTGCCATAGACCTAGTTGGCATGTAATTCACCAGAGCTGCACAGGTTGTTGCTGGGATCCTCTTCCACTCCTCCATAATGACATTACAGAATTACTGGATGTTAGACACATTGCGCTTTTCCATCTTCCATTTGAAGATGCCCCACAGGTGCTCAATAGGGTTCAGGTCTGGAGACATACTTGGCCACACCTTCACCTTCAGCAAGGCAATCTTTGAGGTGTGTTTTAGGGTTGTTATTATGATAAAGAACTGCTGTTTGGCCCAGTTTCTAAAGAGGGGCATCATATTCAGCTTCAGAATGTCACAGCAAATGTTGAAACCCACTTTTTCCTCAATGAACCACAGTTCCCCAGTACCAGTAGCACTTATACAGCCCTAGACCATGATGCTATCAGCACCATGTTTGACTGTAAGCAAAACAGAATTTTCTCTGAACGCCTCACCAGGGCGTCGCAAGTTTATCTTAGTCTCATTAGACCACAGGACATGGTTCTAGTAATTCATGCTCTTAGACAGTTTGTCTTCAGCAAACTGTTTACAGGTTTTCTTGTGAGTCCGCTTCAGAAGAGGCTTTCTTCTGGAACGACAACCATGCAAACCAACTTGTTTTGGTATTTCGTCTGTCTTAAAGAGCAGTACTAAACAAGAGATAGAAAATAAGACAGGTCACTTAAAATTAGCAAGTAATTCGTTTCCTTAATCAAATTTCGCACAGTATTGTGATGTGGCTTTCCTGTCTCCAGAAAAGCTGCTTGAAATTTTTCATGCACCAAATCTGTCTATTTATTGCCAGCTTTTAAAATGTGCTCCACTACCTGCTCTACACAGCCACTGTGAGGGAACTTTCTGACTGCACTGTATATAAATAAATTTTAAAAAATCTATTTCAAGTTACTTTAAAAATGGTAACTGCACTGTAGGGTGTTTTCTTTATGTTTAGCTTGAAATCATACCAAACTTTGGAAACTCTCTGCCGTTTTCTTTGGCCTGAATCTTCTCCTCGAATCCTCGCTGTTTTCTCCCCGTTCCTCTATTCTATAATTTTGCAGCATCTTCTGTGTTTACCTGTCCAGGGCGCTCCAGAGTTTAGTGGGGTGGTGTGTCAGTAATAATGGTCCGTGGGGAACGCAGTGCTCCGTGTGCAGTTAAATGGACTAAACAAAGCACTGAGGCATATTATTTGTATTGTATTATTTGTAATCTACAATCATGGGTATGTTTTTTAAAGCAACTTCTGCACCTGACGCACAGCACAAGGACTCGACTTCTTTGATCGACCCTTGCAAGGCCTGTTCTGAGTGAAACACGTCTTAAAAATCCCCTGTATGACACTGACACTGTTACTCCGTTTTAGGGTGTTACTGATCTTCTTATAGCCTCGGCATCTTTGTGGAGAGCAATTCTAATTTTAGATCCTCAGAGAGTGTTTGCCATGAGGTGCCATGTTGAACATCCAGTGGTCAGTATGAGAGAATTGTACTCAAAGCACCAACTTTTTACTGCTCTAATACAAGATACACAAATATGAATGGTCCTGTCAGCAGACAAATTTAACATGATGAATAGGACATGGGGCTTTGCGTGGTTAAGTGACTTACAGCTGTTATCAGTTAGGGTTTACTTACTTTTGTTGCCAGCTATTTTGAAAATAATGGCTGTATGTTGAGTTATTTTCAGAGGACAGTACATCTATTCTGCTATACAAGCTGCACATTGACTACTCTAAAATATATCCAATTTTCATTTCTATCGATAGATAGATAGATAGATAGATAGATAGATAGATAGATAGATAGATAGATAGATAGATAGATAGATAGATAGATAGACAGACAGACAGACAGACAGACAGACAGACAGATAGATATGTAGCATTTTCAGCATGTTTTATATATTTATATATATATATATATATATATATATATATATATATATATATATATATATATATATATAGGTATGTGTGTGTGTGTGTGTAAACATATGTACAGTATATACATATAAAGGCTATAGCAGTGCAGAGATGTGTGGACATTGTTGAGAAGTACTAGTAAATTCTTCTAAGGCTATGGTATTGGAAAAATGTGCAGACACAGGAACAACAAGTAGAAGGTTGTAAGGTTGTGGCATTAACAAATGTGCAAGCTGAATAAACAAGTCCACTATATATATATATATATATATATATATATATATATATATATATATATATATATTATATATATATATATATATATATATATATATTCTTTAAAGATGACATTGATCCTTTCTATCTAAAGCTGTTATTTAATTGTTATTAATTATGACACTAAAAAGAGGCTTTTGGTGCTGTTTTAATCTGTCGAAACTTTTAATAGCTGTATGGGTTCACTTTAAAAATTCTTTAGCTGAGGGAAAAAAAATTGGGTTAGTAAGGCGTATTTGGGACTTGAGACTTTGTGTCCTATTTAGAAGGCACAACAAATGGCTGTATCTTGGTTGGGTTGGATCTACTGGGAGCTCACTACCAGACTAATTTCAACTACACAATGGTTCTCTCAGCTCCTTCCCTAGTTTTTTTTTTTTTTTTTAAGTTAACTATTGGATACTTTCTTGAGCAAGGCAGGGATGACATCATTTACTGAATAAACTGAGATTTAATGATTGGACATTCGTTTCAGTGTAAATACAAATACTTTGGCCCTCTTTCACTGAATACCAGAACATCCATTACAGAACAAAACAGTTTGTACAAGGTTTTGTATAAGGCTTTAAATATTTAGGATGTGTAATCAGCATGAGTAATTGTGTTAGATTTTACCAAATCATAAAAAAAGCTATGAATGGTATAGTTTTATAGCTAGCCATAATCGTAAAATGCGTTCATTACTTTTCCTCCAATATTTCTCATGAAAAATTCCAGACTTTAGAGTTACATCTTACACTTGACTATAAAATTACTGAATACTCACGCAAGGAGTGCCATTCATCTTGCCGGATAGTCTTGGTGATGTTGTAGGACAGATTCTTGGGTATCGTGGCTGAGGAGTAGTGGTACTTGATATAGGAGCATCGTGCAATGGAACCTATAAACAAAAGGAGGCAGTTATGAAACTATGCAAAGGCCAGAATCAAACATTGGACAGCTTTAGAAAACTAATTTCTATTTCCTTTGAGTAAAGCCAGTGGTTGTAAACTTAAAAAAAAAAAAAAAAATCAGTTACATCTCAATGTTTTTTATGGATCATGCTGCTGATTAATGATGTGGATTAAATGAAACCAAATTTAGTAGTAATTCATATGATCACTGTTACTAGGACTATTCATATAGCAATACAAAAATATAGTAGACACCATAGTAGACACATTCAATTTACTGCTTAACATCTCATTTATGTAGCATTTAATTAGTGATTCTCCCTTTTTTGTTTAATCTTTTGTTTCTTCTTGGGAGAAAAACCAGGCAATTACATATTTGATATATCGTCATCATCATCATCATCAACAGCAGCAGCTACAAATTTCTTAGTGACTGTAAAGTCAATCCTGCAACTGAGTGTGATCTGGAGAGATGGAGATTAAGATCTTGTTTCAAGACTAAAGTGAATTCACTTTAGAGCACCACCGTTGAAATGTCTGCTGCTTGATTAGAACTGCAACTGCATTTGCAGTTGTATACAAAGAAGGACAGCTTTTATACAATTACAGTATTTATACAACAGCTTATGTTCCCACAGTTAAGGCATTAAAAAAGCCATTAAAACCCATTAAAAACACCGTTTTGTATTTTTTAGAACATATATAACAATATATATGTTTGTCTTACTAAGGGAGCAACACATGGGAGCAAGCCATTTGTCTTTACAAGTCAGACTGTCAGATATTCCTATCCTTGATGGGACATTTGGTAAAAAAGCTAAACACACACTAAAGAGAACATTGCTGATGACAGACATAAATATAATCTACTAAAAGATCACTAATCCCAGAAGTAATTTGCATCTAAGATATCATTGCCTGGTAATTATAACACTGTGCTAAATGGACACAAGCACCTTTTTCCACCCTAAATAGCAAATTACAGTCCACGTATTTGGCCAGCATTTTATGCCTGTCTTCCAGAAAACAGTGCTTAAGAGCATGAGGAACAGTGCCAAAATGATTAATTAGTAATTAGCATGCTGGTTTGAAAATGGTTTGAAATGAAAATATCGCATAGCAACAAAAACTCTATTGCCATTTTTAAAATGATGGGTCTTTAGAGGGGGAAAAAAAAATCAAAACCAATATAATGTTACCGTGCGTTATGAACAGGGGACACATTTATAATCGGTGCAGTTTGCCATTTTTCAAATTAAATTTACAATTATGCTAATAACTCGGAGGTTATGGCTATAACTATAAAGATATGGCCTTCACTAATGGGAGCTGTGCAACATCTCATGTTCCATGTGGCGTGTAATACTGCTCTTTTCTCTTTAAAATCTCATTCACCGCTTGTCCTTGTGGAGCAAATCTGATCCTGGACAGAGTGTAAACCATTTCTACTCCTAACTATATGTATTTCCTGAAGGCTGAGCTGAGCTGGAGGAAAACCAGTGAGATCTCAGTTATGTACAGTGAAGGCGGAAGAGTTCAGAGGCAGATCATCAGTACCACAGTGTTAATTCTGGACCGCCAGTTGAGTTTGTTTTGGACACTTACATGTGTTTATGTCCTAGTTTGTTCTAAAGACTCATTAAAACCCAATTAGGCCAGATTAGATGTATCAGATATATGTTGTTCCTACTGATGCAGCAAGAAAGAAACAGACAAGAACGTTCATTAATTATCTATAATAGCAGCTCTGACTCTATTTAAATAACACGTTTACAGTATATTAAAGTCTAATTTGGGATCCAAGCAAACAAGAGATTTGGACTTTTCATTCTTCTTCTTCTTATTTTTAAAATTATTAATATTTATATTATCATAATTCTTTGTTGAAACACAGTGTGCAGAACAAACCATAAGTCCTACAATCATGAAACTTGGCAAGCAGGTAAATGGGTCTAATCTGCCTGATAGTGGCACTGTCGTTCACATGGAGTGCTATGTTCTATATCTCAAGAACAAACAAAATCAACAATGAATAACTCCAATTTTGGAGTGTGGTTATTGATATGGAATTTGCTTAAAACCTCAGGGCTTAGCTCTCAGGCCTCTCTCAATCCAGCTAACCCGAAATACAGTATTCTGCATCTATTCCATAAACTGTGGGAGGTCATTTCATGACAACCCATTATTTAAAAACATGGCTGCAACAGCTGACTGGATATTCAGCAGACATTGTACAGGATTAACATTGATCTATGAAACATGAATGGTAGTTTCCAGCATGGCCCCACTACTGTCTGATGCAATCTCAATGAAATCGGACACTATTCACATTTGTGCAAACGAAAAGAAGCATATCTTTTTGAAAATATGACTTATAGTGAACTTTATTTCAAGAAAGGTTGGTGGCTCAAACTATTAACAATTGCCATTAGGACGATTGGTTTCTACTTATTTAAAGTTTGATAAATTAAATAATATGCAAAATGTCATTTTGCAAACTAGTTTAGAATTTGGCCATAGCAAATACAGTATGTTGTCAAATTGATCAGGAGAGTGAGAAGTATGTAACCAGAAATGGGTAATAAAATATACAAATATAACACTTTGTGATGTGCTGTTATAGGAAAATAATCAGGGTTGTAGCAGAAACACCGGGTTGGGGATTTCCTCACTGAGAGCTGGTGATTTAAGATATTGACCTCTACATAAATTTGATAAGGAAGTCATAAATGGGTTTTGGCCTTTTATTTGTGCAGTGTTGAAGCATGTACACATAATACATATGTGCCTGAGGATGTTTCTATAAGAAATAGGACAATCCAAAATAAATACAGACATAAACACAGATGGTCTGCATACTATTGATATTATTAGCAGCACTCAAAAGAAACAGTAGGATATAAACACTATATGGAGATTATAATACATCGTTAAAACAATGCTGCCGGAATAACAATGAACTGCAAAGTGTAAAGTCATACGAAAATATATTTTACTTGAAACATTTACTCTGGCTATATGAACATCTGTTCTGACAGTCTAAATCTGCTTATTATACATGAGGAATTAATACATAGGAGAGATTTGTAAGTAGTCTTTGTTTAGGTAACAATTTTCACTCTTGTTCTTATAGTTCTTTAAATGTTGTGTAGTGACTTTTAGAATGAGGTCACTACAAAATGTTGGTGTATAGCCAAGACCACCTGAAGACAATTGTTTACATGTACAGTAGCTAGCGTTCCTGAAGTGTTTGTGTTTTTAACCAGAGCTATAAATGATCACAAATAGATGTCACATTTCTGTATAGCCATAAGAATCAAACAACACTGTTTTCTACCTTGGGTTCTGGTTCCTGTTCACTGTGATCCACATAAAACATCTGGCAAATAAGGAGGAGCTCATACTTCAAACCTTTCATTTTCCTATTTAATTTTTCTTTAATGGTTAAATGTGATCTGTGCTTATTTCTTATCACAAGAATATTTTCATCAACATTCAGCAGGATTGATCATTTTTCACACTGATTTAGCATTTATCACATCTAATGGGATTGCTCATCCAAATAAGAAAATAATTTGGCACGCTTGCTTTGTATTGGATTCTGAAATATACCTCAAAGACACAATTAGTGAATTAATTATCCTCAAAATGTGGGTGTATGTTGTACCCATCTCTTGTATGATCTATATGCTTTATATTTGTAATAGCAGCTTATACTGTCGGTTATTTCCATCTGACCAGTTGTGGATGGAAACAGCTTAGAGGAGCAAAATGCACAGGATCATTTTACACAAGGCCTCAGTAAATGAGTATACGGTTCCAAAACCCATTGGCTGATTTTTGAGTTTGCTTGTGATTGATTAATACTTACAAGACTGATCAATCGGTCATACTCATATTATTAGCTCTAAGCTCCTTCCTTAAAGAGGAACATGGTCTTGGTTTTACAACTAAATCTATATTAATGCTCTGATATCACAAAATGTAGTTTCTTAACTGTAACATTATTCTTAAAACACACCATAAATGAAAAAAAATTGTTAATAGCTTAACAAATTAATTTTAACAGCACTCATTTTATGAACGAGCGATTAATACAGCATGCATTTCTGTTTGACCATTTTTATTAAAAAATCTAAACAAATAAATAAATATAAAAGAGTCTAAATTAAAACCTTCAACACATTCATGCACAACGTCCTTTCTTTACTCAGATATTAAAAAAGAAACTATGAAAAAAACATTTTTAATCAGTAAACGTTTGTTTTACTGACGCGCCAAGTCTCAAATCAGCCCCGAAATCTGCCATGATGCACACATCTGACAGAGAGAGAGAGAGAGAGAGAGAGAGAGAGAGAGAAGTTAAAACTTTACTTATTCTCCTTCAGTGTTTTTTCTTTATTTTTATTATTTTCAACATTGTACATTATTACTGAAGACATCTATGAAAACTATGAAAGAACATATGTGAAATTATGTAATAAACAAAAACATGTTCAACATGTTTTATATTTTAGATTGTCCAAAGTATCTACATTAACTTTAAATGGCAGCTTGTCATGGCATTCTTAAGAGAAAACACATTCCATTTTTACTTTAAGAAATGAAGGTCAGTCAATTCGAAAAATCTCAAGAACCTAAAATATAATGTAAGTGCAGTTGCCAAAATCAATTGCAGCAGAAAAGTAGGAACTTTGGAAGAACAACAAGCAGAAGAAACTTGCTTGGCCAAAGAAACACAAGGCATGGACATTAGATCAATAGAAAAAATTCCTTTGGTCTAATAAGTCCAATTGGTCCGATGAGATTTTAGTTTCTGACCGACATGTCTTTGTTAAACTTACAAAGGGTGACCGGGCAGTTCCTGAATGTGTGGTTACTACTGTGAAGTATGGAAGAGGAGGTGATGGTGTGGGGGTGCTTTAGTCAGAATTAACGACACACTTAACCAGTATGGCTACCACAGCATTTTGAGGAGCAACCTCCCATCCCATCTGGTTTGCACTTAGTGGGACCATCATTTGTTTTCCAACAATGTCAGTAAAATGACCCCAAGCACACCTGTAGGTTATGTAAGAGCTATTTGTCTAAGAAGGAGAGTGATAGACTGCTGCATCAGATGACCTGGACTAAAAATCTCAATCTCAATCTAAATCCAGTTGAGATGGTTTGAGATGATTTGGACCACTGAGTGAAGGAAAAGCAGCCAACAAGTACTCAACACCTTTGGAAACTTCTTTATTATTGCATCATATTCTTTATTTACTTTATATTATGTATTCACCATTTTAGGTGAATACATCATAAGGCTTGCTACTTCAAAGACTCAAAAATATATTTCTATATTTTTGGGGTTATTTAAAATTTTTGTTGACTACATAAATCGAGATTTGTTCTGTCATAATTTCAATGTCTTTAGTATTAATATACAATGTTGAAAACAATGATAAGAAGGTTGACTGGTAGCACATTATGCATAACAAAATTAAAAGAATACATTTTTCACTGTTTTTTCATTTACTTATTAAATACATTTAAGAGGGTTTTAATAAAATATTCTACTTGCTTAGATTCTCTTTTAAATGCTCGGTTCTCTAAAATCAGCTTTCGCAGGCACCACTAGTCATTCCATTTAAAAATTTATAAAAGAACCTTATTTAACCTCTTCGTATTGAAACTGTCCCAGTGAAAAATAAACAGTTATCAAGAGAGGTATTTTCTCCTCCTCAAATATTTATACTAGTGCAGCTAATTGCGCATTCATTGCCAAAGGCTCGTTGTCAAAGGCACTGGAGGTTAGAGTGATGTGAGAAATGTGTGTTTTAGTCAAAGTGCCTCATATTGTTTACTAACTGGGATTAATGAGAGCTATGGACTTGTCTTGAATCATAATAAGCTGACATTTTGGTTGAAAATGAGTTAGCCATGTGCACATCGCCAACCGTTTGCTTAATTGTCGATATTTGCGGAAATAAAGACTTTTTTGTTTGTCTCCCAAAATACATATGATTTTATAAGGTTATAGCTTCTAGTCAAAGATCATGCAGGATAAAAATGCAACAGAAGCATCTGTGGACAATCAATTTCCATGTTTTATTCATGCACTGACAGAGAGAAAGTGGATTTGAAACCTCAGGATGGCAAGCCAGAGACAAAAGACAATTTTCTCAGATTATTACATACAGTGCCTTGCATAAGTATTCACCCCATTCAATTTTTCATGTACTTAATTGTCAAGTGTCTCTTTTTTTTTGTCATTTTCACCACCTACAGTTTCTACAGTACACAGTAAAATAAATCAACATTCCTCCAGGACCAAGACTCGATGTGAAACAACATACATTTACATAAGCCAAAACACAGAAGTAACTAGTAAGCAGAGGACCATATAAAATTCACGTGTACAAACAAACACCCAACACAGCACAAATAAAAACAATATCGCAGTACCAGTGTTGCATCGAGTAAACATAGCCAAATGTGGTATTCAGTGTAAAGATACTGTCCATGATGTATGAAATGCTATATATATATATATATATATATATAAATTATATATATATATATATATATATATATATATATATATATGAACATTTGGTGATTTTATGATTGGTGCTTTTGTGTGCGTGTGGCTCAAAAAAATAATAATTAATTAGGATTTTATGTCAAGAATCTATACAAAATATTAAAAAAATATTCAAGTTGGGTGCTACTGTACATCACTATGAAGTTTTTTATAGCACTTTGCTTTAAACAGTGGTGCATCAGTTACCATCAGAAGTCATATAATTAGTTGAATAAGGTGAACCTCTGGTGTCAGGTGATCTCAAAATAAATACACCTGCTCTTCGAAAGCCCTAGATTTGGTCAAAGAAGATACTTAGACAAACACAATCATGAAAACCATGAAGTTATGAAAACAATGCTGAGACAATGCTTTTACAGGATTTAAAAGGCTTATTAGCAGCCAGGTGCTAATAGATCATCAGCAAGTTTAACCGACTCTATAAAAGCCCAGGTTTTAGTAGTTTGCTCGTTTAGAGCATTGAGGTGTGAGGTGTGACTACAGGCCTCAGTTAGCATGTTAAATCTCATTACAGTGATGGATGGATGGATGGATACATACATACATACATACATACATACATATATATATATATACACATATATATATATATATATATATATATATATATATATATATATATATATATACATACTTTATTCATCCCAATGGGAAATTTACACTACATTACTTGTTGAAAAAGACAAAACAAGTATGATTTTAAAGGAGGGGAAAGAACATATTAGCACAGCTTAGTTTTGCAAAGTTGCATCTGAACAAACCACAAGACTCCTGGAAAAATGTCCTTTGGACAGACAAGACCAATTTAAAGATGTTTGGTCATAATGCACAAGTTCACATTTGGCACAAACCAAACACACACACTATCAGCACAAACACCTCATACCAACCGTCAAGCATGATGGTGGAGGGGTGATAATTTGGACTTGTTTTGTAGCCACAGAAGCAGTGCAACTTGTAATCATTGAGCTGACCATGGAAGCTCAAATGGAAGGCCATCTGTCTGCTAAGCTAAAGCTACAACAGATTAGCTGGAAAAGAACAAAATCGGGGTTTGGCAATGTACAAATTCAAAAAGTTTAAAGTCCAAACCTAAATGCTGTGGCAGGAATAAACAATCTGTGCAACACTGTAAAGAAGAGTGAGCCAAAAATATTTTCCTTTCTCTACATATTTGCATTTTTTTTTGCTTATTGTGCATATTATACTAGAAAACACTGAAATGGTTATTACTACACATTTTTTTTTATATATATATATTTTAAGAATAATACTATTATTCTTTTTATAGAATATTGTATTTCTCAGAGATGAAGCTTTGTGAAACAGGAGGAGCTTTCATATACAAGACTAAAGCAGCAGTTTTCAATACTCAATTCTGACCTATGTGCCAATCCTGTAATTTCATTTGTATTCCCATTTTTCTGTAGTACTACAAAAATGCTGTTGTTTCCCACCGAGTGCTCTGTGCACACACACAATACTGAAGGCTGCATTCATTTCGGTGATGTAGTGTATTTGCAATGCAGAGCTACAATGGAGGAAGCTGAGCTAATTGGAGGCAGCAGTTGGTATGATGCTTTCCACATCTCTCACAATCAATCATAGAGCTCTCGCTCAGCTCGCTACAGGAGCATTGACTGTATAACTGGCTTATTCACAGCAGTGTTCACTTTAAAACATTACTCATAGTCTGTTTCTGTGCCAGATCACCTTATCTAGATGGTTAGGCTGCTATTCGAAGATAAAAAAAACTAACTATATAATCAAAACAGAGAAGTGTTTGAGGATTTTTGGATTTATTATTATGGGATGCAGAAATTTCCATTAAAAAAAATAAAAAATCCATGTAGGCTAGTTGCAGAATAATGTCATACTATACTAGTATAGTATACTGATGTAGTATTTAGTGCAGTAGTATATAGCCAAAGTAACAGTGACTAAGACAATTATGTTTATTATGTTTCAGATGATCATGTTCTAACCAGTAATACACTATAAAAAAACTTATGAGCTAAAATCAATTTTTTTTCTTTCTTTTTACTGAAATCCTAAGGTAGTGTAATTTCAACAAAATCTTACTTTAGGAGAAGTTGAAAAATGTTGGTGTTAACGTTTTTTTTCAGCAAGGACTAGGAAACAAGTACAGGTTGAGGACTATATGGATGCGCAATTTTATAAGAAAACCTGCTCCAGTCTGCAAGGTGGTGGTTCAACTTCCAACAGGACAATGACGCGCTGCATACTGCTAAAGCTATATATTAGTTGTTCAATCTTTATATCTTTGGCAAAACTAAAAATTGCTGTTAGGTTGATGAATAGGTTTTGGATCCACCTATAAAAAGCTGATACGGGCACATCCCAGAAAAATTAAATTTTTAGTCTTATTCTCGGTTTTAACCTACCTAATGAACTCCAAAACTATCTGGTTAATCATCTGAGAACTATATTACTGCACATTATTGTAATTCCACATGCTTGCACCTCAACCTCTAGCCTTTCAGGTGAGTGAATGAGCAACAAAGGAGTCTCATAATGACTGCCATAAGAATGGCATAAGCCTGCAATAACTAATCAAGGTTATTATACCATAAGTCTCTACTGTCTGAGCATCAGCCTAATACAATCGACCAATTCTATTTAACACATGCCCCATGGCCTAATTGCAACAAAAGTGCTTCATGGTGGTGGGAGTATATTTAATGAAGATGATAAAGACTGGAGAACACTTTTCGAGAGCATGAGTCAAGTTTGTTCTTTGAGACACTTTCTTTTGCCACTAGTGTCCATATGGGCATCGTAGATCACTGTCATAGCCTACAGTAGAGCACAAGCTGTTCCTACTAATGCCTTGAGGACGATGTGGGTGAAAAATTGACAGCTTTGTTGGCGGTATGGCTGACTTTCTTAAGCATACCTATAAGTTATGTCTGGATCAAGTAATGTGGCATTTAATGTTTTCTTTAGAAATGTAATTAAAACAATCAAAAGATATGCTGTATACTGTATTTTGTTATTATTTAGAAGAGGTGACTTTTTTATATTGTGATTAGACCTTGTTATTCCTCAAATTATAGTATGCACTTTTCTCTTTTTTGGGGATTTTAGTTTTTTTTTGTTTTTTTTCCTCACATTGCACTGAAATGGTGACTAGCATTAGCAATACTCCTCCAGCATTGAGTGAGTGCAGGCTGAAAGCTCCCTCTTGCCTTGTTTATTCCTGAGTCCTCCACATCTTGGGCAGAGGCGAGCACACGTAGCTGGCAGATGGATGCTACAATGCAGTGCATGCTGTGCCCTCATTATTTGGTGACCTAGTTCGCCCCCAAGCCCTAGCTCAGGATTAATGGAGTAAGACGCACTAGTTCATTGCATGGGGAAGGATGTCAAAACATTCCCGGACGCTCCATCCCAGCTGGTGTGTCTTGTCTATCTACATTACTACAACATACTGTAACACAAGCCAGAGAAATCACCACCAACACTTTAGTAGGTCAGTAAAAATAATGTGAGATTTAGGAGGTAAAAGAAGGAAGAAGCTTAAACGTTGGTGGCTGGCCAACACTCGTACAAAAATAGGTTCCATCTAACATAAAGGCTGCTTCCTTTTCATGCAAACAGTATAAATAAAACCTATGTAGGGTTTAAGAACAATTATCCATCCAGCAAACCCTTAAGGAATCATTCTTTGGTGTGGTATTCATCATTTTTTGCTAGCAAAGCAATATTTATTTTTGAAACACTTGGACTAGAAATGTTCATGTGTATTACAGTAAATATTATTTGGTTAAAATTAACATTGACAAATTGTTCTATAAACCGCGGTGTTTTTGCTTTGTATCATGCGCACAAATATTTTTTTTTGGAGTCTGCATAGCGTGTTTATTGTACCATGATATGTTTAGCTGTGAGGTGACATGTGCATTGTGCTAGCAGCAGACTTTGCACTGCACTTTATTTTGCTCGGTATCGTCAGTGTTTCTTCAGACCTGCATGTTCCTGATTTGAAAAGCTCATCTGTCATCGGTACACAAATTAAGCCGCATAGTAGAAACTATTCTTCCATCGACCAGATTGCATCTTGGCAGATGGGTGAAGATTCAAAAGCATGCATCATAGTTACAACTTTGGACCACCATGAAGTGCAATCATTTGAGACATCCATGCCAAACGGCAATGTTTGATTTGCAGTAGTTAGCAAGAAGCATTGATTTTTGTTTGGGTTGTTGGACTTTCTTGTCTTTCTTGTTCTAAGTATGTGGGTAAATCTCTCCATCATTCCCATATGTTGACCCTCCACAAACTGTTGCCATGAAGTTTGAAGCACACAATTGTCTAGGGTGTCTTTGCCTGCCATAGCATTAAGAAATACCCTCTACTGCAGCTGAGGGGCCCAGGCGTGTTCAATAAATTCAAGGACTGCAAAGGTTGAGGTAGAAAACTTAAGCATCCTGCACAAAGTCCTGAGGAATTGAAAAGACACACCACTCCTTTACAGATAAGTGTAGACCCTTACAACAGCAAAGGAAGACTTATATAAAGGTGTGTTTAATAAGCACACCTGGGTGTGTTTGGTTAGGTGTTCACAAAAATTTGGCAATATACATACTACTGATAGAGGACCAACTCGGTTGTGCGTTCTTCACTGGATGTTCATGGATGTCCAATTCTAGGTCTACAACACTTCTAATCATTTCAAACTTGTTGACTTGATATATATTAAAGACATACATCTACTGATCACATCAACACATTTGTCTTGATAAGGTACGTAACCAAATATTTCTTTAGATAAACCTTTACATATAAACTTATGGAAAATTGCTTTTAGAAAGTTTTTGTCAGGAATTACAAAGTGTAGCTTGTAACAAATTATTCTTGTGTGTGTTTGTTTTTTTAAATACTCTAAGCTGTAATACTTTATTTCACATAGACAACGAAATGTTCCCCTATAGCTAGACAATCTTGGAGAAATAATAACACACATGAATAATATCAATAACACAATAATAACATTCTCTTAAGTAAAATGATAATGTATTTTGATATTTAGACTGCGCATATCTAATTACAAACTGACCTGATTAGGTTGATATAACTTTCGGTTCAACACACAACTATCCTACATTGTGATATTGATCTTGTGAAGAACTAACCCTAGCTAGCAAGATTGTAAACATCTTTAGACACTATATGGTAGATTTTTAAACTGGCTTCATAGCATAGCATAGATAGCACAGATTCCCTAGAAAGACACCATATATTATTCATAATTTATTATTTATATATTGATGGATTCTTTAAGTGGAAATGTCAACATATGCTAACACATCAACATATGCTAACATATGCTAACACATTTCATGAGTTTTTCTGGGTTTTAATTATAATGAACCGATAAGACTGATGTGCATTAGTCTATTCTTGTAGAAGTGGAATTTTCGGTGAAACCAAATAGACCAATAGGATTTAGGGATTAGGGAAATTGGGGCTTCCCCAAACCATAATTATAAAGAGACAAACATGAGAAACTTCCCACACAACTCAACACAATACCTTTGACCTATAATGAAGAAATTATACCACAAAGCAACCGGAACCTTCTTTTGTACCTTTCTTTCCCTTATAGTTTAAACAAATCAAATGTTTCTTCATATATAAATATAAATAAATAGTGATAGCCTGAATCTCACCACCATGAACCCTTTCAAGAGATCCCCAGCAATGATCACAACTGCATGTGGTCTTTATCTTCCTGTGACTGTGCTCCAGTTTCAGGAAGCAGGCATTTAAAAAGGGCCCATTAAAAAAAGGACATCACTTAATAAGAAGACGGTCCACTCTTCAGAATCAGTGGGTGGGTATTAAGCATTGTCTGCCATCTTCAGCTTTTAGGATAATGATTTACTGTAAACTAGTTTCATTATTGGGTATAATAATTGTACACTCATTTATCATTTTTTAATTTTGACACATTTCAAATTAAAATATGACATTCCTGACATTTAAGGTGTTAGGAGTCATGTCCAAAACAAGTTAATAACAATTAAATTTTTTATGTATTATAGATTCGTCCAGTTATACTTACATGAAATGTTGTATATCCAGGAACCAAGTTAGTACTTGGTTGTCACTTATCATAACAGTTATAAACCGTCTTTTCTTAAACAGACTCTATTTATTCAATCATGCTATTGATAAAACAACCGAATATGCACACAGTCCTCTGTCCTAAATACTTTTCTAAGTCAGAAAACCTTAATCTGTAGAATTATCTATGACTTTACAAAACAGTGACACTAGAAAAATGACCAAATAAATAAGTTTTGCCCCAAATAAATCCCCGTGTAAGTTTTTACTATAGACATGATCATGAATTAGATACATTACCATTATATTTAATATATCATTATTGTTATATAAACCTGTGGTTTGCCTTGCATTAAAATGTATAATTACTGTTTTATATTTATTCAAATAAAAGGTGCAAGAGGGGAAAAATATATAATAACATTTAAAAACATCATGCTGAGATAAAACCAACACGCAATGTTGCCTTCTATTAATGATTGCATCAGGTATTATACAGAATGTATCAGAATTGTTTTTAACTGAGGTAAGAGTATAATAAAGTTGTATTTTAGGAATGCTAGTTTTATAGGTGGATGAATTTGTATATTAATTTTTGTTTTCTATAAATACTAGACAAACATAGAATTTTTTATGCACAGGTACTTGTTAAGGTAGCTGTAGTTTCACAAAATATCATATAAATAATTGAAGCAGGAAATGTCACCATCACCTCATATAATAACACCTATCAGCCTGAGGTGACTCGTATTTATAAACATTATTTAAATCAATTTTCTTTTAGACAGTGATACATTTTACAAAATCAACTAACCAAAACTCTGTCTATCCTTTACTCCACCATTGTCACTTTCACAGTCATAAAATTGTAGCCTCCTCAAATAAAGGCAGTTTGGCACATCTAATAAGAGAGCTTGATGGCACCAAATCAAATTGAACCAAAGCAATTTGGGGATGGATCGACAGCCAGGCAAGAACAATTCTGTTCCTTCTCACTCTGTAAAAGCACATTCTAGAGAGGAATCAATTTTTGTCAATAGCTAAAAAGCTAAAATGTGCTTGAATGATAGACATGGCTGTCAATGATTGGCATTAAAAGCTACAAATAACTAACACTGATTGGAATGCCAAAAAAATTTATTGATCTACAGCGAAAATGCCAATAATGTGCATCTACAGCCATTCATAAATGTATAGGAACTTTCATAATGAAGGATTGAAACATCAAACAACACCTAATGACAAAATGGTGTGATGTGGCCCAGCAAAAATGTTATCACTTTGCTGTAAAAAAAATCTTGGTCCTCTTTTACTACATTAATTTGCCAATGCTACCAATGAATTATTATGAACATCTGTGTACTAAGGACCTTTCATTTATCCACCTGTAAAGAATGTAACCTCCTTGTGAAAAAGTTATAATATGTCACTATTACTTATTACTCTTACTATAGAACCACTACTTTATCTGCATAATCACGCTGCATTGGAGACATCACCTCAGTAAAAGCTTATACTATAGAAAATGAATAAGCATTAGAATTAGAATCAAGAATTCAACTGCACTGTGGTGTAGAAATAGTTTCCATTTTTCCTGAATATAAACAATCCAAATGCTAAAAGTGAAATTAGACATTTTAGGAGGTTCTAATATACTAGAATACTTAACAAACTGGGTAACCTCTGTGGTGACTCTTTACATATCAGGATTAATGCAGAAGATAATGTTAACAAAGTGTATTACCTGACATTTCATGAAACGTGAACAAAAAACACTGTAAAAATAAATCAAGAAAACAAGTCTACATAAATTAGCAAAAATTTAACAGCTGCATGTGTTTTATTAAAGTAAATGCTGATGTATTCCTGACACTCTTTAAGTGTCAAATTGTGTTTCAGGGGACAACCACAAACATGTTCATTTTGATGTTACTCGTGTACAACACAAGTGTTGGTTATTTATGCTGCATGGTACATTAATGCTGTTCATAGTGTAGCTCGTTTTGAAGAGACTTTACTGTAAAGTGTTAAATGGTCTGTGAATGTTGCATCCATTTGTTTTTCGAGTTGCTAGTGAAAAACAAAATGTAAATTGCAATGCCTTTGTATTGTTTTTTCTTCTTTTCGCTTTAATATTGAAAGCCAAAAAAGATGGCTTTTTACCGTTTCTGAACATGAAAAAAGAGACCAAAAATAAAAACAATTAATTTATTTATTAATTTTCTTTATTCTTTTAATTAATCAAAGTGTAGTAGTCAAAGTATCAAATACCAAATATGATGAATGTCCCAAAGTGAACAATATTTCCAGTTTAACTATGTTACCGGAAAGAAACATTTAATTTCATTGTCTTTTCTTCAGAGGAAATGTCCCTACTGGAGCCATTTGCACAAATTATGAATAATGAGATACAAACACATATCCAGAAAATACAGACAATCTGGTAGAGAAATGTGTGGGGTGGCACAGGGCAGGGCAGGGCAGGGCAGGGCAGGTTGGGGTTTGCTCTGCAATGAATTTCTGGAGCTTTTATGCATGGCATAATATTGTAAAAAGAGGCCTCCCTTTAACTGTCATTTTCTTATTGTTTTTAAAAATCACATGGTGATCCATATTAACTTCTCGGAGTGAAGCCAGACTGTTTGATGAAGCCACTGATTTGTCTGAATTGTCTGATAAAATACAAATGAGGCCTATTTTTAAAAGGTTTACATATATGCCACCACAACTAACTGTCACTGTGACCCTTGAGCAAGTCCCTAAACTGTTTAGTTGTATAAGTGTGATAATTATAAGTAGCTCTTATAAAGGTGTCTGCCAAATGCTGTAAACGTATACTCCAGCACATGAATATAAGCCTAGCAGCCCAAATTTTTTCACTATATTTCCAGGACATGATCATTAACATTAGTTTAAATCCTTTAAAACTCTTCTTAATATTAATGCATGAAATTGAGGTGAATATAGATTCAAACGTATTGTATTTAAATAGTTAAGATTTCCAAAATAGATTAAGATTGTTTTTTGTTTATTTATATATATATATATATATATATATATATATATATATATATATATATATATATATATATATATATATATATACTTCATTTAAGTACATTACTTTGGTGGTAAAAAAATCACACATTTAGAAAAAAAAAAAAACAACTTGAAATCATGTGTGCCACAATTATTGGCACCCCTGATGTTAATACTTTGTACAACCTCCTTTTGCCAACAAGACAGCACTTAATCTCCTCCTATAACATTTCACAAGATTGGAGAACACAGAGAGAGGGATTTTTGACCATTCTTCTTTGCACAATCTTTCTAGATCATCCAGTGTCCTGGGTCCTCTCTTATGCACTCTTCTCTTTAGCTCGCCCCACAGGTTTTCGATTGGGTTGAGGTCTGGGGACTGAGATGGCCATGGGAGGACCTTGAGTTTGTGACTGCTGAACCACTTTTGTGTAGATTTTGCCACATGTTTTGGATCATTATCCTGCTGAAAGACCCAATGACGACCCATCTTCAGCTTTCTGGCAGAGGCCATCAGGTTTTTATTTAAAATATTCTGGTACTTCAAAGCGTTCATAATGCCATGCACCCTAACAAGGTTCCCAGGGCCTTTGGAAGAGAAACAGGCCCACAGCATCACAGATCCTCCACCATACTTCACGGTGGGCATGAGGTGCTTTTCGGCATACTCATCTTTTGTATTACGCCAGACCCACTTAGAGTGTTTGTTGCCAAAAAGCTCAATCTTAGTCTCATCTGACCAAAGCACACGATCCCAGTTGAAGTCCCAGTACCGCTTAGCAAACTCCAGACGTTTACGTTTGTGAGTGTTAGTGAGAAAAGGCTTTTTCCTTGCATGCCTCCCAAACAGCTTGTTGGCATGTAGAGAGCGTCTGATGGTTGTTTTGGAGACTCTGTGACCCCAAGATGCCACTCTTTGATGCAATTCTGTGACGGTGAGCTTGGGAAATTTTTTTACTTCTCTTACCATCCTCCTCACTGTGTGTTGTGGCAAGATAAACTTGGGACCTCTTCCAGCCTTGTTTGTCACTGTTCCAGTTGTTTTAAACTTCTTAATGATTCCTCTGACTGTAGATACCGGCAAGTTAAGGCGAGTGGCTATTTTCTTGTAGCCATTGCCTGACTTATGAAGGTCGACACACATCTGCCTTACTTGAATGGTGTGTTCTCTTGTCTTTGCCATGTTGACAAATGGGTAAGAGAATTAGGCCTCTGTGTCATGTCATATTTATACCCCAGGGAAACAGGAAATCATGAATTACTAATTAAAAGTCCCTAGATACCCTGACCAACCTTAGCAACTACAGAAAAATATATATAAAAAAAAAACAATTAAATTTTTCAGAGGTATTGTTAGGGGTGCCAATAATTGTGGCACACATGATTTCAATTTTTTTTTTTTTTTCTAAATGTGTGATTTTTTTACCACCAAAGTAATGTACTTAAATGAAAGGTTGGATTTTTCTCTTTTTTTGCATTTGGGTTCTATGTTGTTTTAAAAAAAAGGAGAATTTTTAGAAGTCCACGACCACATCTTAAACAGGGGTGCCAATAATTGTGGAGGGCACTGTATATATATATATATATATATATATATATATATATATATATATATACATACAGTGGAACCCGGTTATCTCGTCCTCGGTTACCTCGACAACCCTATTAAGTCGACGTTTTTGAAGTGGAACCGCCAAATTCTCGCTTTTTCTAAGCATTTTATGTCGACTTTTTTTATGTCGCCGAACCCTAATATCTTGAGCACAAGGGGGGGGGAAATTTGCCATTTAACGTCGGTTATCTCGGTGCAGCCGCAGAAGAACTCGCGAAAGTGGCAGAAAAATCAAGGATTACAGCTGCTACAGGTGTTGTATTGTATACTGGTGAATCTCTGCTGTTAGTTAGTGCTAGTGTTCGTAGTGTTAGTTGGGGCGCGGCGTGGCTTTGGGAAGAAAAGCGCAGCCGTTGAGAGAGTGCCGGTGGGAAGACACATACCGGGATACGCATGCGCGATAACAACGACCGCCGTGAACCAACATATACCAACAATAACGGACAGTGAGAGTGTGGAAGTTTAAATAGGAGCTGGTGATGATGATAAACGAACACCATATGTGCGCGATTGAAGCCGTGAGCTTCAGAGAAAGCGGGCGAGAAAGCACCTGACACGCCGAAGGGGGCGTGGCAGGTGGATTCATGACAGATAAACATGTACTGTATGTATTTTTATAGCATGCCTTCATCAACAAATCGCGGCAACGCTATTGTATAAAAAAAAACCTTCAAAAACACGTGCATGCACATTCTCATTTATTAACGCACATCATGTACATAAAGAAATTTTAACCCAGCCATTAGGGAGGCACAAGCCAGTGCATTCTTAGTGCCGGTCCCAAGCCCGGGTAAATGGGGAGGGTTGCGTTAGGAAGGGCATCCAGCGTAAAACATGCGCCAAATCAAATATGCGGATCACAAATGAGAATTTCATACCGGATCGGTCGAGGCCCGGGTTAACAACGACCGCCACAGGTATCGTTAGCCGACAGGGTACCGGTGGAAATTGGGCTACTGTTGGCCGAAGGAGGAAAAGGAGAGGAGGAAGACGTCTACAGAGACGGCAGGAAAAGGAGCAGTGTAGGAGAGTGGAGGTTAGGGTTGGTACTTTAAATGTTGGTACTATGACGGGTAAAGGGAGAGAAGTAGCTGATATGATGGAGAGGAGAAAGGTAGACAGGAGACCAAGTGGAAAGGGAGTAAGGCCAGGAACATTGGAGGTGGATTTAAACTGTTTTATCATGGTGTGGATGGAAAGAGAAATGGTGTAGGGGTGATTCTGAAGGAAGAGTACAGTAAGAGTGTAGTGGAGGTGAAGAGAGTTTCTGATAGGGTGATGATCGTGAAGGTGGAAGTTGAAGGGATGATGATAAATGTCATCAGTGCCTATGCTCCACAAGTTGGCTGTGAGATGGAGGAGAAGGAAAGATTCTGGAGTGAATTAGATGAAGTGGTAGATGGTGTACCTAGGAAAGAACGGTTGGTGATTGGGGCGGACTTTAATGGGCATGTAGGTGAAGGGAACAGAGGTGACGAGGAGGTGATGGGTAGGTATGGTTTTAAGGAGAGGAATGTGGAAGGGCAGATGGTGGTAGATTTTGCTAAAAGGATGGAAATGGCAGTGGTGAACACTTATTTTAAGAAGAAGGAGGATCATAGGGTGACGTATAAGAGTGGAGGAAGGTGCACACAGGTGGACTATGTGCTATGCAGGAGATGCAACCTGAAGGAGATTGGCGACTGTAAGGTGTTGGCAGGGGACAGTGTAGCTAGACAGCATAGGATGGTGGTCTGTAGGATGGTTTTGGAGGCGAAGAAGAAGAGGAGGAGAGCGAGGACTGAAAGAAGAATAAGATGGTGGAAACTGAAGGAGGAAGAGTGTAGTGTGAGGTTCAGGGAAGAGGTCAGAGAGAGGCTCAGTGGTGTTAAGGAGGTGTTGGATGATTGGGCAACTACTGCAGGAATGATGAGGGAGGCAGCTAGAAAAGTACTTAGTGTGACATCTGGAAATAGAAAGGAAGACAAGGAGACGTGGTGGTGGAATGAGGAAGTGCAGGAGAGCATAAGGAGAAAGAGGTTGGCAAAACAGAAGTGGGATAGACAGAGTGATGAGAAAAGTAGGCAGGAGTACAAGGAGATGCGGCAGCAGGTTAAGAGGGATGTGGCGAAAGCCAAGGAAAAGGCATATGAGGAGCTGTATGAGAGGTTGGACACTAAGGAAGGAGAAAAGGATTTGTACCGATTGGCCAGGCAGAGGGACCGAGCTGGAAAGGATGTACTGCAAGTTAGAGCAGTAAAGGATGGAGAGGGAAATGTGTTGACTAGTGAGGAGAGTGTGTTGAGAAGGTGGAGGGAGTATTTTGAGCAGCTGATGAATGAGGAAAATCAGAGAGAGAGAAGGTTGGATGATGTGGAGTTGGTGAAGCAGGATGTAGATAGGATTAGTAAGGAGGAAGTAAGAGCAGCGATTAAGAGGATGAAGAGTGGAAAGTCGGTTGGACCAGATGACATACCGGTAGAAGCGTGGAGATGTTTAGGAGAGATGGCAGTGGAGTTTTTGACCAGATTATTTAACAGAATTTTGGAAGGTGAGAAGATGCCTGAGGAATGGAGAAGAAGTGTGCTGGTACCGATCTTTAAGCATAAAGGAGATGTGCAGACCTGCAGTAACTACAGGAGTATTAAGTTGATCAGTCACACCATGAAGTTATGGGAAAGAGTAGTGGAAGCCAGGCTGAGAGAAGAGGTGGCCATCTGTGAGCAACAGTATGGTTTCATGCCGAGGAAGAGCACCACAGATGCCTTATTTGCTTTGAGAATGTTGATGGAGAAGTATAGAGAAGGACAGAAGGAATTGCATTGTGTATTTGTGGATTTAGAGAAGGTGTACGACAGGGTGCCAAGAGAGGAGTTGTGGTATTGTATGAGGAAGTCAGGTGTGTCAGAGAAGTATGTGAGGGTGGTGCAGGACATGTATGAGGACAGTGTGACGGCAGTGAAGTGTGCAGTAGGTACGACAGACTGGTTTAGAGTGAAGGTTGGACTGCATCAAGGATCGGCCCTGAGCCCTTTCCTGTTTGCAGTGGTGATGGACAGGTTGACGGACGAGGTCAGACAGGAGTCTCCCTGGACTATGATGTTTGCGGATGATATTGTGATTTGTTGTGAGAGTAGGGAGCAGGTTGAGAAGAGCCTGGAGAGGTGGAGATATGCGCTGGAGAGAAGGGGAATGAAACTCAGTAGGAGTAAGACAGAATACATGTGTGTGAATGAGAGGGAGGGCAGTGGAGTGGTGCGGTTGCAGGGAGAAGAGCTTCAGAAGGTGGAGGAATTCAGGTACCTGGGGTCAACAGTGCAAAGTAATGGAGAGTGTGTTAGAGAAGTGAAGAAAAGAGTGCAGGCAGGGTGGAGTGGGTGGAGAAGAGTGACAGGAGTGATTTGTGATAGTAGGGTATCTGCAAAATTGAAAGGAAAAGTTTATAGGACTGTGGTGAGACCTGCGATGTTGTATGGTTTAGAGACAGTGGCATTGAGTAAAAGACAGGAGGTGGAGCTGGAGGTAGCAGAGCTGAAGATGTTGAGGTTTTCGTTGGGAGTGACGAGGATGGATAGGATTAGAAATGAGTTTATTAGAGGGACAGCGCATGTAGGATGTTTTGGTGACAAGGTGAGGGAGGCGAGATTGAGATGGTTTGGACATGTGCAGAGGAGGGACATGAATTATATTGGTAGAAGAATGCTGAGGATGGAGCCACCAGGTAGAAGGAAAAGAGGAAGGCCAAGAAGGAGGTTCATGGATGTGGTGAGGGAAGACATGCAGGTAGTTGGTGTAAAAGAGGCAGATGTAGAGGACAGGGTGGTATGGAGACGGATGATCCGCTGTGGCGACCCCTAATGGGAGCAGCCGAAAAAAGAAGAAGAAGAAGATGTACATAAAGAAATTTCAAGCACGTTAATATATTGCCGCCATTTTGATTTTCGTTTATCTCGATCATCGGTTACCTCGATGCTTTTTGGCGACCCCCTAGGACATCGACATAACCGGGTTCCACTATATATATGTATGTGTATATATATATATATATATATATATATATATATATATATATATATATATATATATATATATATATATACATACATATATATATATTTTTTTTTTTTTGCATATGGTCAGCTGATAAAAAAAATTACATAGATAATTACAGAACAGAAGGATGGGTCATCATCACTTTCTACAGGAGAGATATAAATGCTGAGCTTGCTATCATTATCATCAGATAATAATGACCCTGTTCCACACGACTCAGCAATCATATTATCCATATCATTGAATATTAAGTGGACATTTAAAAGTTTTGACATTCAGCAATATTTCGAAGAAGTACCATTAGAAACTTTAATTCCTATAAGCAGCTTTTTTTTTTTTTTTTTTGTAAAAAAGAGACACATTCTATTTCATTTTATTTCTGTTTTTATCTTGTCAGATGCAAAATCCACATGTTGCTTGATTCCAACACTCAGCCTTAGTATTTAATAGACTGTGGTACAGATTGATGCTATGGTTGTCAGCTTTTTCTGACATTTCAGCTGAAACCCCTTAAAAAAATCCCTGAGATGGTTGTCCTATCATTTCACTATGAGCAGGCTCATGTTTGCAACTAAGTAGATAAAAAAGGATCACAGAAAGTGAAAACTAAATGCGCTTTCATCTCAGCAGGTTGTAATATCGTCAAAAACTGCAGGACCAGCTTCCCACATAGTCCAAATGAAATGAACATACCGGGGAGACTGATTTCCCGCATTTTCACAGGGAAATGCGGCACTTTGCCTTTAGGCACAAATAACGTTTTCTATTGACAGCCTCCAGCTCTATCCAGACATTGTATAGATGTATAAGGTATGAACCTTTCCTGTCAGGTTGAGGGAAAATAAACAGAAATCAAAAGATTCAACCACCATGCATTTTCTGGTCGTATTTAATGCAAATGCTACATTTCTACTCAGGAATAATCCAAAAATTTTTATTAAATTTAATAACATGGTTGTTAATGCTGGTAAACATTTTTAAATTCCTTTTTGTACATAAAAGTTAAAAAATCTAAAACTTTTTTCTTTCTATATCTCAATCAGTAAATTGGATGAATGGATGAATGGATGGATGGATGGATGGGTAGGTAGGTAGACAGACAGATAGATATGTAGATGGATGGATGGATAGATAGATAGATAGATAGATAGATAGATAGATAGATAGATAGATAGATAGATAGATAGATAGATAGATAGATAGATAGATAGATAGATAGATAGATAGATAGATCGATTTAAATGTCCACTTAATCTTCAGTCTACCCTTTGCAACACTGAAGGAGTGAAGCTAGTGTTGTTCATGCATACTGGAATTCTTTAAGCTCCCACTGAGATGAGATGATGAATGCGGAAAGACCTATTACAATTATCAATTATTATTTACAGAAGTCATGAAGGCTTAAAATTTATTTTATAAATAATTTGTAAAAAAATAACACAGCCACTTGATTCCAAAAGGGGACATACCCAAGAAATGAAAATGAAACATAATGTAGATTATGAGACATTGGTGTCTCATATAGCTGTATACAAATAAATAAATGAATGAATGAATGAACGAATGAATGAATGAATGAATGAATGAATGAACAGACAGACAGACAGACAGACAGACAGACAGACAGACAGACAGACAGACAGACAGATAGATAGATAGATAGATAGATAGATAGATAGATAGATAGATAGATAGATAGATAGATAGATAGATAGATAGATAGATGATTTTTTTATGAGCCTGTTGCTTCTTATTCCCTCAGAACTTTCTTCCATTACACTAGTAATTTTGGGAAAATTGCTCTTGTGCTGGATCTCTCAGTAATATGTTTCGACTCAAGGCCTCAGAGTTGGTAAAGATTTATGACTTACACTAACAGAACAAGAGATGCACCAAGTCATATGATTACTCAACATTAAAGATAGCAGAGGATGCTACAGGCAAAATGCTAATGTCATGAAACATGCTTTTGATGTCTCCAACTTACTTATACTTTAAATGATAATTCACGTATGAAATTAAGAAAACATTCCCTGTTAAATTCCCTGAAGGCTTGTTGAGATCTCTTACAGCTACAGGTACTTGTTCCATCTGTTCCATTAATTAGGATTCCTATGTTGTTAAAGAGACAAGCTCAAATCGGGTGGTATTGAGTCGAGTCGAAAACAAAACATGTCTGTAGATACTGTGCTACTTGATTATTCGTGTTGTGCGCTTTTGTGTTGGATGGCCAGCTTGCAGAAAAATTGATCTGATTCAATGATTTGTGTCGTCTATTCTATGGCCATTGCAGAATGCTATTAATTTTTTTAAATATATACACTACACTGTGTTGATCCTGTTCCGATCAATGCCGATCTCATTGATTTTCACTACACTTAGAATTAATCGCCAACATTATTTCAGAAACTTTAACAAAAATCATTCACATGTTCTCCTCAAACCAGATAAGATTTCCAGACATATGTGTTTTAAGTACTGTTGCCAGAGGACTGCTATAGTTATGATCGATTCATACAGGATACATGATCTGTGCATAAATCACAGAGAAAGGTGTGTCTTCATGCTTCCATGCATGTTAAAAAAACACTTCGTATTAGTGCAAACCTTTAGTTTTTCTATTTATTCTTATGCTTCTCGCGTAACAAAGCAAAAAAATCGACCGAGTGACCGCTCGTACCTCGGAAAACTCGTACATTAATGCACTCGTAGGTCAAGGTACCACTGTAGTTGTGAAAGAAAGGAGGAAGAGAGTGAACAATGACTTACTTGGTAGGCTACTGTTTAGATACAAGCCGTTGTAACGCGTTGAGTCTGGGTGAAGGGAGAGCTCGCTAACTCCAGTTGCAACAGAAATCATATAAGCACAGACAGGTTTCCAAAACTCGTGCTTTTTTATTTTTCTTGGCAACAGCGTTATGGGTTAGTCAAAGAAATGAGCATCAGAAAATAATAAGGACATAATCCTCAGTCTTACACACACGCAGTAATACCGGGAGAATGCAGTGGCAGGCTATTCCCAAAATACCGCTATGCTCCTAATAGAAGCGCAACATATTGCATTTAGTGTCTTTCGTTAAAGCCTGTGTAAAGTTTATTAGTTTCAGTGTAGACAGCGGCTTATAGACAGGTGCGGCTTATTTATGTTCAAAATAAAAATCTTTGTCATATTCAGTGGGTGCGGCTTATATATGGGTGCACTTATAGTCCGGAAATTACGGTAAAAGTCTTTTATTGTTCTGTGTTTGAAATTAGGGAAAGATTTAAAGCCTATTTAGTTTGCACAAAACAGAGGAATGTGAAAATCTACTAAGCAATGCTCTCTTAAAAAAAGTCAGAAAAGAATGCCCAAACTGCTGACAAGAAAGGTTACATTAATTTCAATAACCAATAATCTTTACAAGTGTGGCGAGCAGTAAAGTATCTATAAACATGTTAAACATTCAGGTGGATAAGTAACGCAGACTTAGCACCAGGTTCTACCACTGTCTACTAAGAATTGGGATCTGGGGCTATAGTGGAAAAAGGGTTACCAAAAAAAAAGATAGGTAATGTTGTAATGTAAAGGTAATGTTTTTTGTCTGTGAGTGTACTTTACTGTGTGTTATGTTCTATAATATAAAATATTGTATTTTTTTCTTGACAAGAATTTTTACCTTAAAAATATTATAGTAATGATGACTTGACCCCATCTTCCCATGTAGAACTACACCTGTCTGAACAGGGCTTAATATCCATCGAGTTTTTGAAGGGTGCTCATTTTGCTCAGTCTAAACCTTCAGTGCTTCAAATGACATCATTCGCTCATGGTCTGTTATGAAGTGGGTCAAATTGTCAGTGTGACTCACACATGAGTGGATGCAGAGATTTGGGGAGGCATGAAGTCAAGTTCTGTCAGAATGCGTTGTCATGACATACCGTGTTTGCCTCTCGGCTTTTCAGTCATGGACATGTCCTCCTCCATGCACACTAAAGAATTCCAAACAATACAGCCATCTTTCACAGCCAAAACACACACACACACACACACACACACACACACACACACACACACACACACACACACACACACACACAGCAACATCCGTGTCCTCTCATGCAGAAATACTATCGACACTCGGATACTGCTGCAGGGCTGAAAGATGGATGGGAAATGGGTGGACGTGAAAGGAATGTTGTTCTATTTGGTTTTGTCTCACAAAAAGTCTGTAATGCGAAAGGTATCCATTCGTATCCAATGTATACAAAACTAAAGTAGAAATGTTTGTAATTAAAGTAGTTTTTTTTTCAATGTCATTTCATATTGAAATTCATATTATAAACAAAATAGAAGAGAATACAGAAAATTACAGCTTTTATGATGCAGAATATTATTATACCATTCTTGCAGCATGAGACGGTCATTACCATGGTAACCTTAACAAACCTACTTAAGGGGGAAGGGTGCTAATAATTATGCGCAGATTTGAGGGTGTATGGTGTGACTCATGTTTGGAGAGTTCATCACATCTAGAATACGTACATATCCTACGTTCTATGCTTCTGGTAGTGGCATCGGATTTGTATTTAGTACATATAGTATAGAACCTTGTTTTCAACAATTGAATTAGACTGTCCCTGCTACTCTACAGCCACAGAAAGGCAACTGTTGACTCCAATCATATACTTGAATGCACTTAATACAGTCCTACATTCAACGAGATGAGTAATTTCACACTCGCACACATTCACATACACACGCCGACTCCAAATGCGGCCTGTCAACCCATAGAGAGGGTCCTAATTGACTGATTAGCTTGCAAATGTTTTGCAGCACTAGACCCGGGACAAGACACTCAATCAAATGCCATGTTGGATCGCAGATGCAGGAGGGTGCCTGAGTTTGGGCTTGTCTCTCGGGAGGATCTGTCTATTATGCTTTTCATTTACACACATGAAACTGTTGTAGCTCCCTGTGATATTCCTCCTACTCATGCGACGAGATGTAATCTCAGATCATTTCCTACCTTCATACATATGTAAACACAGGTTTATTTAGTATTTTTTTTTTAAACCCAAAAAGTACAGGTGAGGTTTCTAGAGCTGGTGGATAATGTTGAACCTCTTCTCGCATTTCATAAGCAAAACAGGTTCTTTGTTGGAAAATGCTTTTTGTTTCCAGTCTGGGGACGTCATGGGCTTGGGGATAGCAATACTAGTTAATTATTTTATGACTGGCATTAAAATAAGGTATGAACAGCATGGACTGTGTTTGAGATAAGGCAGACATAAGAGTACGCATACAAATTTATTGTGATTAACGTGAAGATCCCACAGTTGATCATTAAACACAGTTGTTCAGTTACTTTCTTTTTTATAAGAGAGTGACAGTGAAAGAAAACCTTTAAGAGAGTCTCATCCATTCCCCCTGGTTTACATTTCATAGTAATATTGACATAAAAACTGAAACTGATCAACCTAAAATCAGTGGCTGCTCAGTTGTTAAAGCTTTAGGACAGTGATCTAAAGACTGTGAGCCTTCCAATCCAAGTGTAGTTAATTTGCTGCAGTTGGGTCCTTGAGCAGGACACCCACGTCTGCTCAGTCCTGCCTTAGCCCTAAATCATTTTGGATAAAAAAATCTCAGCCAAAAGAATTCAATGCAAATGGGAAATGTGGTTTCTGCACAAAGACCCCGTTGGATTGTTTGGGAATTTTGTTATATGAAAGCTAAAGCTGTTTGCGAATAATTTTTTGTTTTCCTTTTAAAATAAATACTTTTTCAGTGCCTACAGGATCCCCAAGCAATAATTCCTCTGTGTTTCTCACCTAATATCTCTGTGTGGCAATCACTTTTTAGAAAGTTGGGCTGGATGTCCAAACTACATAAGAATTTTACCTTCCTCAGATGTCTCCTTCTTATGCTGCTTTAGCTGGATCTTAATGCCATGCCATGGTATACTACACATAAACCGGAATAAAACACCATTAAGCATGCCATTATAAGAAAAAAAAAAAATCAGCAATGCGATATTATAAATTACCCCCATAAAGTGCAGGTAATATTTGTTTATTACACAACCAGAAGGGTTATTCCTTTTACTCCACACTAATTTACCAACACATTATATGCCTTATTCAGTTATCCTATGGAACATCTGTGAAGCAATTCAGTTCCTGTTGTCAAATTCCACTATTGCAGCTACAAACAATTGTCCTTTCATTTTTCTTTAGAAGATTAGTATTAATAGGCAGAAGTGAATAAGTCACAGAAATGCAGCTTGTTAAAAAGAAACCACAAAGAAATTCTATTCTTTTGCCCTGAAAATTTTTTTCATAGTGGAAGGGTCTCTGGTGGTCTAGTGGTTAGGATGCGGCGCTCTCACCACTGCGGCCCGGTTTCGATCCCCAGTCAGGGAACCAACCCCAGCCACTCTTAGTGCCGGTCCCAAGCCCGGATGAATGGGGAGGGTTGTGTTAGGAAGGGCATCCAGCGTAAAAACGTGCCAAATGAAACATGCGGATGATCCGCTGTGGCGACCCCTAATGGGAGAAGCTGAAAGAAAGTTTTATTTTTTCACAGTGGAAACTTTAAACTTTAGCTGTTACAGAGGCCTGACACTGGAGAAATTTTCACAATTCAACAATTATAATTTTTTTTTTTATTAAACATCATATTTCTTAATCTGTTGATTATTTGACTTGAGTTTAGACAATGCAATACCTTGCGAATTAACTGTTACTATAGAAACAATATTTTAGAATAAATGAATTAAAGTAACCCTGTGAGCTGGCACAACTGTGGCATAAAAGTCAATAAATTACATGTCAAGTTAAACCCTGACTGTTCAGCAGCATGTAATACAGGCTTTGAAACTGGCACCAAATTATATCTAGGCTTTATTTGTGAGCTTATTACTCCAGGTGACATCAGAGGAGTTTATTATCCCTGGCAGGACCACTTGTGGTTGATAAGGCTGTAAGTTATTTATTAACACTTCAGTCAATGAAACTGATATATCTACAAAGCCAGTGGGCTTCTCTGTCCATTCTGCAAGCTTAAAGAACACAGAATAGAAAAATGGCTGTCTTTAAATATTGCATGGCCTCGGGGTCAGAGCTAGCAGAAAAGCTATGCATTAATAAAGCTCTTTCTGACTGAAACGTACCTCTTGTCTGTCTCGGAGAATTACACTTTTATCATTCAACAGATGAAGCAAAGTTTCAAAACCTGCTAAAAAACTAACACTGGTGAAATGTACAGACATTTTACTTTTGTTTGGTCGCCATTTACTGTTTTGTTTGGTCCCCACCCAGCTTAAGTTAAGACCACTTACGGAACTGTTTAGGGTAGTGGAAGGAACCTTTTTACTGATAGAACACATAACAGAACACAGGCCTTTCTTTTTGCCTGTACAAATGCTGAAAACATTCGGTGGGAAAAATGAGTGTAATATAAAGCACAAAGAAGAAAATTCGAAGCGCCCTAGTTTGCATCAAATGTGGTACCAATTCTCAAATATTTTCTATTTCATTCAAAGACTTTAGTTGACAATGTAAGAAAATGCTTGTAAGAAAAAAAAAAAAACACTGACATATGATTGGGAGTAGAGTGGTTGAGATAAGGGTAATAGGATCTGGAAGTAAAAAAAAAAAATGTATCTTGGATTTTTGGATTTTTTTTTTTTTTTTGTGCTGAAACATGAAATTGCTTTGAAGAAAGAAAAAAACATCCAAAGCTATCATTCCAGATGTCACATTTTTATGAAATGAATTATATTAGTGGATCAGGTGATATGGAAGATTAGAAGATTAAAGGCTATTTTTCTCTCCATTGTGCTGTTCTGGCCTTTTGCTCCCCACCTGGCTCAGATGTTGGTATTCTCTCGGTGTGTGGAATTACCTGACGATTACGTGTGCTCTGATACGTTCTTATGTTGCACCTTTGCCCCAATATTTCTGTGCTTTTGAATCTCGGCCCTTCCGGGAAAATAAACACAGGCCGGAATAGCAAGCAGGCAATGAGGCAATTGTAAATACAGACACTGGGTAGGCGGGCGCCGTGGTGGGTGCCATCTTTGACTGCAGTCTGGTGAGAGACTGCTTCTTTACTTTGCATCACCTCACAGATGGGTGAGGTTACTACGAAACTGTCAGCCCATTTGTAAACCAGGACCAAAATTAGCATCTCATTAAAAAGAGCTGTGGGCGTGCTAGATGTCCTTTTCTGCCGTAATGGTCAGTATGACTCCTTATGCTAATCCTACAAAGATACAAAAGGGTCTGTGAGCGTGAAGCTTAGACGGTAACACTTTTTGCACCCTAGGGATGGTTTAGTTTATCTCATATAAGACTTATGCTTTCACATAGGTCCGTTATTGAAAATCCCCTCGCTGAGCTAAGTGTATTTATAGGTGGTAATTTTATATATTCCTGCTGGACCTATTCACATACATTTTACAAGTTCATTCCCAATGCCACTATCACCTTTTGATTTAAGAAGATGTAACACTTGTGAATACAGAGCAAGTCACCGCTTAAACGGTACAAAATGCAGATATCTGACTTCTGACTGATATCTATTACTCACAAAAATGGTGTTGCCACAACAAACTGACAAATCACAGTCTATTCATAGAGAAACTGGTTAAAGATATATTACTTTATTATTCTAAATAACCTTTACTGACATTTCTATACTTTAAAGTCCATATGAAATAAAAATGTATGTTTTATGGTTGTTAGAATGAATACTGTATGTTAGCCTTTTAATTATCTATAAGCTACTGTGCTCCAGAACAATTACAAAATTAGCATTTATATATTATTCTAACATACATATGTCCTTCAACATATCCAACCACGCTGCCCGTTTCAAGCACTTCAGGGGTACTTTAAGAATGTAGTGTCATGTATGTAATGAATAAAAACTATAAGGCTGTATGTTAAAAATATCAACTACACTGACTTTGTTTTAAATATAGCACATTCCAGCACACAGCACATCCTAAAGTGTTTTATTTCTTTTACACCACAGAAATTTAGCCATGACTTCACTTTTTATTTATTACAAAAATTGTCATCTTTTTGAAGCCTTTTTTATAATGGAAAAGTGCTAAAGCCTTAGATTATATGGCTTCATACACGTTCCAGTGAACTGTGAAGTTAATAGAAATCTGCAATTTGAGTTACATCCAGGTTATTGTGACAAAAAAATTAAATACAATGAATCACCACCTTTTGTCCAATCAGATTGGATAATTCAACATTGCTGTGAAATCATTTTGCCTCAAAAGCTAAAGGACAAATAAACTGGTAATAATGCCTTTTGCTCTATTATGTTTGTGTTGAATTTTTAGCTGTTTGTATTCAGCAGCACTTTTAACACTCTCCTATGCTTCATCTAGCCCTTTATGCCACATTAATACTCCTGCTGCTATGAGCAGGAATCTAATCCCAGAGCTTTTGTGGCATTGCATAAGACCATTGAGACTCTCGGTACCTCATCACACTAGGCTGAGCTTAATGAAGCCTGAATTCAGAGACTGTGCACTTCTTAATGAGTGCAGGCTTAAGATAATACACTTTTTTTATTTAAATGCCAAGGCAGGAGTTCAGTCGTCAATGTGGTTGATTTTTGTAAAACAGTCAGAAAAGATAAAAATCTGATCTTAGTCAAACTGTTTCTCAGTCTGTCTGTCTGTAACCTACTTTGACAACTCAGTTTCAAAACCATAAATATACTTCACCAAAAGGAAATGTTTTAGATACTATTTAATTTTGTCAAACTGTCTTCCTGCAAAGATCACACTGTCAAAATGCAGCAGTAAAGACAGTCAGTCTGTCTAAAACCTTACAAATTTTTTCTCCCTCACTGAAGATCACGCTTTAGCGAAGTGGACATAAGCCTCATCAGTTTAGTTTGTAATCACCTCCTAGCTGTCAAACAATCAGTGATGCTTCTGCACTGCAATCGGATTGAAATCTTTAAATGCATTTTTCTTCCTCTCTCACTTTTTGGGCCAATTTAAAATGCTCAAACTTCACTTTGTTTAGAAATACATGCAAAAGAGAAGCATTCAGTACCGTGAATCCTTCAGAACTTTGCTTAGTAAAGAATTTCATTCTATGAATATTTTTTTTTTCTCCCAAGGACATGCAGTTCTACAAAGTTTTGGTCTGTTTAAACAAAATATTTACTCCGATCTTTACTAAAATCAGGGTCACACACACACACACACACACACACACACACACACACACACACACACACATTACATGGGCAAAAGCATTGGTACACTTGACTAGGCACACATTTGTAAAGGATGTCTGTGTATACAGCCTCAATTAAGGCGCTAAGAAGATGCTCTTTAATTGCCTCAATGTGTGTGTATATATATATATATATATATATACAGTGCCCTCCACAATTATTGGCACCCCTGTTTAAGATGTGGTCATGGACTTCTAAAAATTCTCCTTTTTTTTAAAACAACATAGAACCATGCAAAAATGCAAAAAAAGAGAAAAATCCAACCTTTTTTTCTTTTAAGTACATTACTTTGGTGGTAAAAAAATCACACATTTAGAAAAAAAAAAAAAACTTGAAATCATGTGTGCCACAATTATTGGCACCCCTGATGTTAATACTTTGTACAACCTCCTTTTGCCAACAAGACAGCACTTAATCTCCTCCTATAACATTTCACAAGATTGGAGAACACAGAGAGAGGGATTTTTGACCATTCATCTTTCTAGATCATCCAGTGTCCTGGGTCCTCTCTTATGCACTCTTCTCTTTAGCTCGCCCCACAGGTTTTTGATTGGGTTGAGGTCTGGGGACTGAGATGGCCATGGGAGGACCTTGAGTTTGTGACTGCTGAACCACTTTTGTGTAGATTTTGCCACATGTTTTGGATCATTATCCTGCTGAAAGACCCAATGACGACCCATCTTCAGCTTTCTGGCAGAGGCCATCAGGTTTTTATTTAAAATATCCTGGTACTTCAAAGCATTCATAATGCCATGCACCCTAACAAGGTTCCCAGGGCCTTTGGAAGAGAAACAGGCCCACAGCATCACAGATCCTCCACCATACTTCACGGTGGGCATGAGGTGCTTTTCGGCATACTCATTCGCCAGACCCACTTAGAGTGTTTGTTGTCAAAAAGCTCAATCTTAGTCTCATCTGACCAAAGCACACGATCCCAGTTGAAGTCCCAGTACCGCTTAGCAAACTCCAGACGTTTACGTTTGTGAGTGTTAGTGAGAAAAAGCTTTTTGACATGTAGAGAGCGTCTGATGGTCGTTTTGGAGACTCTGTGACCCCAAGATGCCACTCTTTGATGCAATTCTGTGACGGTGAGCTTGGGAAATTTTTTTACTTCTCTTACCATCCTCCTCACTGTGCGTTGTGGCAAGATAAACATGGGAGCTCTTTCAGCCTTGTTTGTCACTGTTCCAGTTGTTTTAAACTTCTTAATGATTCCTCTGACTGTAGATACCGACAAGTTAAGGCGAGTGGCTATTTTCTTGTAGCCATTGCCTGACTTATGAAGGTCGACACACATCTGCCTTACTTGAATGGTGTGTTCTCTTGTCTTTGCCATGTTGACAAATGGGTAAGAGAATTAGGCCTCTGTGTCACGTCATATTTATACCCCAGGGAAACAGGAAATCATGAATTACTAATTAAAAGTCCCTAGATACCCTGACCAACCTTAGCAACTACAGAAAAATATATTAAAAAAAAAAACAATTAAATTTTTCAGAGGAATTGTTAGGGGTGCCAATAATTGTGGCACACATGATTTCAAGTTTTTTTTTTTTTTTCTAAATGTGTGATTTTTTTACCACCAAAGTTATGTACTTAAATGAAAGGTTGGATTTTTCTCTTTTTTTGCATTTGGGTTCTATGTTGTTTTAAAAAAAAAGGAGAATTTTTAGAAGTCCACGACCACATCTTAAACAGGGGTGCCAATAATTGTGGAGGGCACTGTATATATATATATATATATATATATATATATATATATATATATATATATATATATATATACAGTGGAACCCGGTTATGTCGATGTCCTAGGGGGTCGCCAAAAAGCATCGAGGTAACCGATGATCGAGATAAACAAAATCAAAATGGCGGCAATATATTAACGTGCTTGAAATTTCTTTATGTACATGATGTGCGTTAATAAATGAGAATGTGCATGCACGTGTTTAAGGGTTTTTTTTACACAACAGCGTTGCCGCGATTTGTTTGATGAAGGCATGCTATAAAAATACATACAGTACATGTTTATCTGTCAGGAATCCACCTGCCACGCCCCCTTCGGCCCCCTTCAGCGTGTCAGGTGTTTTCTCGGCCGCTTTCTCTGAAGCTTCCGGCTTCAATCGCGCACATATGGTGCTCGTTTATCATCATCACCAGCTCCTATTTAAACTTCCACACTCTCACTGTTCGTTATTGTTGGTATATGTTGGTTCACGGCGGTCGTTGTTATCGCGCATGCGTATCCCGGTACGTGTCTTCCCACCGGCACTCTCTCAACGGCTGCGCTTTTCTTCCCAAAGCGCATCGCGGATTCCCCCCCGATCCTGCCAGTGTTCATTCTATGCTTTTGCTCATCCCACGTTCCGCGCCGCCAAGCGCGGCTTTCGCCTCCCGTTCATCGCATAACATTTAACAACAAAAGGCATATGTGCACTAACTAACAGCAGAGATTCACCAGTTGTCAGGAATCCACCTGCCACGCCTCCTTCAGAGGCTGTCACTGCCTCCGCGCGCTCCCAAGCTCGCAGCGCAAATCATGCACAGCTGAAGCGCGTTACTCACTCACTCCCGGCTCCCATATAAACCGCTCACTCACCCACACTCGGGGTCCGTTATTATATGTGTTCATGCGTGGTCGTGTGTATGCTGCACCCGCTACATACCGTCTCCTCCCGGACTCCTCGCTCACTCCACGGCTGCGTTTTCCTTCCCCAGCGCACCTCGGACTCGTCGCTTCCTCTGCGCCGCGCTTCCTCGATAACGCACAGTTGATGTTATTATTGGACTGCCGTTTGCCGGATTATCCCGATCTACGCGGGTATTTTGTGTTGGCTCTGCCTTTGTTAAATAAAGTTTCTGTTTGCCGTTACTCCGGCTTCCGCCTCCGCACCACGCCTAACACCACTATATAATACAACACCTGTAGCAGCTGTAAGGTTTGATTTTTCCGCCACTTTCGCGAGTTCTTCTACGGCTGCACCGAGATAACCGACGTTAAATGGCGAATTTTTCGAGATATTAGGGTTCGACATAACCGATAAAAAAATGCTTAGAAAAAGCGAGAATTTGGCGGTTCCACTTCAAAAACGTCGACTTAATAGGGTTGTCAAGATAACCGAGGGCGAGATAACCGGGTTCCACTGTGTATATAATATAAAATGTGTATGCATATATACAGTAAAAATCTCAAGAACTTTAAATGTATCACCAAGTGCAGTCTCAAAAACCATTAAACACTGAAAAAGGCTTTCATGTGAACCATCCCAAATAGACCAAGCGCTACCTCTGCTGCAGAGAATAAGTTCATTAGAATTACCAGCCATGGAAAAGCCAATTTTCATACAGTAAATGCTTGTTGGCATTAGAGTACCAGACATATTTCCACATTCACTGTTCAAAGGAGAGTCAGGGCATCTTCGTCAAAATGCGGTAAAAAAAACATGAGTCCAAATGTGAGATTTATGGTTCTAAACACTTTGTCATTGTTAGATGTACAGAGGGCGAGCAGACGATTCCTGAACGTTTGAAAGTACTTTGCTGGTGACACTTGGTGATTTATACAAAATTGAGGGCTCACTTAACCAGCATGGCTACCACAGCATTTTGAGAACTCCTCAAGATTGTTGGAAAACCATTCAGATCATGACCTCATGAGGGTGACTGAGAGAATACCAAGAGTGTGCTGGAGAGAGATCGAAAATATAATCCATATTCTGATATATTACCAAGTTTTTGTTTACTAAATAATTCCAAACATGTTCTTTCGTAGTTTGGATGTATTCAGTATGTACAATGTTGAATAAGAAAAATAAAGAAAAACCACTGGAGATGGTGTGTCCAAACTTTTTACTAGTTGTGTGTGTATGAGAGAATGTTCTCTGTTTTTTGTTGCTGTGGGACAAGTAAATAAGAAAAAACAGGTCACTATGTTACAACACATATTTTTAACAAACAACCTTGACAATGAACCTAGTAGACCCAGTCATATGCCTTAACAACGTTCTGTGCAACAGTGTTGTTATCTTGGTGCTTTGACCTGTGTGCGTCTAATAGAAATCCTGAATGTATTCAGCTTTATTTGGAAATAGAAAATCAGAGACGTTGTTATTCGGTTTCAAAATGTGCTTCTAATTAAGATAAAATGTGTTTACATATGGCTTTAATAAAAGTTTTGTTATTATTCACAGAGCTGTTCATAACTTGTTTTGGGGAAGAAAAAAAAAGCATCCAGCACATATTGAAATAGAAAGATTACATCTAACTGGAATAATTCTGTAAATATCCTACAGTATGAGTTTTCTGCTCATTTAAAAGTACTTTATGCACAATGATCTTTTCTTAGCTTTTTATTCCGAATTTGTAAAACCTCAAAATCGCTCATGCAGATTTCTATGATGGCATAAGGAACTGCTTCGACAACCCATTCCAACAGGGTTAATATGCAATCAAAATATGGCATACAAACCAAACATAAATCTCCAAACATCTGCTATGGTTCACTTTGACTTCTACATTTGCATCTTCGCAGAGAGTATGCAGTAATTTAGAGAGAAGGGTGGTAACCTGCAGACTGATGAATGTGAACATTGAGCAGCATTGCCATTTATACAGATGGCCTTCTAGCCTGGGGAACAGGAGCCGTGAAGAAATCAATGGTCTGCCGCAATTGGGAGGTGCTTCAAATATTTTCCAATCTTTCATGTCCTGCCTTCACAGGGCTGCAGATAATTGTATTCCCTCAGGATCCTCTTAGGCGGTGATTCTCTGGCCGGTAATCACTTTTATAACATGTCATTAGCAGATGTAATATAGGGGTACTTGTCAAGCTGAAAAGCTGAAGTGCTGACAGATCAAATGTCATCGCACTAAAATTCTGGTTGCATTTTTTTCAAACGTTCTAGAACTCGAAATGTTGTAGGAAATATTGGATAGATTAGATTTGAGAATATAATCTCTGATTGCTGGTAATGATGATCTTGAATTTTCATTTATTCAGAAATTTTGTACATGAAACTCAAAAAAGTTGCTGCCCGCCTACAGTCTTTGAACAAGGCTTTTTCTTGTGTGTGTGTGTGTGTGTGTGTGTGTGTGTGTGTGTGTGTGTGTGTGTGTGTGTGTGTGTGTGTGTGTGTGTTTTTCCAGAAGTGTACTTGATGGAATCAAGTAATCAGGCTTAATGAGCAGAGTGCTGCCTGGTCATTTTATAGTGCTGTAACCCTGACAGCGTTTCTCACATCCCTAAATTATTGCAGAGTGAATGAAAACGCATGCTCGACCTCTGATTAGAGCTTCTACACTTCTACACTTTCCAAACAAACAAACATACAAACAAACAATAAAACTAAGACAAGACACACCCTTTCAATATATAATCTCATCTAATAATGTAGAATTGCTGCTGTAATCATAAACACTGTCCTGTGCTCATCCCAGGACTCCTATTAAAAATATGCTTATATAGAACATCTGAGAACATCAGAGTTCTGCACATGCTTTCATTTTTCTACACTTGTAAACTACAATGATTTAAAATCACAGTATCTATGTCAGGAGAGCATAAATCCCCTTTTGGGTCCCCTCAAGGATTCTTCTTTATATTTACATTTACAGCATTGAGCTGACGCCTTTATCCAGATCGACTTACTACTGAGCAGTTGAGGCTTAAGGGCCTTGCTCAAGGGCCCAGCAGAGGCAGCTTGGTGGTGCTGGTATTTAAACCTATGACCTTCCGATCTAGAATCCAATGCCTTTACCACTGAGCTACAATGGTCCAAATGGTCATATCATCTCAGGGAGATTTTTTTATTGCAAATGTCAATTGTCAGGAGGAGCTTAATTACAGAGCATAGCCATATTAGAATGCAACTATAATTTATTTTACTTTAATTTATCGTACATTTCATTACTCTATATTTTTCTTTTTTTTACCTATTAAAATTTTTTATTTTATATAACAGGCCATTTGTAAAACCATTTTACTACAACTTTATGTCACAAACAAATTTTGAATTTGTCCTCAGTCTTTCTTCCACTTTGGCTTCTCATTACCTGAAAGTTCATATTTGTTCAAAATGGTTCTTGACCAACAGATTGCACTGGTTTAATACCTGAATATAGTCTAAAATATGAGGGAAAAATGCTGCCTTCTTACGCTATATTTAGAGGCGGAATAGCATTATCATTTACACTTGCATGACGTACTATCTGATGGCAGCATGCATGTATCCTGTCCTACATATAGTGAAATCCCTGCCAGCCTGTAAAAAAAAAATCATAGCACAACAACAATTCAGTTGGCGCTACTAAATGTGTATCAGACCGTCAAAACATCATTACAGAATTGACAGAGAAAAAAGATCCTAAAATGTTTTTCCATCCTAAAGGCAAATAAATGATCCAATATAAATGGTTACCCAGAAACCCCTATATGTGAGTGAACACCTACAGTACATACGTCAGTCAGTCTGTTCTGTTTACCCTTAAACTAAGTGTAATTGTATTGTGTTAGTAAGGAAATCTCACTGTGCATTCATTTTATTAATTGGATTTTAAAAAGCTCCTCCGATTGGCTAACACAGCAGCACATCCATTCACACTGCATGATAATGTATTCACTGTAACATCGTCCTAGTTTACAATTGCGCCACTTCCAGGTGTGTGATTGTAATGAGAATAACTCTGTTCCACACATCCAAGCTGCACAGTAAACCTCTTACATGTGTTTTTTTCTTTTATGATCATAAACCTTGGTGCTGAAGTGGGTAATATGAGGCAGTACAGTATGTTATGGAAGTATGCAGCTGTGTGTGTTTGTGTGTGTGTGTGTGTGAGTGAGTGAGTGAGATATAAGGAGTGAGAGCTGTCGCTAAGGTACAAGTAGCCCAGGGAAAAGCCAATTATCCAGAGGGTATCCTACTGATGAACTCAAGATCTATCTGGACAGATTTTTATCTGCCTTACCTTCATTATCATACTAGCAGAATGCGAGCGCAAGATTGAGGACCACTTTCATCTCCCAGTACATCACCATCTCCGCCTCTTTCCTTTCTTTTCCCATTCAAAATGTGTCGCTTTATCTTAAATGAACTCTCCCTCTCTTACTCGGTCACTCTCTCTCCATCTCCTGTATATCCCTGTATTCTTGTGTTCACTTTCATTTTTGCCTGATGAGATGTTTTTTTGTTTTGTTTTGTTTTGTTTTTAGCCCAAGCTTCCACAGCAGAGGTCAGAATGGAATAACATAAGAACAAAGAGCTATCACAAATGTGCTTTCATAGCTCCACTCTAAAAGAAAACACATTAATGATGGATGTAGATGGATAATGTCTAGTGGATTTATGAGAATTTTTTAAAGAAGATAAAACTTTTAAAGAGCAGAGCAAAGAAATTATAATCCTTCAATAATCCTTCAGTGAGACAGATGTGTTGCTGTTGATTTTGGCCTGAAACAAATTCTAGGAAATGACAAACGATATTACAGATAAACTGGCATGATTGCTCATCAATTCTACGAATTATAATCAGTATCTGTGCTTTTTTTCTGGTCAGAATCATTGTGAATCTAAAGTCTGTCTCAGAAACACTAGACATGATGTGGGAATACATTCTGGATGGGATACTATTCCATGCATTCACACATATTCACACCTTTGTTCACACAAGGGGAAGTTTAGCAAAGTCAGTCCACCTGCTGACATGTTTTTAAGAGTTGGGAAGCTCTGCTATCTCATGAGAAAGCAGAGAACTAACTCGGTGTGCATGCTCAAAATTGAACCAGGGATCCTGTCGCTGTGAGACAGCAGTGCTACCAACAATTCTTTTTTAACAACAGTTTTTTTAATGCTGTGCATAAAATGCCAATTCCGTAAAAGGCAAAGGGTCATAGAACAAACCGTTGTTTTTAAATTATATATGCATTGTGAACTGATCAGAAACAGGGTATATTGCATTACATTTGCATAAGAAACAAAACAAATAATATGAAGACGAAATACAATTTTACAACTAAAAACACAAGAAAAACATCTGCAATATAATTTGCTTGCTGATGATTCACTAAAAGGATTCTTAATTGGAAATGTGGTTGGCTAAGTAATGCTTTAGACTACTCATATACATAATCTAAAACATAATGCATTCAGGTTATCTTTTGCCATCAGTGCAAAGTGTTATTTTGAAGATGGTTATGTCTTTCAAAGAAGAAATCTTGTGTCAAGTACTTTAGATTTTATTTTTATTTTGGTTCACATTATTGCATTCAGAGATCACAGGCCATCGTCCATGCACCGAATATACTGTAAGATGCAATTTATTGTGGAGGTGTAATTATATAAAATGAGCTTACCTACTTCACTGACTGTCCTGCACTCAACAAGGCTCTCCATCTCACATCACAGCTGCTGGTTACATGAGTTCTGAGTGAACAGTTTCACTCAAAGTCAGTCTACTTTATGCTTGCATTAGCAAATGTTTCCAACAACCAATCACTGAACACCATTGTTCCTAACAACTATTCAACGATAAGCATTATTCCTAACCTCCAATCACTGATCACCATGATTCCAAACATCCAGTCACTGATCTTTATTCTCAAAATCTAATCACTGCTCATCATTATTCCAATCAACCAATCACAGATCAGTATTTTTTTCCAATCAGTTGTTAACTGATCGTAAATACACTATCACTACTGTCACAAATGCTCTGTTTCCAGCAACTACACACTGATCCCTATTATTCCAAACAGCCCCTCGCTGATGACTGTTCCCAAACTCCAATCACTGGTCATCATTATTCCCAATAACTAATCACTACTCATCAACTGTTCTCAGCAAATAATCACTGATCACTATTGTTCCCAATCTCTATTGTTTCCAACAACCAATCACTGATCGTCATTATTGCCAATATCAAATCACTGAGTGACACTGTTTCTAACAACCTATCACTGATCACTATTGTTCCCAATGACAAAACACTATTACCACTGTCACAAACGCTCACTGGTCCCAATATCAGTCATAAAAGACATTTATACCATCTGTTATCTGCCATCAGAACTTCATAACCCATTTTGATATGTAAATAATCAGGGTGAGTCAATATGCAAATTAGTCTATGATATCATCTGACTTCTGGTGACTTTTCGAACATGCTTCAGCTGCTTTAGATTCAGCAACACTGATTGTAAAAATGTTGTGTAGAGTTGTGTAGAGGTGCAAACAGGAACAAGTCAATTTGCTACAAAAAAAGAATATTATATTTGTGTGATGATTTGTCTAATTTTCTGATATGAATGGCTAAGGCTCAATCAAACATACATTACTTCTCCATGTAATATTACAGAGACACTTTAGAAACAACAGCCGTCATTTCTTTACGTATGCAAGCAGCAGCAGGTCTGACTCATTAACATGGTTGTGAATTAAGTCCGGTTTTGATCAGGTGGGTGGTGTAGAATTCTGGCTAGGTTTATGAATTATATATTTCAAGTTGGAATGAGGCAGTTGTGGAAAAACTTCAAGTAACACAAAAGGTCCTGGAATGTGTTTTGGTATTTGTGGCATTTTATTTGAACAAAAGCATTTGATTGTTCTTTATATTCAAAATAATGGCAGTTTAAATGCAAAATGATAGCACCTTAATTTTCTCACAGCTTGCTAATGTTTTTTAAATGAATAAAGATTGTGAAGAATCATCTAAGCATGTTTAGTTTGTTCTATTTTTTGACAGTACTATGACGTATGGCAAGCAAAACCTGCATGATTGGTTTGTGTCTAGCCGGAGTATTCTCTCTCTCTCTCTCTCTCTCTTTCTCTCTCTCTCTTTCTCTCTCAAGGAGAAGGCATGAGGCAATACTTCTAAGGATACACAGAACCTTGCACTGACTTGACATCTGCAGCACTACAGTCTTGGATTTTGAAAGATCTTCTGGTTTTTATATAATAATAATAATAATAATAATAATAATAATAATAATAATAATAATAATAATATGGATCAACTATAAATAAACTATTGTGGAATAAAAAGTCTATACATTTAAAGATATTTATTTAAAAAATTTGAAATAATAAAATCAAGCAATAATATAAAGAAGCGTGTTTAAAAACTGACTTAGCTGCTTTTCTTTCTTTTCTTTTTTTTCTGTAAAATTTGAATAGCTAATATTCCAAATATTGCAACACAACAAAGGCTGCTGAATTTGTCTTCATACTTTCACCTCGAAGTGTTCAATAAGCTAGCACTTGATTATCATTTAGCCTGATGTTGAGAATATCCTGTCTGAGACAAAGGCTCTATACCATTAAGCTTTACCAGTAAAAGAGTCTTATAATAAAATTGAAATGAAACAGATAGCCAGTGCATTGATGAAAGTCTGGCGGTGGTATTCTGAATGTCTTTGTCTTTTTTGTATACACAATAAATAAATAAATGATGTATTTAAACAGTCTAGACAGCTGGGGTTTTTTTTTTAAACAGCAGTTTGGTTGGACTTATTAACTTATATTTGCATATTAATAACATAAGGAAATAAAACAAGATTGCGAATTTATTTTCATATATTTATTTTTTTGAGTCATATGTCCAGTTATCTTGAAATTCCTATTCAGTACCGTGTGCAACTCTGACTTCAAGTATGGCTACCATGAACTCCCAGTGTAATGCTTAAGTCATGCAATTCATACTCAACCTCAAGGCATTTTCAAGTCTGAGACAAAATTCTTGCAAAACATCTACTATGTATAAGTTGTATCCTTAACTTTAAGTACCATTAAATCATAATTAAATGGAGAAGGGAATATGGTACAACCATAACTTTGCCTAGAGGAGGCCACTTTCAAAAAAGTCACTGACTGGGCATTAGGCAAGGAAAAGATGATTATGGGTAACTCTCGAAATTTTCCATGCTTATTCGTGTGGACTGGTGTTCTTTAGGTAATAAGATATTCCACCATATGAAACTCCTTGTGCCAAAGCCCTGGGTCTTATCATCCCAGAGAAATGTTTACCAGATTTGCTGGGTCTTAAACATGCATGTTATGAAAATGTAAAATGGAATTTTTTATGGTTTACCAGTCTTCCCTAAAGTCCAGCTTTGTGGAGTGTCCTGCAATATTACATAAATTTTAGCTAGTAATGTTATTAGCAAGTCCAGTATGAATTCATGTATATCCACTGTTCATTCATATATAATATCCTATACAGGTATGATGCTGCAGCAGGTATGGCTTTGTGTTTGACATTATTTGATATGAAATTTATGACAGCATTACAGTGCATTGCATTGCAACTCCAACTGTTCTCACTCATTCTGGATGAGCCAGTTTTCTTACCCACTCATACCAGCTGGTACGCCAGTATACAGAAAACAAGAACAGCCCGCAATTAAACTGCATCCATTACTACTACCAACTAATACAAATAATTATCAAAACTGAATGTAGAATTTTCTGGATTTAAAATTATGTAGAATATAAAAATAAATAGTAAAATGTATATACATGCCACTTTCACTAACTACCAGGTCTCCAGGTGGGACAGAATAGAATTCCCAATGTTCTTCTCTGCTGAAATTTACAGTTTCATCAAAAACCAGCAACTACTGAGCCAATGTTAATAACTTAGACAAGTATAGATATTTATTCAGGCTGATCTGACAGGTCCATTTCCTTTTTAAGGAGATTATAGTTTGTTCTACATCCTTAATAGCAGAGAAAGTAATTACTGACAAAGGCAGACATACTAACATAAGAGCTTACATTACCTGAACCAGAAATCAAACCACATTAACCACCTTTATAGAGTCACTGGCCTTAACCCACTGAGCCACCAACAAGCTGCTAGTTCTTTTTTTTCCAAGGTTTTATACCACCCACTGCAAGAGCAAAAGTCTGTATCAGGACTTCTTGATAAATTTTATCCTTTATTTGGAAGTTGTCTCCACCTTACCACTCAAGATGTAAAGGAGAAACATCTGTAGTGCAGGTTTAGCCCACAAAGTTTACACACCTGAAGACATTTTCACACACTTTACACACAGCCATAAATATATATATATATATATATATATATATATATATATATATATATATATATATATATATATATATATATATATATATATGGCTGGAAAAAGTTCTGTGAAAAAAAAGTTCAAATCTGACATTTTTTGGTTTTATCAGAAGAACTTATGTAAGATAGAGAACTGGAGAGAACATGTTACCAGACTGCCTCACACCCACAGTCAAAACTGGAGGTGGAAGCCTAATGTTTTGGGGTTGTTTTGGACACAACACTGGTTACAGGGAAGGTTGGAGACTTTTAAAGATGAAAGAAATACTAAAGCATGGCTACCATTACATACATAATTGCAATGCCATGCAATTCTATCTGGATTGCAGCTAATTGGAACCAACTTTACCATACAACCCGATCCAAAGCATAAATTCAACCGTTATTTAGAAAGCAAACAATCCTGTGTAGCGGTCTTTTTTTTTTTTTTTTGATGTGGTAGCATTACATTTTTCTTTCACTTGAGCTAGGACACCCAAAACTGTTCCAGAATGATAATGGACACTCTGTGCACAAAACCAGAACTTAAATGGCCTCCTATAGAACTCTGACCTCAACCCTATTGAACACATTTGGGATGAATTGGAATGCTGACTCCTCACCCTACATAAGTACCTGACTTTGCAAAAGCCCTTGTGGCTGAATGAGCACAAATCTCCGCAAGCACACTTTAACATCTAGTGGAACAATTTCCCAGAAGTGTGGAAGCTACTATGAAAAATTTACTTAATGAAGAAGTTTTGTACAAGTTTCCTTTATTAATGTTGTTGATACCTGGGCTAACATAATTTGTTTAGCTGGATCTGTCCCTCATTCTTAATCTGATAGATCATAGACAGTCTTCCCTCAAATGCAGCAATCTTTTACCTCATACAATGACAGAGCTGTGAGTGAGGGCATCTTTCTTCAATCCGATGTGTGGATCTTGAAGTATCTTAAAGTTACAGGGTTACTAATATAGCAAAGTACACCTGTATAACAACCCAACAAACAACTTACAAACACATATATAAATAACTACATATGCAACTATATTAATTTAGTATGTTAATAAACTGCTAGCACAATACAAAAAAATTACACAGAATGACAAATTGTACAGTATTTGATACCAGACCAAATAGAACATCAGGAAAAATCTTACAATGATTCCAGGAAACAGCTAGACAAGCATTTCACATCTCTAATTTCTGAAAAACAGAACTAATATTTAATAGAGGATGATTTTTTTCTTCTTGATCTTGGAATGCTCTGACAGTACTGCAGTGTGTGTCTGTCCTATGCATATTTTATTGACAGCTCCAATTAAATGTCGGGGAAAAGGACACCATTCAAATGTCAAAGCGATTTCAGAGTCTTCTGGTTTTCATACAAGCAAGACTTCTCCATTAAATACACATTCAAGCACTTCAAATAAGACTAATACTTGTGTGTGTGTGTGTGTGTGTGTGTGTGTGTGTGTGTGTGTGTGTGTGTGTGTGTGTGTGTGTGTGTAAGAGAGAGATTGTTCCGATGATTGACATCAATGGCTCTAAAATCAGTTTAAGTGCCTCTGATGTCAAACAGAAATAAACAAAATCAGTGTCCTGTAAGAAACAAAACAGTGCAAATCAATGCCAATGAAGGACTTTCTAATTTCACTTAACACCTTGTCCCTTTGGATGGCAATAAAAGTCTCTGTCTTAGTCTGATCCTCTTTGTGTTTGACTTTCTCTCTCTTCCCCTCCCCCTTTCACACATTTAATGTCAGTACAGTGTTTCAAGCATTATTATGTATAGATACCCACACGACTGTGAGCAGTACATCAGTCATTTCTAACTACATATGGATGAGTTTGATTTTGTATTTGCAACTGGCACAGCGCACAGACATCGCACATTCTGAATCACAGTCTGGCTCCATACATACTAAAGCAATGAATGCCTTGCTCTGGAGAGCAGAAAAAAACATCTGTCAAGCCATGTCTTCATGTTACCATGACAACAGAGGTAGAGAAATGATTACTGATTTTCATCCTGTTGTTGATGAATGGCGTCATTCAGTTTTTTGCAAGGGTCTGACTTGAGTCAGTCTACTGAGGAGCAAGAAACATCTATAAGAACTGGTCCTTCCATTAAGCTCTATCCAACAACCTATCTGCAGACTAGACTTTGTCATACTGAGTCTTGACTGCATTGAGATCTAACCCACTGTATGCACCATGTCTTGTCACTTTAAGGTACCATAAGGGGTAGGTCCCGAGTTTGGACCTGAGTTTAGATTATTGACTGCGTGGAGTCTCAGACAGTCTGTGCATGAACACTTTCCTTCAAAAACCATGCAAATATGTGGACTGGCTAAAGATAGAAGTGAATATGTGTACATTGTGCCCTGCAATGTGCCCAACTTATGTTCCTGGGGTACGGGGTGTAAAGCACTGACATTTATATCTGACTATATATCTGTATCTGTAACTCTGTTTCCTTTAAAAACTAGCATTGGTGTAGCATACCTGGAAGCTGCAGTTAAAAATACACCTAAACAATATGCCTCCCCAAAAAATTGGGAAGAACCTACACTGTATGGAAAATGGCTATAAGATACCTGGCTATAAGGATTTTAATTACATTTTTAAAATATATTCCACCTTTAGTCTCCATTTGCTGTTATCATAATCTCCACTCTTCTGGGAAGATGTTTCATTAGATTCTGGAGTGTGCTTGTAGAGATTTGTGCTCATTCAGCAAAAAAGGTGTTAGTCAAATACTAATGTAGGGTGAAGAGGCCCGATGTGCAGTCAGCATTCCAATTCATCCCAAATGTGTTCAGTAGGGTTGCGGTCAGAGCTCTATAGCAGACCAGTGAAGAACAGCATATTCAGTATAAACCATATTTTTTCATGGAGCTGAACTAAGGGCATTGTCATGCTGGAACAGGTTTGGGTCTACCAGAAGGGAAAATGAATGCAACCACATCCAAACGTACTCTCTTCGATTGGAGGCCACTCTGTGCAGCTGGGCAGAACCACAAATGACTGAACAATACTTTTGTAATTAAGTCTCTTAGTTAATAAAATATACATTTATTCGTCCCACAGTGGGGAAATTTCTTAAGGTTTTCACATATCCCAACTCATTTGAAAGCTGGGGTCAAAGCGGCACCCCTGGAGCTGATAGGGCTTTGCTGCCTTGCTCAAGGGCTCAACAGTAGCAGCTTAGCAGTGCTGGGGCTTGAACCCCTGACCTTATGATCAGTAACCCAGAGCCTTAACCACTGGACTACCACTGCCCTTAATTACTTAATTAGTTCTGTTTTATTAATCCTGCTCTTTCAGGTATTGTTTACATTTGTACCTATATATAATTTTACAAATTAATGTAATTTACCAAATATAAAAACATTAGTAGCCTCAATAAGCCCACTGAACAGGCAGTTACTAAGGATGATAATTGCATTAAAATAATGTGGAAATGCAAACTTTATATCTGATTGTTTCTTCATGAACGAATGAAAGCAAATTATGTGCTTGCCACATTTTTGTGACATGACACAGAGGCCTAGTACCTTAAATGTGGGCCATTGTAAAATACATTCCCAACATAAAAACACATATGATGCAATTGATAGGTAAGGCATAGCCTAGCACCTTTATTCCTATTATTGAAAACATTTCTGCCCATCAGAGCCCTGGTATCATTTATTTCACCAGACCTTTTATTTGAACCGCATGGTCCATCTAAAAAAAAAAAAAATGTTGATTATCAAGGCAAAACTGTTGACTGAATATTAACAAGCTAAAGTGCCCTATGCTTTGTCATATATTCTCTGGGGTAAAAGTTTAAGCAGTTGCACTACTCCTGTGTTGGGTATAATTCTTGCTTTGTAGGCAGCCTGAAAGCTCCCCATTCAGTCAGGCAGCTGCAGAGAACGTGATTCTAATAAAAAAAAAGCCCATTTTCCTTTCTACACGGCCCTTAACAAGTGCCTCGTCTTTTTCCTACTCTGAATAGGAAGCTGATTGGTGTCATCTCCCTCCCTGTCTGCTTGGCCCTGGTCAAAGTACAGCCCTTCTGGTGAACCATTGATCGAAGGAGATGGACAAGAGTAGCAGAGGAAGAGGATAGGGATGGAGCAACCCACCTGGACGAAGGAGAGGTCATACATACAGAGATCAGAGCTGGTACAGATCCCAGCTAGGAGCTCAATCAGGTCTATTGAGCCCTGTTTAAGGCTGCAGGAAGTGCAGACAGAGTGACGGGTAAAGATAGAAGTTTCTCTGTGTGAACAACTCAAAAAAAAAAAAAAATCGATATTAAAATCACTTTTTGTGCAGTGAAATTAATAGGTCACATAGCAGCAATGATAGTATTGTACAGAGCTTTAGACCAATAAGGCCTTTTATTTTTTACACGCTTGAAGCCGTTCATTTTAATGATTGTTACTTTGTTATTTTGACTGTCAAGTTATTACCATACGTTTCCTGACAATTTTTTTTAACTTCCTTTTTCGGTTATATCTAATTCGGCTCTCATACATAAGCCTAATTTATCAAACCGGATACATATTTATTCATAAATTATTCACAGGTGCATTTCCACAAGAAATGCATGTATAATCCATAAATCAATTGTGTACATTTACAAATAAGAAGACTCACTGATGTGCTAATGTGCACCTCAATTGATCAACTTCATATCAATAAAAGTTACTGTATTTTTTATGAAATCCACATATTAGGACAAACAGTGGCAGGCTACCTGGGCCTTCAGTGGGGATTTACCCGAATTAATCCACCTTTTAATACGACCACTATCGCGTCGCAATTAAAGAAACCATCAACACTATACAAAAACACAATATAACAACGCGTGGCATTACAGAGAGAGGCATTTCGCATATGGAAAGTAAATACTAGTTTACTAAAGCAACAAACACAGATAAGAAAACTCTAAACCTCTAGATTACCACTGCAACTGTGCCACCTACATCATCTGGAGTAGTTCAGAATCAATATTTGTCTAATAACATGACAAAAACATACTAATTTAAATAAAATACAACCTACTCACCAGAGATGCAGACTCATAATTTTTAAACCCTTTCCTGGGCTGAGACACACTAGCTAGCTTCGGGGTTGGCCGACCTCCTCACGATGTCTAGCTTTTCTTCTAAATGTATGTTTAAGTTTGTCCGAACCAAATCGATTTCTTTTCCTCCATAGGCATAAAAAGTCTATATCAGATGTATTAATGTGTGCAGAGTGTGTACACATGTTTTGCCAGTTAAACTTGGCTGTAACAGTGTACCTCTAACCAACCAATCAGAGAACGGAAAAATGCTGAAGCTATTCTGGGCCAGCTAACTGCCTGTGAGGTGAATATGAAATCTGATTGGTTGTAAAAACAATGATTTTTCTTAAAAAAAACTATGGTCAAAAGCCAGCAGAACAGACATTGAAGGCCCTGGGCAGATTAGATTGACATGGCAGCACATAGAGGCTAAAATCTGATTGGACAAAATAATCTAACATCCACATACACGTACTAGAAGCAGTGCAGCCAAGAGAAACGCTACAAAATGAAGAGAATTGACGGTTGGGAATAAATTAATACAGTTTCATGGAACAAATATTAGAATTTAGGTTGTAAATGAAGGTCAGTGCTTCTGATAGTGTTTATTAAGCCAGTCAGAGAAGGCTTTGCTGGCCCTGATCACCCACCACTGAGGACAAATCCGACTAGTCATTCAGTTAGGACAAATAAATTGGCACCATACAACAGGAGGAAGAGTTGCAGTGGCTGAGCTGCATTATTACACCCTTAGAAGGCATTCATTACCATTTAATTTATGGGATTTTTTTTCCAGCTCTATAAGCTTTGCCTTTAATGGAGTTTTGTTGTTGTCACAAAACAGATGATGCTTTACAGGTGATTGGTATTTATTAACATACACATGAATATGAACAAAATCAATGTTACAGTAATGCAAGTCAGATAGAATTAAATGTTTGGTTATGACTACAAAATCATTTACAAAATTTGACTAGAAGATTAATCTCATTACAATATAATAATATTATTCATGTCAGACCACAGCAAATCAACACCATTCAATCAAAAAAAGATCATATTACTTTCTCAGATCTCTTTCATTCCAAACTTAATGTAAATATCAACTCTTCACATTCTTTCCTGCCCAGTCCTGTTCTAATGTATTCTGAATAAAAAAAAAACGGTATGGGCTCCATTTGCTGGGTTCTTCTTTCTGACCTCTATCAGTTCTGGGCTTGTACATTGTTGTTTTTTTTTGTTTGTTTGTTTTGTTTTTGTTTTTTTCATTATATTTTAGCTTGGTGATCTGATGGCTTAAAGGTTTTATGTTCTGATAACTAAAATGCTTGGTAACATGTCAAAACTGAAAAGCCAGACATAAAGGAGAGAAGCGCAGAAAATTGGTGCCACCGAGAAAAATGATGTTGGTCCAGTGATGGCTTTTTCAGTGTTATTATGGTCCTAAGGAGCCAATGGGAAGGAGACATATGAAGCCGGAATTACAGTGACATTTCGAAGAAGAAAGAAAGCTTTTTCTGGTCTTATTTCACCTCTGTGGATGCATTTGTTCTCTCTTCACTCCTTCCTATAATTGCAAAAAGCAAACTGTCCACTTTAACAAATGAATATCCCAGAGTTCCACAGGTAAACACATGCGAATTAGTCTTTACTGCGTTCAGCGTCCCTACTCAATCCTTTTTCGACGTTTGCTATTCAAGCAACTCCCATACCACCACAAGATGCAGCATTAACCATGCAAGCCTGGCTTTAAGGTTTAATCTACAGTAAGTTCAGTTAGAAAGGAAGTAAGCTCTGGGTCATGAAACATTGATAGCCATTCACTGGCTTCTGGCCACATGAAATAACAATATTTATCACTACTCCCCCGGCCTACGCTGTTCTCTGGGAATCGGCTTTACCAATGGCACTGCTTAGTTATGCAATAAGGGCTTGATGTGTGCTCAGAATAGTTTGCCTATAAGAGAAGATCAGTAGATGGTGTTAGTATTGTGTAACCCAGGTTTTGTTTTGTTCAGATGCTCCCAAAAGGTTAAGTAACGTAAGTAAAGCATCCGTGCTTCCTGCCTTCTACGCAAATTGTAACAGGAGCTTTGCAAATGTGGGTGGATAGTATTAAAGGAACATGAGCCTCAAATGGATCTTTGAGAGAGATATACACACATACGCACACACTGATATTCTGGGACCATTTGCAAAAAACATGCATGTTCAGTACTTCCAATTCTTGTATCTTTCCAATTATTTACTGGCATCCTTCTATGCAGGACTCAGGCAGTAACACATCTTTAAATATATCCATTTGGACATTTGACCACAGTGCTCTTGAATTTTTGATTGTGCATATTCAGAAATGAAACTCAAACTGCAGTTTGAGCTGCAAGGCAAATTTCAGGACTATATAAATGATTAGTGCTGTTCTAATCTACAGTAATTATTGTTTCTTTGATAACAAGTAAGGGAATAAGAATGTGTGCAGTTGGCAATATGGTGAAATTGGAAGAAGTCTCCAGTGTCATTGCTTTGTGACAGTCAGAGGTAAACTTTTTTCTACCTGAGTAGACGGCTTTGCGGTTTTTCTATAATGTAGCAAGCTTACATTTTGTTTTGTATTCAACCACAACAAGAGTGGAAATAAATATTGGACGTAATGATCGTAAAAGTGCTGTTACTGAAAAAATGATCAACTATGGGGTGGAAATAGTAGCTCTGCTTCCTAGTAAGCTGTATCATACCACCCTGCATTTTTTTTATATATATAGCAGCATGGCCAAAGTGCTTAATTCCTTATGTGTTGAACACAGAAGAAAGTCTAAAACCTTAATGCTGACAATTTGGTTTAGTGAAATGCACAAGCAGCATGGAAGCAATTCCATCAACAATTCATGACACATACCGTATGTAGGTGATGTAGACAGGAATAAGGAAGCAAAAAACAAGGTTAAATGTCAATGAAAAAACATGTAAACTCACAGCACATGCCTCAAAGAGCACATCCACAATAAGATGCTCCAAAAATAATGAAAAGATTTGCAAGCTCTGGCTTGGGTTATGACTGTCAGAATGTTAAGCTCCTTCAGAAACCTAACATAGGAGTGTGGTGATGAATCGAGGTCTATTGCTGTGTCCTTCATGACCCAGCAATAGAAACAAATAAAATACTAAAGGCAAAAGAGTTTTATAATATATGAGGAATCAAAAGATATTGATAATGTTACACAGTAATGGTTGTCATTATATGTCATTATTTTCTATATAGTTATAGACATACAGTAGTTGAGTAATGCATTATATCATGAGCATCATCTATGGAATAATAAGAATGATGTGGGGCAAGTTACCAGACATGAACACTTGAAGATAGATAAGCAGCTTCATTCATGATTTATAATTTTGATGATCTACTGAGTTCATGTCATGTTTCATCAGAATACCAAAACTTGTCAACATAGAAGCTGTAACCATTTCATTTAAACACGAAATCACAAAACGTACATGTCCTTAATCTGTCCTATTATGAAATTTGTGTAATTTGTGCTTATCCATCCTTTCATAGGCATTTCGGTCTAGCACGAAAGCCTCAATTCCATGTTTACAATTCTGTGTGCTTGATTAAAAAAAAAAGCTTAAATTAATACAAAATTTGCTTAAAGCTTTGGTAACAACAAATAGTCTGTTATGGATGCCAAATAATTAAAAAACCCTATTGATGTCTTTTAATATTTAAAAGGCAGGAACAGTTTCAACCTGACACATTCTCACAAGCATTATTATTTTCACTGTAGGACTTGCTAATGGTATTTTTCAAAATAAATTACTTGTACCCTGAAGAGGCAGGCAGTAAAATTCTCTGATTAATGTCATCACCTATGTCTCATTAGGGTTTTGGTGACAAACCAAAAGGCCAGAACATCCTCCTCTCACAGTGTCAAATTTACACACCCAATGGATAGGAATTTCCCCATGGAGCTGAAGGGTAATCCTATCCTCATCTTATCTAATTACTACCCCCACCTTCTTCTCACTGTCTTTCTTGCTCATTAGGTTAGAGGACAGACGATGTGGTTTAGGTAGGGAGCCAAGCATCTCTCACTTTGTCTGTGCGACTCAGTGATTGCACTCTAAGGCCTAAACATCTTTATCATTTCCTGATGGGTTTCCTGTAGAGAGCTAAGGAACAGATGGTGGATGATGAAAACGGATTCACTTTCCTTGAGTGATCACTTCTCTCTTTCTCTCTCTCTTTCTCTCTCTCCCATCTCTTTTTGTTTACTACTGTTTGCTTTACCTGTAATCTCCGGATGCCTCTGCCTGAAGAATCATTTTCCTTTATTTTTTTCTTCTTCCCCCCAATCATCCACCAATATCTCCTAATCTTGAGGTTGTACACCTGGAGTAACTGTCTAGTCCAGAAATCATCCATTGCTGGACTGACACATGGTTTAGCTGTGGGCAAAGTGTTTTGGAGGATTGAATCTAGCATTCCAAAAACGTTGTAACAGAAACCATCAAGCAATCAACCTATGAAAAAAATGGCATCTCCAGCTTTCTTACCATGAACCTCATAGCTTTTGTATCAGATCCTGTTTTGCCATCAATCATACAAGCTACTGTTACTTGTTTAGTTGATGGCAGCTCATTGAGAATGGAAAGAGTTTTTCATATTTTTCATAGATTTATCTGATTAGTATTTTTAAAGATGAAAGATATTTGAACAGAAAAGTATGTGGGTTTTCTTTCAGTATCAAACACTTTCATGTGGAACTCATGTGCAGCTTACATGTAGCAAGGGGAGTGATTGATCTGTGGTTAAAATACTATGAATACAATAAATAACCAAATGTAAATGAAGCACAACAGAAAAGTGCTTGAATTCCAGCAATCTAATTAGCACTGGTGCTGCTCTGTGAACGAGGGGCCTGAATTGATTTTTTACCATGTCACTTGTCATCACGCTACCCAGTTGTGGGCATCGTGTATGCAGAAAAGGGCAGTTCCTTCAAAATCTTCATGTGCCTTGGAGGAAGTAGTTTCCTGTTTGATAGCTAGCTAGTGGTGGGAGGAAATGATATAAGAAAAAAAAACCATTAAAACCGTGTCATCTGTTCAATCTAATAGCAATTTAATATTTTATAATAGCTATAAGATAGCTGTCTTTTTTCCCCACAACAATAATCAACTATCTAACATGGATACATTTACATTCATGTCATTTGGTAGCCGCCCCTATCCAGAGCAACTTACATAGTGAATGATTTTAGATGCTGCCATATAAGTCTTATTAAAGGCCTTTAAAATCATTTCCTTCTTCCTAAACAATTCCTTGGAATTCACAGTGAAGCCTTCGTTCCGCCAGGGATGAGATCAAGAACCACATAAGAGATTTATAAAGAGATTTTAAAGGCTGTTAGTTCATGTCTTTTATATTTTCTAGAAACTCACATGCCTCTTCAAACATTCATTGTTTTCTTTAAATCTGTCAATTTTAGGAAACGAATGCAAAGTAATGCATAATGTCCTGTCATTTTACAATTGTATTCTTAAGCCCTTTCCTCTCAGCACTCTATTTTCACCCCCTTCCTCTTTCTCTATCTCGCTTATTCTCTCTCATGGGAATCTACTGTGTTTGTAAGGACAAAATTAATTTCCTTTGGGAATTTAAAAAAAGGGGAGGAGGGGTGACAATGAGAGTAAAGTCAGCAGATTTCATGCAAAGATATGCTGTGTGTCAGGATCGTAATGGAGAATAGAATTCACACACACACACACACACACACACACACACACACACACACACACACACACACACACACACACACACACACACACACCTCAAATGGTCATCCATTTTCAAGCAAACAATGACAAATCTGCCAGATAGTTATCTCTCTAACACACGAATAGGAAGACAGTGAATGGTCACTACACATTGTACTTTTCAGTCGACACACACTGTAACATGACCATATCTAATATGGTTTCTGAATCGCGCTATGAGTAAAGAAAACAAGCCTTTTGCCAATTAAACAAAACACAGACAGCTTGTGCTACACACAGGTTTGTAACATTCACAACTCACAAAGACGCCTCTTCATCAAATAGCGAGTTACATAACGGTACACATACGCGCGTGTAAAAGCTTGCATGTGCATGTTGCACAGAGGCCATTTTGTGCTGTCATATGCAGATTCACCTTGGCAGAGAAAGCTGGAAGCCTTGAAGCTCTTTACAACTGTATCCTGAAACACATTAAAATGTTTATGATGAAATATTTATAATGTGTTTAGTCTGGCTACAATTTGTTGCCTGGTGCTGTATTTTATTCTTTTTTTTTTAGACAGATAGATGTTGTGCCGCAGTGATGTCACTGGAGGACATTGTTTGCGCTGTAATTAGGAGACACAGGTCAAAGCTCTTAAGTGACATAATGTGTCTTAGTTTGCACCTAAATACAAAAGATCAAAAAAAAATTTCTCACTCAACATTTTCCAGCAAAATTCAACATATTAAATGTTAATTATAAATACAATTGTTGGTGCAATTGTTTGGACTCGAAGTTCCAGAATGCAATGCAGCCATTCCACAGTATTCCCCCAAAAATTTTAAGACAAAGGGAATCTGCTGCCTCACTTTCTTCATGTACTGTAGAGTAAAGATATTTGGCAAATGGCATTGTGGGCCATGTAGAACAATGTCATATCAAACATAGAGACTTTATGTGTAAAAGATAAACCAAAAAAAGGAAATTCAGAATTTCATTTTAAAAAACAACACTATTAAAGATCCTGTATTAGTTATATTAACAATAACTGTTCCTTTGCCAGTTTATATAAATTATACATTGCTAATCATTAAACAGGAAGATCATATAATGATGATCACATCTCATCTGTAATATTTTCTCTGCTTATTCCAGTGAGAAAAGAATGTGGTTGGCCTCATTACTGTTCAAGAGTCAAAGCCCTTATAAGAAAAAAATGCTAAACATTCCAAACAATTATATTCAGCATCAGTATCTAAGATAATTAATTTATGGAAACCCAATAGCTGCAATTTGTTTGCTGATAAATTTACAATTACCTAAAGTTTTCTCTTTCTTAAAAAAAAAAGCTTCTCAATTGTATCATATCCCTGGCTGAGGGAAACCCAGTATACAAAATAATGTGCTATTAAACTGAATTCGGACAATTTTTCAGAACTTTGATGCTATTAATCAGCAAAGACAACAACAATGATGCACCAAATATAGTATTTGCTGTATTAAAATGACACTGGCAATGCAATCACATTAGTGTATTTAAAAGGTTTACACACTGCTGTTAAAATTGCAGAATTATAATATAAATCATTTGAAATTGTGATTTGAAAAACCAACAAACTTCAAATAAAAAAAATGTTTATGTGAAGAGAAGCATACAATAAAAAAAAGGGGGGAAAGGCATACAATAATTTGGTTGCACAAGTGTGCTTTCTCTTTCAATAATACTTTGGAAAAGTACCTTCTGCTTTAACATGGCACTCAAACGTTTGGGTAAGAGTACAACTTAACACGCTTGCTGGCAAAAAAATGCTTCAGATCTAATAAAAATTGTGAGAGGATCTCTTTTGCACAGGCCTCATAAGGCTAAACCAGAGCCTGTCAAAAAGATTTAGATTTAGCTCTAAGTGGGCTATCCCAAAGTCTGATTTCCTTCTTTAGAAGCAATCTCTTTTGTGGATTTTGGTTTGTACTTTGGGTTGTTAAAAGGCCTGCAGCTTCTGTACCAAAATGCCTTGGTATTCTTTTTAAACTAGAGCCCCTGTTTCAGCTGAAGAGCCCCATAGAATGATGCTTCCACCACCATGCTTTATCACAGGTATGGTATTCTTGAGGTGTTCACTGGTTACATAATGGAGTGGTAGCTCAGTGGTTAAGGTGCTGGGTTACTGATCAGAAAGTCAGGGGTTTAAGCCCCGGTATCGCCAAGCTGCCACTCTTGGGCCCTTAAACAAGGCCCTTAACCCTCTGTGCTCCAGGGGCGCTGTATCATTGCCAACCCTGTGCTCTGACCCCAGCTTCCAAGCAAGGTAAAATATGCGAAGAACGAATTTCATTGTGCTGTAATGTATATGTGACGAATAAAGGCTTTTCTATTCTATCTAGCATTTTTTGGAAAAGATTTTCCGCCTGTCTAATAATTGGTACATTTCATAAATGAGAGCCAATACATGCATAATAAGCTCTTTGTGAACCTTGTATTCAGTAGTCGAATAAAAAACAAGATGTCAAGAAAAATCCTGCACGAAAGTTGGTCATTATTTGGGGATAACCTCAACGTGTCATGTCACTGATTACAGGTATATGAGAATAGTTATATTTCAGCAGCTTGAATGTGATTGGTTCATTCCAAGCTCAGTCAAAGCCTCGCTTTTCACTCGGGTACAAAAAGGATATTGCAGATTCCTCACGTTTTTTGTTTTGAATTTTGTTTGTTGCTATATAACAGTTGGGAAAGGATCTGGGTTTATTTATCATGGTTTCAGCTTTTACACCAAAACCATGCAGATTTAATTAGTACATATTCATTAGTACAGTGCAGTGTGTCAAAGAGTACACATACGTTCTCTTTTACACACTGCACTGTGTAATATACAGCTGGTTTACTGGCGGCGCTATCTTGTGTTTTGTGTATTTGTCCTACGCTGTCTTGTATTGTCTTTGCACTGTCTTGTGTTGTCTTACACTGTCTGTCTTGCACTGTTTGTTGCACACGATGCACTTTATGTGACGAGCACACTCACTAGTCTTTAGCCCTGTGTTTTCTGTTATGTAGCTTTATGTTGTTTTATGTAGCACCAGGGTTCTGGAGGAACGTTGTTTCATTTCACTGAGTACTGCGTCAGCTATACATGGTTGAAATGAAAATAAAGGCTTCTTGACTCTTGACTTGATCTTCTATATCTAACATTAATCCAAAACAATCACAAACTGGGAACTAACTTTGATTACTAGTCTAACCATTGATCTAGAAATAAAGATAAGTAATATAGATCATCACACAGTGAACCCTTATTGGTTAGATTGTTAGAAAAAAACAGCAATAGAAGCGCGCTTCTGGATAGACCACATCTGGAGCTCGGTACGAGAAATGGATCAGAGAACACAGGACATATAGTGACTGATCTGAGGACTCTTGCATAACGCACACCTGGTGATGTGTGCAGGATTACAGGCAGGGAAATGTCAGCGTTTGCATGGGATTTTGGATGTAAAACTGGCACGAGATGCTTACACAACCGATGGTTCGGTGTTCACCGGGGCACGAGAACATTAGATTCTCTTATGGCGTGTTCATTTTTTTTACGCATTAAGCCCTTACCTTTCCGAATGAGGTCCTCGATGTCCTGGTCGAAGCCGAGACGGTGGCATTTGCTCCACAGGCCCATGTTGGTGGAGTTGTACTGGCGGCTGCACTCGTCGGCGGCGCTCATGGCGAAAAGCTGCCGCCGGTTGCGCGTCACGAGTAGTTTGCCCTCCCAGCGGTCGAGGCGCGAGCGGCTGGCGCGCAGCGGCAGGCTGTTGTTGGGGATGTAGATGAAACCCGGGTCCTTGCGGCGGCTCGAGAAGCTGCGGCAGCGCTCGCGATAGCGTCTGGCGTCCGTCTCGTACCAGTGGTCGGAGCACACGGCCACGGCCAGCATGCCCAGCGCGCACAGGGACAGAGAAAGGCCGGCGTAGAGCAGCAGCTTGCCCGCGGCCATGCTCCTCTACTCCTCCTCGCAGCTCTCGATCTCACCTACACTGTAGGTCCTTCAGCACCACGATCTGCTACGGCTGGGGCGCGCGCGCGAGCGAAACCCGGCGCGCAGCTGTGCGCATCACCACCCGGCACACACCTCAAGAAACGCCGGGACGGAGATCACTACAAATCCGCTTCGTTTCTTTCTTCTTGTATTAACACCTATAATCGGACCATCAGTAAACGGGGTGATGGGGGAGGGGACATCCGGTACCTTTGGAAGAAAAAAAAACAAAAAACAATTACAACATAACTGTAAATCAAGCGCGAGAACCTTTCATGCACTGTAGTATTTTAACCTACAGGCGACACCAGAGCCAACACCATGATGGAGAACACCTGTATTTATTACCATTATTCTATGAATGAATGTATTGCCATTGCATTTGCACACAATAAAGAGGGGCATGCATCAGCGTGAGAGAGCATGCCAAAACAAGGTCCAGAGCAAATGCATGTGATGTTGATGTGCCTATCCATCTCAAACCTTCTCTCAGCTTCTCAGCACTCCTCACGTTTTGTCTCTTGTGCAATAAAGAGTGCATCAGTGATCAATTCAGGAGAAATGCATTGCGATCCAGGTTTTTTTATTATTAATTTTTTTTTTTGCAATCATGAAATTTTACCTATTCGAAAGACTACAAATGTGAAAGTATTTCTGACCACAATGCCATGTTGCTCTCTACACAAAGCATCCACGGGCCTTCGGTTCTTATTAATCACTCACCGTGAGATAATAATGATGCTAAAGCTGTCCAGTCCTAAATCCAGCCAGTGATGATAAATCCTGCTGGGTCTGTGACCAGTTGTGGATGGAACATGGTCTATAGTCTTTAATCCAAAGCCACCTGGAGAAACCCGGAGACAGAACGGTGCCAGGATTTACTCGGATGGTGCAGATTCGGTTAACGTGGCCTCGGCGTTCTCCGTGCGCGTCTCTGTCTCCAAATCCAGCGGTGATGTCATGCTGCCAGCCCGAGACGCTCATTGTTTATTAAAGCACCTTCTTAAAGGCGCAGCGCCACCTGCAGAGGCTTGAGTCAGCGGTATGACGTCATGCGCGAGAACTTCCCCGGTTTCTGCGATCGGAAGTGGAAGTCTGGAAAAACTCCTTATAAAAAACAATCCTCTTAATAGAATCCTGTTGCCACTAAAATTTGGAACATTTGCATAAATAATGCCATAAATGAGAAATCATGGGGGCGGCTTCTCCAAATGTACCAGTAACGACCACTGTTTGCAATCATGGTGAGCAGCCAAAACAATTCAAAACAGTTTTTTACATGAACCATTTATACTTTTGCTTTTACTTTCCTGTGGAATTTGCACAAAACACACAATTAGCTTTCATTTTAATTCCGTAAAAAAACGCACAAAAATGCAATTTTGTTGACGCTTCTGTTAGAAATGATGGTTTGAATTGTGTTCTTTGGGTTTTCTGCTTTATTAGTGGTAGTTTAGCAGTTGAGGCTGTGGGTTACTAATCAGAAGGTTGGGGATTCAAGAACCGGCAAGCTGCTACTGTTGGGCCCTTGAGCAAAGCCCTTACCCTCTAGTGCTGTATCATGACTCTGACCCTGGTCCTCTAATATACTGGGATATGCAAAAAAAAAAGAATTTCACTGTGCTGTAATGTACATATGACAAATAAATGCCTTTACTACTAATACCATTTATTCTCACTGCATGAGATACCTGTCTGTTATTCAGTGCTCTGTCATACTGCATTTCTGTGCATACTGCAACCACTGTGAGCAGAAAAGCATTGCAAACCATCTCACAATCAAGGAAAATATGTCTACCCATAAATAGGTTGATGGTCCATAATCTTTGAAGGAAAAATATACAATGAACACAACTGTAAACCTTGCACAGGAACCATGCACTATTCCAACTTACAGTGACACCAAAGCAACCAAATAACAAAATGTCAGTAGCAGAGTTTCAATATGTGGCGCTTATCTTCATAAATTTGTCTATTCAAAATTCTGTTAACATACTAATTAACACATTTGAGTTACCAACAGTTAATGTTCCTAGTTGATGAATATTATCCATTGTTCACCTGATTTGTTTTCTGAAGCCCCTCTGAGTTATTAATACACCTAGTCAATTAGCAGAACTTTAACAAGCAGTGGTAAAGGTCCAGTGGGGCAGGAATCACCATGTACCACATATGCTGTGCTGACTGAGCAGGAAAAGCAATGGCTGGAACACTTATAGACTGGGTTGCCAAATTGGTTGTTACTTTATAGAAAATAACTGGAATTAAAACTGAGCTACTGTAATCTTAAAATACTGTATAAGTCAAAGTCACAGTGAACTTTATTGTCATTCAGCCAGGCAGCAAGGTGCAAAGCAGAATGTGCGGATGTAACATATAACAGTCAGCATATAACAGGTAACAAATAGACAGCAGACTAGACACCAGACTAGCAGAATTAATGCATGATAAATGGTCACATTGTAAAGTTTAGTGTACAAGTGGCAAGAATGTAAACTATCTGTGACAAATAAAAACTTATAATTTCTAAAGATGAATAAATAGCACAATAGTCTAAGACTGGAAAAGTCGTTATAGTCTTGACAGGTCAGTAGGTTTTACAGTATTGTCAGAGTGAGTTGAGTAGCCTGATGGCATGTGGGAAAAAGCTATTGCAGTCTGTTAGTCTGGTAGTTTTGTGACGCATACTACAGTAGCGTTTTTCAGAGGTACAGAAGTTTAAACAGGCTTTGTGTACCACAAAGACCCAGTTTCCACTGGATAGATTGAGAGAGAAAAAATTGTGCACTACTTTTAGTATTCTGTTTTTTGTTTTAGAGCATTAGTTAATAGCCAAACACACCTGATGTATCAAGCACAAGTTTAAAAAAATTCCATCTGAAAACACTCAAAACAAGCTGCTTGTTGGTATATTGGATGATGCACACAAACACAGCACACGTCCTGGTCATTTTGTTGTTGCTGTTGTGATATTAACACCCTTGGGGGTCTGATATACAAGACATAAATTTGAGTCAGTATTGGGAATGCTTGAGAAAATTTCAGCTCAGAACATCCAGCCAGAGCTTGTTTTCCCATATCCATCTATAACACCATTAGGTAGTAAAGATAGTTGTTTCATGCTTGGCAGGTTTTATCCAGTGTACATGTATTTTATTGCAACATATGTTTATTGGACACTGTGATATGATACCCCTAAACCGATCTATTGTCCTAATCTACTGTTAGAGAAACTATTGTGCTGTCCACAGGGTATATTGCTGAATAATTTATGAGAGTAGTAGCCATCTGTCAGATACTGAAATACTGAGTCAGTGAACCATCAGAGTGGATGTTTTCAGATAGCACCCTTTTTATTACATGCCTGTAACATTTTCTCTTCGTATATTCACAACTGGCCATGTTAAAAGACGTACCTCTACCTGTGCACAGTCAATTTCGTTGACTATTTTGTTTACATTTTTGTTACTGTTCACTTTATAACAGGTCTCTTTACAACAGGTTTACTGGTGGAACAATTTTGTATTTTGTGTATTTGTCTTGCAATGTCCTGTATTGTCTTGCACTATCTTGTGTTGTCTTGCACTGTTTGCACCAGGTTGCACACGATGCACTTTATGTGGCGAGGACACTTACTAGTCCTTAGCCCTGTGTTTTCTGTTTTCTGTGATTGTTGATGTATGTAGCACCAGGGTTCAGGAGGAATGTTGTATCATTTCACTGTGTACTGCGTCAGCTATATATGGTTGAAATGACAATAAAAGCTTCCTGACTTCTTCTTGACGTTAATCACACTGCAGCATCATAATGCTTAATATAATCCACATGCAGGTCAAGAACTTCAGGTTATCTTCACTACAGACATCAAAATTAGGGACGAATGTGATCTTAGTAACATCGAGTGTGTTATCCCTGTCGATTTCAGAAACGACTGATCTCCTGATCCATATTTCAATCATCAACTGTTCATTTTAAACAAGTTTTGAAAGTGGTCAACTAAGGTAAAAAATGCCTGTTAACTCAAATCTGGAACTTGTATTAGTGCATCAAAATCATTTGCATCATTTTCTGTGTTGCTTTTACAGTGCTTGTCAAAAGTTTGGAGATTCCTAGTATTTTATAATGACATTAAATGGAATGGAATTGATTAATTAAAAAGGCACATGCATTTTCCTTTTGTTTATATGCAATTATCTAAGTAGAAAGCAGAAACACACAAGAATTGGACAGTTTATGAATGGAGAAAGTTCTGCGAGATGGACAGATGAGTCCAAATTTGATATTTTTGGCTCTAACAGAAAAGCAATGTAAGATGAAAAACAGGAGAGAAGATGCCTTACAACAACAGACTGCCTTACACTCACAGTCAAAATATAGAGGTGGAAGCTTAATGGTTTGGGGTTGTTTTGGTGCAGGAAAAATCGTAGAATCCGGGTGTAAGGAATACTGAAACAACATGACTACCATTCCATAATTCAGAGCTCTGCAATTCAATCTGGACTGCAGCTAACTGGAACCAACTTCACCAAACAAGACAACGACCCAAACCATACGTCCAAGCTCCGTATCACATTTAGAGTCAGTTAAAGTGTTTTCTATCATGGAACAGCCTGCCCAGTCACCACAACTACATTTTATTAAACTGCTTATGGTTAAACTTGATTGCAAGGTTAGAAAGAAATATTAAACTAGAGAAGAACAGGTAGGTTCTACAGGAGTAAAAGTTTCTCAAAAAAAAAAAAAAAAGAGTTTCTGTAAACTTTTCAGTATTTCAGCTGAAGGTTTGGAGAAACTAATTGTCTGAATGCCAAACATGTGTACGGATTTTATTCATACTAACGGAGGCTTTTTCAATAAAAATAATGTTTAACATGTGTAGATTTATATATTTGTTTGTTCGATGTCAATGGCCATACCGTTAATTCATTTACATAGATTGTTGAATACAAACAAAACGAACATGTACGTGTCTCTTACCAGGTGTTTCCATACTTTTGACAAACCCTTTTGTGAGGTAAGTATTGGCCATGCAAAATCTATTTTGTAGTTATATCATTATTAACATTACACACATTTATTAAACATTAGCCACAAGTACTGTAGACTAAGCTGCCTCTAATGAGTAACTACAATCAAACTCCTCATATCTAAGATTAATTATTTTTATAATATGATGTGTTATATGTGTAGGTAGTGCTTGTGAGGTGACTGGCATATAAACTTAAATGATGTATAGTAAAAAAAAAATGCTAATTCTGTTATTATATTATGTTACAAAACAATATTTTAAAGTTGAATAAATGAAAACGTTGTGTTATTAGCTTATTTATATCACAGCACACTTGATATATATCAATAGACCAATTTACTTTTTGAAACCAGATGTTTTTCATTGTAACTTTCTTTTTGGTTTAAACTGCTTGGTAATGCTACTTTATGCCTCAGTATCATGTTCTCTTGGAAAAGAACTCAGCTCACATGTTCGATTCAATTCAATGAACATTGTCTCAAAGCAGCTTTACACAGATAATGCGGTGATAAAGAATGAATGATGAAGATTGTTCTTTATGTGTACGTTTGTCCCTGTTGAACGAGCCGGTGTGTTGAGTGTGGCAAGGAAAAACTCCCTGAGATGGCATAAGAAAGAAACCTTGAGAGGAACCAGACTCAAAAGGAAACCCATCCTCATCTGGGTTGCACCGAATGTCTATTTATTACAGATAAACAAAGTTGAGGTGTGCAATAATGGTGATCAGAAGAAAACTGTAATCATGTTTCATTGTAGCAGACTGTCGACATAAACTACAGTCCAAATCCTCCTTAAAGCTCCTGTTCTTACTTTGTAATCTCATGGCTCCCCGGGGCATTGATAAGAAACCTTCCCCAGCTACACAGAGTGGCTTCCAATTGAGGAGAACACCGTCCAGACGCAGGCCGGGGCGAAGCAGGCAGCACATGTTGTACAGGTGCTTTGTGTGCTGGGACTTCTGTGTGGATGTTCATATGTTACGTGAGAAAAAACGTTTTTTCTTCTCTCTTATTAAACTCCATTGTAACTACAGTATGCTAGACAGGTCTTCTTGTGATATTAGCTTGTCACATGCTAACATCTCACAGGATAAACAAAAATACAACACAATATATAGTATAAAGAGATTTAATGTGTCACAGATGTACGTTTCCTTTAACTTGTGATGGATGAAGACCCATTGTGCTGCTGAATAATGACTAGCTGGATCTAATTTAAACTCTTTGGCTAAATGAATGTTCTGTCATATATTGGTCCTTTCACTGTACAAGGAACCAACTGAACTTAATTTTAAAGCAGTGTTTATTCACTGCGTATATCCTCTCTTTGCTGTTTCACCTCAAGGAGATTTGAAGAAGGCAAAAAAAAAAATTCAGCATCAGAATGACACAGCATCTACTGTGTCAGGAAAAATAAAAAATAAAAACTTCTCCCCCACAGCACTTGGCAAAGCAGTCATAGATTTAATGTGGCATTATAATAATCTCTGCCCTGAGGCCCCAGATAAAAGTAGGTCTAATAGCTTTCCCTGCTCATATTTCCACACTTTATAACTGAATTTTAACTATGCGACTGCAATTTCCTCTACGGTGGTATGAATGGCATCTTGACAGCCGGATTTTAATTATTTTTCCTCTTTGCAGTATTTTAGGATGCCAGACAATGTAATCTGAAAATGCAGCAGATACAACCAGAGCAATTTGTCTTGCGCTGTGTGGAAGTGCCTTATCTTGAACACAGCTTTTTTCCTTCTTCTTTTTTGTTTTCATTTTGTTGTCCCCAGAATTGTGTTAATAGATACATTCATTGTGAGAGAAGGCAAAACGTGATGCTCATACTAATATGGAAAGCCATCTATCAAAATATTTAGTTCATGGCCAACTTGTTCCCAGTGATAGATCGCCATCTAGTGGACAAATCAACCCATAGCAAGTGTTACAAAAGCTTGCTTACCTTTTAGACTAAAAAAAAGAAGACTTTTCAAAAAAAAGGTACATTTTGTATAGGTTTTACAAAAGTTACCCTAATAAGAAATGTGTTAAAATGTTAATAATTATATAGGTTAAATAATATTATACATTTAATAAAGAAAAGGGAAATAATTGTATCTGCTCAGTCATTCGTAGTTGCTTTTTTAATGCAGTAAAACTTATAACGTATAAGTCCAACCATATATTTTCTGATAATTTCTAGATTTAAATTCTACTTCTGTATGGTGCCGTGTTACAGGATAGACGGATTAAACGAACAATTAAAGAGTGAAGGAAGGGAAGAAAAGATATGCAGTTTATATTAGACTGCTCATACTGGTTTGTTATGTTTAGATTGTTTGTTTGTTGTGAATTTGGGAATTAAACAGAATATTGTGTATTGGAATAGACTGTCAAAGAAGAGACCGATAATAGTTTTCCTTTCTGCCACTTGGAAAGATGATTCCATAGAATATATTAATATTAATGGCTGATGTGTTTAATATTTGATATGTTATATTTTCACAATGGTAATAGCCGGATGTGGTTTTGGAGAATTCCACGGATAAATGATGCCTCCCTCAAGCATTGCTAGACTTTTTTTTTTTTTTCGAGGCGGAACCAATTTAACGATTGTTTCAACACGGAGTCAATACGACGTCGCACATCTGTCTCGTTTGAAGTGTCTTTTCAGCTCGGTGTTCAGAAAATATCCACCGACTCGTATTATACTCTAAATCTCTCACCGTATTTTTGACAATATGTTAGCAGTTTATGATTTGATATACCGGCAAAAATATAAATATAAAGTTAATATGAAAGCTTATATAAAATTAAAGTGAAAGTTGCAGAAGTAAAGAGGAAGTTATATATCGTATGTAGCTGCTTGTTCATCTGTTGACCAATCAAACGTCCTCACTAGCGCATGCGCGGTTTATACCCACCCAATGTCACACGCTAGATGCTTATAGTCTTGCACTACGCTCATAAATATCTAGTACCTACTACTGAATGTATTAACACAATATTATGTGTCTGATATAATTGTTTTATTACCTTTCTTCCTAAATAATCTGATCCCGGAGTAATTTTCTTGGAGTTTCATTGAGCGGTAAGATATTCTGTATTTTCCTCAGTGATTGACCCTCAGACTGTGTGTTGTCTAATGCTAATGGTTCAATCCTAAATGGCTTCGGATTATACGCAAAGTGCACGAGATACAACAAAGTAGTAGTTCATTATACAAATTATAGTGTTTGTGTAGGGAATGAAGATGCATTTGGAATTCAACCACGTGATCCTGTGAAACAGTTTATAGTTACTTCAGTTTTTAACCTTACAACTGCTCTTTTATTTATATATATATATATATATATATATCAAATTGGTGAAGTTTTTTGGCAGCAAAAGGGGCACAATATTGGGCAGGTGTTGATAAAGTTATGCTTGATTGATGTATGTATGCGCGTGTGTGTATGTGTGTGTGTGTGTATATATATATATATATATATATATATATATATATATATATATATATATATATATATATACCGGTATATATATAAAATTTCCTCATTTGTTGATGCATCCTGTACCAGTCTTTTGTTCACCCAATGCATGCTCTCTAAAATATATATTGATATAACCCACTTCCAGGGTCTTGCATTAAAGTAGAACACAGTAACTTGACTGTCTCTTTAAACACCCGGTAAGATTCCAGCAATTGATGTAGCTACTTTAGAAGCTTCCAAATAGACAAGTGTCATATTTAGGAGAGGCCACTGTAGCTGTATAAAACCATACCTTTTGAATGCACCTTTTCAAGTTCAAGTTTACTTTTAAAGCGCTTTTCACAGTGGACAACGTCTCAAAGCAGCCTTACAGAACTTATGAATTTACGTGAATGACGTGTGTTTATCCCTGATGAGCAGCCTGGGGCGACTGTGGCCCCTTAGATGGTATGAGGAAGAAACCTTGAGAGGAACCAGACTCAAAATGGAAACCCATCCTCATTTGGGTAACATCAAGAGTGTAATTATTATCTTAAAAATGATACAAAACACCTTTTAAAATAATACAACACTAAGCAAGCAGGTTTCAAACACCTGTAGTTATTACAAGCATCTGTACGATTTACAGCTCAAATAACTTTCAATCAATTAAATCTAAGATTGGGTGAAAGCTGTGTTTGAGTCGTCCATGGTTGAACAAAGGCCCTCACTATGCTCTAATCAGGTTTAGAGGCCATGTGGTTATATCTCAAGTGCTATTGAGTGTTGTGTAAATCAGATGACAATTAATTTGTGATTATGACATATAAATATATGGAACCAAATCAAGACTCTTGGCATTTCATGGACACTAAGCCATAAAGAATCACACGACTATTTAACACGACTTGTCTGCTTTTAGATGGCGGGTTTGTCCAGTTATGCTGTGCGCATGGCTCGCCTCAGCGCCCGCATCTTTGGTGACGTGGTGCGGCCGACAGACTCCAAATCCATGAAAGTGGTGCAGCTGTTCAAAGAGCCACCAATGGCACAGAAGAAAGAAGTGTTTGAATGGTATCCTCAGCACAAGATCTACTATTCCCTCACCCAGAAACTCCGATACATGGGCCTCTTCAGGTAGGGTCTGCTCTCTAAACACTCTTCTCTCGTGCATTGGAGAATGCATTCATATACATGTGCTTTTTCGTCCCCTGCAGAGACGAGCACCAGGACTTTAAGGAGGAGATGCGGCGGCTCAGGAAGCTGCGTGGAAAAGGAAAGCCCAAAAAAGGAGAAGGAAAAAGAGCCATGAAGAAAAAGTAGGCATGGAGATGCTGTATTTTAAGGAAATCTTGGAGACTCTTGGTGAATTCCTGTACACTTCAGAAGACATTTGTTTGGGTGTAGCGACTGTCCCATTCCGCTGCTTCAGAGAATGCAGAGATGTGAATCCTCAGCAGGCAATGGAAAAGATTTCAAGCCATCGGCTTGAGTGTTGCTCATTTTGTTGTGGATTAAAATATTTACTTTCACACAAATCAGTCTTTGTTGATTTGATACATCCACTTTCTGTTTCTGTCACCTTCATGACAGAAATTAGTTACAGGTTGCCAGGTTGAGTAGATTCCTCATCTGGGTAGGATCTAGGGCTGGGCGATATGGGCTAAAAAAAAAAATCCCTGATTTTTTCACAAAAAATCCGATTTGCGATTTAAATAGATTTTTTCCCCCCTGCTTAAAATTAATCTGCATATGACAACATTTTTTTTTATTTTTTAAGTTTTAACTTTATTAAATAAAGTTTATTTACCCTTCTGGGATTATAACCCACTTTGGGTTAAAGTGCAATCAGAAACAACAAGCCAAAAATACAAGCTGGCGGCCCTGCCATTGTAAATTGTGAAAATAGAACTTAACATAACATAAAATGAGCAAACCTACAAAGAAAAATGTTTTATGAGTGTTTAAATGTGGAACATGATTGAAAATGCACCTGAGGTTTTGAGTGATTTTGCCTTTACTTTTCTTCAAAACTCCACAGTAAAATGAGATAAAATTTAAGAGAGTAATAGACAGGGACACTGTCAATAAAAATTATTTGAAAGATTGAGCAAACCTATAAAGAAAAATGTTTTATGAGTGTTTGAATGTGGAACATGGTTAAAAATGCAGTGATGTTTGGAGTGATTTTACTTTACTTTACTTTTCTTAAAAACTCCACAGTAAAATGACTGTTTATGAGTGTTTGAATATGGTGATTTAAATGATCTGGATTTTCTGTTTCTTAACGGAAACGCCGTTCTGAAGCGTCTTTACATGTATTTTGGTCGCTTCCACCACCCGTACCGTAAGTGTACGATTAGACGCGCAACACTAAACAAAGTGCGGCTGCTTAACCGTGTATTTTCAACATGCGGCTACTTAACTTTTCTTGGGAACGAGTTCTTCTCTGCTCGCTGCCATGTTGTTTGTGTATCTCTATGGCAAACGCGCGGGGGGGACGGGGGCGGGGCTGAGTTCTTTCGAAACTATGGGAGCCCAGAGGGGACCGTCGACGGACATTGAAGAGAAAACCGATTTTTTATTAAAACAGATCGATGTAAACTACACATTCGAGTTAATCGATCAAATCGATTTATCGCCCAGCCCTAGTAGGATCCTCAGGTAAATTTGATTTTTGGCACTTTTATCACTCGATATTGTCACAAGCAAGTAAACCAGATGTGATGGTGGCAAGGAAAAATCTTGAGAGATGGTAAAAGGCAAAATTTTTTTACTTTGTCATCTGCATACAGTAGTGCATACACCCCAAATGTTTATATCTTTGCATATATAAGAAATATACAACCATTCTTGTAGTCAGATAATGTTTCAAACCAGTGATTTCAAGCTTATATGGCTGCCTTACATTTTCAAGGTCTACAAAACAGTTAGCACACAAAAGCACCCTTGGCCAGGTACTGAAAGTTCGGTCAAACTCAATGCCATCAAGTGACACATCAAAACATGTCAAATTTGCAGGACTGAAAAGTTACAATTATTGGTGAACAATACTCCTAAACAGCAACAGGCACCAATACCGTTTACAGAGTCTTTGCCACTATCTGTCATCCCCTTTGTGAATCCTTTCCATTAACCATGCCATATCTCTGTGAAGTAGGAAGATGTAACTCTTGACCTCCTGAGTCATCCAGTGTGACTTTTCGCCATAGTGATGATGAGCGGTGTGATGTCTCCTGGGAAAACTGCTTTTCCCCTGCAATTTTTTTTACTTCTATATGAGAAGTAACACTTACAATGCTATATAGTACAAAATCCAAAATATAGATTGGTAAAGCATACATTTCAGTTTAAAAAGACACGTACTGTCAGTGTTGCAATATTGTCAAAGTGTTTGGTAAGCTATAAAACAACATTAAATGGTAAATATTACCTTTTAACTCCACGTCACTTATCAAACACATTTCTCAATCTTGTTAAATAAAAATTAAAGCCTGGTACTAACAGGAAAGTAAACAGTGACAGTACCCTAAAACGAAGAGTTTTTGTTACCACAGTGAAATTGCCCATTTTCCAATTAATTATGTTATAGTGTTGTATTTCTCTTATACCCTCTTATAGCCTGATTCTTATACATTAATGAAGATTGTGAGGGAAAAATGTGACCCTTCCGAATAATTTATATAAGGCTACAAAACAGTTTATTCCTCTTTTTTATGTAAGCAATTTACCTTAGCTTACCCACTAGAGAGAACCTGGAGGAAGGCCATGTGTACATGCAGAGAACATATGAAATTTCAGACAGGGAGGACTAAACTGGGGACCCCCAGATATTGTATAATTAAAATAACTAGAATATTTTAGAATAGAATAGAATATTGTATGTATTTGTAATAAGCTAGTATTTTATTAGATGCTTTAATTGTTCTTGGCTCCTGCCAGTGTTGTTTAGTTATAAGCTGAATTAAAATCTCAACAAAATCAGATAAAGAAAATGTTGATTGTTCCAACTGTACATCAATGTTATACATGTCCAAGCCTCAGGAGTATAAAGCATGAGATCCAGCTTGGCATTCTTACTTATGGTTTCATGGCCAACACTTGTAGCCTTAATACAACAAAAACAAACACCTGGTGAAAGGTGAAATACATGATTGTCCTCTTTGCCAATCCTCCTTTCAATTAGTTTTACTGTACATAAATGTAAAAGCCATGGTAATCATGTTTTGTGAGAAAACACTTTTGAGTATAAATCTAAAATAATTTATTTGCTGATAAAAAAATTAAAAAGCACTCTTTTCAATAAAAAAGCAACCTACATTCATTTTCAGCTGTCACATAATTTAATTATATTCCATTTTATTTGTATAGTGCTTTGTACAATGGACATTGTGAAAACAGCTTTACACAAATAAAGCGGTTATAAGGTTATAAAAAAATATTGTGTATGTTTATTGCATATAAGGTAGTCCTTATAATTGTTTATCCTTGATGAGCAAGCCAGTGATGACTGTGGCAAGGAAAAACTCCCTGAGATGAGCAAGAAACCTTGAGAGGAACCAAATTTAGAAGGAAACCATCCTTATCTGAGTGCCAGCGAATGTCCATTCATTGCAGATGAGGTGTGCAGTAAAATGCTGAACTATTCATGCAACCTGTGGTTCTGAGCCATGGTAGTAGACTGAGGATTGTTTCGGACTGTAATTAATATCAACAAAGTTCTTGAGTTGTTCAGCGGCTTCATGGATCTTTAGGCTCTGGGTGTGGAACTATCTCCAGCTGCACAATTCTCTCAATTGAGAAGATCTCCATCCAGAGGTGGAGCATGTTTTGGGCATGTTTATTTGACAGAAATAGATAAACAGAGAAGGAGAGAAAATTTTGACAGGAACAAAGATTGTTAAGCTGTTTAAGGACACTATACAGTGTGATCAGGGTGTAAGAAAGATCTAAGACCTAAGAAAGACCTACTGACAAAGGCTAGACTTGAACACTGAGACTGTGTCTTAGTCCTGGATACAAATTGGAACGCTGTTTCATAACAGTGGGGCTTTGTAATAGAAACATCTGCCCCCTGCTGTAGTCTTCATTATTGGAGGTACCAACAAATAGCCTGCACCTTTTTATCTAAATAGGTGTGGAGGATCATAATTTATTAAAAGTTTGCTCAAATACTGTGGCACGAGACCGTTTAGTGGTTTATACGTCAGTAGTAGTATTTTGTAATCAATGTGAGATTTAATTGGGAGCAGTGTAGACTTATTAAAACAGGGGTAAGGACTTTTACTGCTGCATTCTGGACCAACTAAAAATGACACAACACATATTTCTTATTTTAGCAATATTTTTGAGGTAAAAAAAAGGCTATCCAGGTAATGTTATTCACATGAGCCTTCAAGGACAGCCTAGGGTCAATATACACACCGAGGTCTTTTACTGCTATACACACTGAGACAGAAAGACCATCCTGGGATGCTACATAATCCGAAAGTTTACTTCTAGCTGCATGTGGACCTAGTAAAAGTACTTCCATCTTATCCGAGTTAAGCAGATGGAAGTTATCAAGTCTACTGTCTAAAGTCCCTAAATATACATACATAATACATAAGTGAGCATAAGAACAAACATTTTGGGAAGAGTACACACTGAAAATATTTCTAATGAGAAATTTGAACATATACAAAGTATATATAGAACATTTCTTGAACACAGAGATGCCTAACCTAGGCCCTACAGAATAAAGTTGCCCCATGGTATCCTTTGATTTGGGACGTAATGCTATATATGAGAAGAGGAGAATAAAAAAGGGAAACTGCCATTTTGACAAACATTTGAAAAATAAGAAACAAATCCAAGTCCCTCATTAGCTGTATTAGGCATTTTGCTCTATTGTACAATAAACTGGATTGTTTCTCATCGTACCATAACTTTCACTAAACTAGACCTTTTATAAATATTGTGTCCGTTAAGCCGAATACAGAGTCATGTTGTGAAATGATAAATGAGTGAAACCATAGCAACTTCAATTTTGATAAAACGTAGTACAATGCAACATTTATTTTCGGCCCACGGTTCGCAAACAAGTTCGATTTTTGGCACTTCATAGGAAACGGTTTGGGCACCTCTACTTTAACATGGCATTAGCTGGCATTTCTTGACATTCAGAGAGCGTTCCACGTTAATAAACCAAAAATAGCGCTTGATCCAGCTTTGGGAACCATTTCACAACATTCTGGGAACGTTCGGGCTCCAGTCCAAATAATTACAAACCAGTTCACAATGTTTTTGGGAATGATCTCTTGTAGGCCAAACCAAAACAAACTAACAATCGAACAAGTCATAAACACCTGTGTGTCTCTAAGGTTTCACAAAGGATGATTACAAAAGGTTGAATTGTATATATATAATATTATTCTTTTTTTTTCCTCTTCAGAAAGTTTCAATGTTTTCTCATGTATTGAGGTCTTAGTGGATTTATTTATTTATTTTTTTAAAAGAAGAATCTGTAAATACTTCTTTAATCTGTAGTGTAATATAAGGGGAGTTGAAGGCCCGTGTATAAGGGGTAAAACAGTCCAGTTTTCCAGCGTCACTTCGCTTATCTTCACACTCTCTCCACCTCTCTATCTCTGTCTCCCTCTCTCCCTCCTTCGCCTCCTCTCTCTCTCTCTCTCTCTCTCTCTCACACACACACACACACTCATTTTTTCCCCTCCTCTCCCCACTCGGTGTCTCGTAGTTTAAAATGGCGGCGTTGAGCAGCGCCGAGTCTCCACCGGCCGTCTTTAACGGAGAGCCGATGGCGCACGACGCGGAGCGGGAGACGGAGCCGAGCCCGGGACTGGAGGCTCTGGGCGCTGGGTTCGGCTCGGTGTGCACGGCGTGTTCTGCGTCCGCCGATGCCGAGCATCGCCACGACATTCCCGAGGAGGTACGGCAGGCAGACAGGCAGGCAGCTTTGAGGAGGGGGAAATCTGCCTGGATGGAGGAGACCTTCAGGAAACACCGGCTCTAATATGGATCGCGGGGGATGCGTTTGCACGGGAGGGGGGCTAGATGATGCACATATATATATACATTCACACAGTCTTTATTTCTCTCTCTCTCTCTCTCTCTCTCTCTCTCTCTCTCGATACACACACATCATACACAAAATAAGGGTTGACTAAAGTGTCATAGCACACACACGGATCATTGTATATGCGTATAGGTGCATATAGATGTGTGTAAGTACGAGTGCATGTATATGTAGCTGACCAGGTGCCTTCTTATAACCGCTGAGAGGTTCTTCACTATATATATATATATATATATATATATAATATATATATATATATATATATAATAGGTTCTTCCATGTTGGTTCCTCTGCCCGCTGCAGTTTCCCCCATGCCCGTGTTTCCTTCAGGGCCTGGCCGTCCTTCACTTGCCTGCTTCTGCGCTTCGTTTTCTCCGCGAACCCACTGCAGTTGTAGCCGAGTTTGCTAGCATCCGTGCTAGCGTTCGAGCTACATCGAAATAGCATCATCTTATTACCTGTTCTTCGGGTTCTTAGCGAGAAAATCTCTGTCCTGCAGCCTGTCTTCAACATCTACCCTGTGTAATCTGGGCTAGAATGCTACACAGGTTCTGCTCTATGCAGCTCCACGAACCGTCCATGAAACAGTCTTGCTGGTTCAGGAACAGTTCTAAACATGTTCATGTTGAATTTACACTGTAGCCAGTTCTGGCCTTCATTTGCCATGACGTGTGTGTTTGCTTGCTACATCATTACAGGTGCCCGTGTGTATCAGCTTTACCATCAATGTGCTACAGCACACATGCTCCTTGAGCTGTATTATTGCTAGCATTACTGTAGGAGATGTCCACTCTCAAACGTTTAGCAGTTCTGGTATTCATCTCCAGGTTTCTTCACTACTTTCTGTTCATTTCCATCAGATCCTGGTGGTCCGTGTCGTGTCTATGGCACAGGGTGACATTGCTAGTGCGCTTACAATGGTGTTTGATAGAAAGCGTCAACAAATTTGGCCGACTTCAACCTGAAAACAATGCAGGAACCGATTCCTTTCTCGTCCATATGAAGTCTCTTCTTAATGAGAAATTCAGTGTAGAAGTAGAATGCACATGTTGGAAGCAATGATCCAGAATGCACTACAGGTACATGTTGTAATCTTGCCGAGAACTGCCTAGTGATGGACGCCGATGAGTAGTTAATATGAACATGCGTGTTGAACTTTTCGAATAACATGTAGAGATGATAAGATGAGAGCGCTGGTAAAGCTCTGCTGCATCACTGTCTTGAAGACATGGGGCAATGGCTTAATTCTGCAACACTACTAATAGGAGGTTGGTCAAACAGCATTGTTGGGAATGTATAATTATATATATATATATAATACTTTAGAATATCATTCTCAAATCATTGTTTAAACAAGAACTATGTGCAATATTGCATATGACGGGGATCTGTGCAAGTTGAGTAGAAGTGTAGTATTTTATGGATAATCAAATTAGCTTGTATGGAAGTCCATCAGGACTTAATTTCATCTGCACTGCTGAACCTAATGGATCACCTGTTTATTTGGTCATAACTTGTTTGTTGCTCAACTTGCGTGGCCTACCGTCACAAGAAAAATGACTTGATTGTCGTAATGCACTATAACGCTCACCATTACAGTAGGGTTTAAGATTCACGTAGAAGTGAGTTGGCTTATAATATAGGTGATTGAAATAAGCCGCCATCTAGACGAATGGTGATCAAGTACTGACTTGACCAGGACAACGGTTAGAATGTGCGATGAAACTGGATTTTAATTAAAAGTATTACATATTGAATAAACAAAGCTGAGTCGAGTCCATTAGTCCCAGCTTCGGCGGAAGTGTTTGACTTCTAAAGCACTGTCATGTTTTAAGTGCTTCCATTGAGCTGATCGTTGGCTTTAACTTGTGGCAAATTTTTGGCCTTGCAATTGTTGCCTCAGCATGTACAGTACAGACCAAAAGTTTGGACACACCTTCTCATTTAAAGAGTTTTCTTTATTTTCATGACTATGAAAATTGTAGATTCACACTGAAGGCATCAAAACTATGAATTAACACATGTGGAATTATATAAGGAATTATATACATAACAAAAGTGTGAAACAACTGAAAAATGTCATATTCTAGGTTCTTCAAAGTGGCCACCTTTTGCTTTGATTACTGCTTTGCACACTCTTGGCATTCTCTTAATGAGCTTCAAGAGGTAGTCACCTGAAATGGTCTTCCAACAGCCTTGAAGGAGTTCCCCGAGAGATGCTTGGCACTTGTTGGCCCTTTTGCCTTCATTCTGCGGTCCGGCTCACCCCTAAACCATCTCGATTGGGTTCAGGTCCGGTGACTGTGGAGGCCAGGTCATCTGGCGCAGCACCCTATCACTCTCCTTCTTAGTCAAATAGCCCTTGATGCCTTCAGTGTGACTCTACAATTTTCATAGTCATGAAAATAAAGAAAACTCTTTGAATGCGAAGGTGTGTCCAAACTTTTGGTCTGTACTGTAAATAGTCATTTAGTAAATCATATTAATAAAAATGCACAATATTTGTCGTTCTTTTACCAGTTAGGTTTCGGTCCCCACTAGGTTTTTGTTCCATCGGCTAAAGTCTCTCAATTATAACTGTTTCTGTATTTTGTCACATTAAGTTGATGCATGTTGTTGTTTTCTCAGTTATTTAAGGTTATTGCATTGTATCTAACATCATAGCTGAAGTGTTGTCGGTTAGGTTCTAAATTATGTTTACCAAAAAAAGAGTACCATATAATATGAATAATTCAATTAGAGCCTGCATGCTGTCTCTTGTGACTGACTGGTCCTGCATCGTCTCCACTGCAGAGCTGCTGTTGTTTGTTATGGTTCCAAGTTTCAGAGCTCAGCTCCCACTTGGCTGGGGATTCTGGAAGTTCTCACAGCATTGTGCTAATCGGCCGGGCTATGTTTCCTCTGTGTAGGGCCCTTGTCAGCTTTTACACCATGATGAAGCATGTGGATTGTTGTTTGGTACAAATAGACTTGACACGATGCAAGCACAATACTTAGACAACTGGGTTCTCGTATTTGCAGATATGGAACATCAAACAGATGATTAAGCTGACTCAAGAGCACATAGAGGCACTGCTGGACAAGTTTGGTGGTGAACACAACCCTCCATCCATATACCTGGAGGTGAGTTGACGAAATGAAAGAATGTATTGAGAGGGCTTATGTTAAAGCATGGAAGGATTAAGCTACATCTAGATACTCATTACTCCCAGAGCAGTACACACGAACTTTTAAACTCTATGATCAGCATACAGTTAGAAATATGCTTAGAAAATCATTTTTTCAATTTGTAAACTTTAGTAATGTGGAACAGCATCAACTATATCTGTTCAATGTACTTCAAAACATGATGCATTTTGTACTATTTACTACAAGCTGGAATTCAAGGTGCTAACATGGTTGTTCTTTCTCCCAGGCTTACGAAGAGTACACTAGTAAACTCGATGCATTACAGCAGAGGGAGCAGCAGCTGCTGGAGGCTATTGGGAACGGTACAGACTTCTGTTCCTCTCCCACTTCAGCACCACTGGAAATCAGGTTGGGGGCAGCACCTAGCACTGCTGCAACCCCAAACACCTTGGCGGTGTTGCAGACCCCAACTGACGCAACCCGTGCGAACCCACGTTCACCTCAGAAGCCCATCGTCAGAGTCTTTCTGCCCAATAAACAGAGGACGGTGGTAAGTTTTTAGCTGCTCAGTTGCCAGTTCTGCTAACTGTGGTTCCATGGAGGATGGAAAGGTATTCACCCTGTTTTCTGGACAATACCATGGAACATCTGTAGCTAGGAATTGAGCGCTAAATTGGTTGTTTTCATGGTGGGAGTGATGGCATACTTTCTAGCCAGTCATGGACATCTGTGAGCTCATGTATGCCAAACAGGTAGGGTGGGTAGTGCAGTCCTCAACATACTGGTGGTTTGCTTTGCATGCACGTTGGCGGAGTAACATGTTTGCCTTACCCTCGGCTAGTAGTTGTTGTGGGAGAGGGCAGAGTTGTTACTAGGTGGGAAATTATGAAACCAAATTGGGAGAAAAATCCCCCCAAAATTTGTTTGGGATGTAATGAGGTGGACAAATCAGTGGACCTGGTTACTTGGACAGGCCAATTATTTATTAATTATTATTTTTTTAATAGTTCTCCCTCAGACAATTGCAAAAAAATGTCATTAGATAAATAATGGATTTCTATTGACTTTTACAGAACACAAACAGTTCAAAGGCCTTGATCCTATGAGAAGTGGTAGCTCAGTGGTTAATATGTTGGATTTGGATTGGAAGGTCATGGGTTCAAATCTGAGGAACCCCCATCTGCCATTTCTGAGTCTTTGCAATGAATGTAAATTCTACACCAAATTTTCAGAGGCGCGATCTGGTTGACATTTTCCGTAATAATAAAAGGCATAATAATAATTTGCCTTTTGTTTAACAAGAATCGAAGAATAGGAGCATTGCGAATTCATTTTCTTCTACCAGATTGTAGAGCGGTGTGAGTCCACAGTCACTGAGTAAATATAGGTGACCTCTTTAATTTGGAGAAGCTTCTCAGCATGCCTTTATTTTTTATTTATTTATTTATTTATTTATTTATTTATTTATTTGCATTAAAGCAGAGACTTGAAAAAAGGTTTGAGAAAGTTCCTGATCTTGGGATCTCTCGTGTCTTTAGGTTCCAGCACGCTGTGGAATGACTGTAAGGGATTCGTTAAAGAAAGCTCTGATGATGCGAGGTCTGATCCCAGAATGCTGTGCTGTCTACAGGGTTCAGGATGGGTAAAAACACAGACAATCACTACACGCATGCAAGATGTGTGTGTATATATACAGTATACGATAGAATAATAATAGAAAGAAAAATAAAAATCACTAAAGACACATACAGTACATAGATGCTTATGTATGTATGTCATCTTTAGTGTTTTTTATACATTTTTTAAAAATTATTTTAAACACTGTACATTAATACTAAAGACATCCATTGTGATGATGAGATACCCATAACTGTTTCTGCCCTTCATCAGAGAGAAGAAGCCCATTGGGTGGGATACAGACATTTCTTGGTTAACTGGGGAGGAGCTTCATGTTGAGGTTTTAGAGAATGTTCCTCTGACAACTCATAATTTTGTGAGTATTATTAAATTTTTTTAAATATTATATAAAAGTAATTAAAGTAAATAAAGTAAAAAGCATTTATGCAGTAGTACAGAGTAACAATCATTTGTTTATGTATGTAGTATAGAGGTATTTCCTAGTAGAGAGTAAGTTACATGTGCAGCTCACCATGACACTGACTGTTTTTTTTTTTTTTGGGGGGGGGGGGGGGTATTTTTATTTATTTATTAATTATTTTTTTTTTTTTTTTGGGGGGGGGGGGGTCTGTGACATACTTGCATAAAAGAACTTCTGCAGATGTTTTAAAATGTGTAATCTATTGGTTACATTAGCTGAATATAATTATCTTAAATGTTAAGACTATGAATGTCACTGGAAATCCTAGTTGTGATGGGCCTAAATTATTTGGCCAGGTACAGTAATCCCCCGTTTATCGCCTCGGTTACTTTCCATAACCGCCCACAATAAAGGAAAAAACACGATGAACGGACGCCACCCCAAGAATGCTATTTAATGTATACAGTACTGTACTGTATTAACATTTTACTTCATTTTATAATTAATAATTGTTTTTATTAAATAACTGCATTATTTCCACATAAAACTCCATAAAAACAATTCCTTATAAGTTTTTTGATCTGTCGTGCTATCGGCGAGAGAACAGGAAAATCAGCCAAACAGATTAGTTATGTGGCAAATGCAATTCTGCAAAAAAAACGAAGGGCTCGAGATTCAAACCGCGGTAAAGCGGGGGATTACTGTATTCTGAATCTGCAGTCTCAGACTGTGAGAGTTGTGATTGTTTTAATAATAGCTTATAAAAGGAAAGCTGCAATTTAATTCTCATTATAACAGACTGGGTTTACACAATGAGCTAATTATTTTCATTATAAAAAAATATCACAATTGATTAATTCATTCTAAAAAAATCCGAATATTTAAGGGAACCCCAAACTAATGAACAGTCAGAAGGGAAAAGAGAGCATGTTTTATCTGTTAGAACTTCATGTGACTGGCCAAAAGTTCTTACATGGAGCATCACACCAATGCAAAACAAACACTTCATATCTTATTTATATCCTTAACCTTAATGGTTCGACATTCAAAGGTAACTTTGTCCCCAATTCAGCTTATTGTTTGCTTATCTGGACCTTTGAATGTAAGAAATTGCAGCTGAGTAGATGTTGAATTTAAAGCATTAAAAGATCCTGCTTTATCTGCCACACATGTTTTCCCCAGATGGATATAGCAGAGCTGCTCCTTTAGCTTTATCTGTAATATGTTAGTATGGGTTAGTATACGTGAGATCCCATTGATGTAGGTATGGAAGCTGTTTTCAAAAGATTGTCCCCTAAGTCTTTACCTAATGCTGCTCCTGGCAGGTGAGAAAGACCTTCTTCACACTGGCCTTCTGCGATTTCTGCCGGAAGCTGCTTTTCCAGGGCTTCCGCTGCCAGACGTGTGGCTACAAATTCCACCAGCGCTGCAGCACTGAGGTGCCGCTCATGTGCGTCAACTACGACCAGCTGGAGTGAGTGCTCACGGGAAATGGGCACGAAGTGGGCTTGAAGTTTGTCTGCCTCTAACTGCAGGCTGAATAGTTCGAAAAGAGACTATTGGATTATATTCACTGTACTGTGTGTAGAGTTGTTGCAGTGTTTGTCTAACAGGTTTTATTTCCCATTCCTCTAGCTTATTATTGACATCCAAGTTTCTGGTTCACCACCCAATCACACAGGAGGAGGTGTCATCAGAGGGCACCACCCCTGTGTCAGAGGTGTGTCCATCTATCCCTCCATCTGACTCCATGGGGTAAGACCAGTCATTCTGCGTTAGGTATGACAATAATCCGCTATCATATCTTTTTTTTTACAATCACACTAATTACACACGTTGTGTCCCGTACCTCAAGGTCCCTGTGCCATCCCACCGTGTCCCCGTCTAAATCCATTCCCATTCCGCAAAGTTTCCGGCCAGGGGAGGAAGACCACCGCAATCAGTTTGGCCAGAGAGACCGCTCTTCCTCAGCCCCCAACGTCCATATCAACACAATCGAGCCGGTCAACATTGACGTAAGTAAACACTGTTTTCTTTGGGTTTTTTTTTTTTTTTTTTTTTTCTTCTGATTAATGAGATTATATGCTAATTTCCACTTTTTTGTTTCAGGACTTGATTCGTGATCAAGGTTTACAGAGGTCTGACGGAGGTATAAGTTTCACAACACGCACAATACAGTCTCTGCACCTTTATTTCAGCTAGTTGAACCAGGAACACACAGGAGGAACACCTTAATTTCTTATTAGTTAGTTAGAGAATAAAGCATGGTCTCTGAGGGCAGTGATTCTGTATGTGTTTCTGAAGCATACGAATTCATATTCACCTCTTATATTAAAATACAATTGAAATGTGAACAGTTTATATTTGAGTACAGTATTTACCACTCATGTGAGTTCCAAAGCTCTAATAGAAGTCATGGTTTAAAATAGGATTATTGCATTTTATTTTCATTCCCAAAGGGTGGTGTGACTCAAGGTTTTAATTTTAACCCCCAAAATTAGAGACTCATGTAATAGTAATTTTACAGCGAATGGCTAGAATGAAAACCACACCGCTCTAGATTGGATAAGATTGGATAATTCTATCTTAGACAGCAGTCAGTCATAGATTAATGTGCAGTGTATAGTTTCTATGCAACCTGTTTTTTCCATAGTTTTGCTCAATAGGCTTTTAGCTACTGTAACCCTGTTAACTGTACTTCACACACATTTCCATGCATGTCTGATGCTCTCATGCTGTCAGGCTTCCTTCCAATCTTTGTTTGTTTTTTATAAACATAAACACATTTTAGGCTCCACTACTGGACTCTCGGCCACGCCCCCCGCTTCCCTACCTGGTTCCCTGACCAATGTGAAGATGCCACAGAAGTCGCCGTGCCAACAGCGGGAGCGCAAGTCGTCATCCTCATCCGAGGATCGCAATAAAATGGTAGATTGTGCGAGAGTCGTGTATTGCTGATCCCAAATGCAACCTTTACCTTACTTATTTCATGCAATTAAGTCTGTATTTTGTAAAAATTTTCTTGAATGTGTGGTAGAAAACTTTGGGCCGACGGGACTCCAGTGATGATTGGGAGATTCCAGAAGGTCAGATCACTCTGGGTCAGCGGATAGGATCCGGCTCTTTTGGAACTGTCTACAAGGGAAAGTGGCATGGTATGTGGTGTTCTGGATTTGAATCATATTTGCACAAACACACACATGAATGATGAAATGATGGTACAGTGGAAGAGTAGGCAGTGAGAGGGTCCTCGGTTCAACTCTCAGGTTACTGTCTTTGAGTTTCGGATGTTCTTTTGTGCAAAGATCAGTGTTCTCCCACGTCTTAAAAACAAAGCGTATTCTACCGATTAATCGAGTAATCAGATAAGTATTACTTTTTCTTCATTAAAGAGCAATACTAAATATAAAAGAGAGAATAAGACAGATCTCTTAACATGAACAAGCAATTTGTTTCCTTTTTTAGAAAAATTTGCTGAAATTGCATACAAGAATATCTGTGAAAAGCAAACCGATGTAGTGCATTTAATTGCCATATTAAATCAAAATACAAATTTCTATAAAAATATAAAATTAAATTTTAGATTACTATTAAAAAAACCACAAGTGAGCGCCCTGTACTGTGTTTTCTTTTAGTTTGAAATGATCCCAAACTTTGGAAACTTTGTCTCTTTCTTTGGCCTGAGCCCTATAGAAGCCCATCTCTACCACATTAAAAAAAAAAATAAAAAAGTTGCCTAATTTCGACTTTTTACCTCGTAATTCTAACTTTTGTTTCTAGTAAACATCCGACATTTCTGGTGCATCCACCGGTAACCATGTTGTGGGCCTGATGTTTAAAGCTGTTGGTGTATTAACGAGGCTCCTCTGCTTCATCTGTCTTGTTCCGTCTTCTCCAGAGCTGATTGTTAGACAGAGTTCTCTCCAGGGATCGGAGGCTTAGTCTGATATCATGTGATTCTATTGATTGTAGCCCATTTAATTTTCAATGTGTAAAGCCTTCTGGCACTACAGAGGGGGTGACGCTGCCAGATTGGGCGGAAATTAGAGAAAAAAGTCGGAATCAGGCAAAGTTTTGTTTTGTGTGGCGTAAACGGGCTTCCATATGAATCTTCTCCTCGCCCCTCGCTGTTTTCCCCTCTTTCCTCCATTTTTTTTTTCATTTTGCAACTTCTGTGTTTTGCCTGTCCAGAGCGCTCCAGTGTTTAGCGGGTGGTGCGTCAGCAATAAGTGTCTGCGGGGAAACACGTGCTTTGTGTTTAGTTAAATGGACAAATCGAAGCATAGTGGCAAATTATTTGTATTGGATTTTTTTGTATTTGAATTACTGAAGAAATAATTTCAGCTTTATTTTTAATTTACAACAATGGTGTCAACAATCACTCAAAATCAGAGCCTCTTTACATAAAGTCGTAGACAATTTATTCTGAAGCTTTTGTGGCTTATACACATGCATTTAAATATTCTTGGGATATAGTTTTTTTTAGGATGTTCATTTTCTGGCATTTTATTTCATTTTTCTCCCCCCCCTTAGGTGACGTGGCAGTCAAGATGTTGAATGTCACTGCTCCAACTCCTCAACAACTGCAGGCTTTTAAGAATGAAGTAGGGGTCCTCAGGTAAGACTGGTCTACTCTTATGCTATATTAGTGCGCTCTCTTTATAACTTTTTTTCCCCTCCAAGGTAATATTCATGCACTCAACAGAGCAGGTGAGGGTTATGAGTCTTGCTCACAGACCCAGCAGTCCCTGTACTTTCAGTCCAAATATCTTCTAAACTATTAATATGCTAAGAAAAGTGACAGCTTAGTGATAAAGCTCCAGAACTAGAGCTGGAACTGGCAAAGATCTTAACCAGGAATATATCAGAGGGCTTTATTTGCATTCAAAAGAAAACATGGTGTAGAATTTAGATCTAAAACAAAAAAAACTTCAAAACATTGTTTATTAGTGAGTACAGTTTTGAGGATAACAGCAGAGTAGTTTGTATTAATTTCCATGAAATTTGCATTATTAATAATAATATTTATTAGTATACAGAGAAGCTAATATAACATCATGTTATAGCATATAAAGCATATAAACATCATGTTTTACACACTCCTTCAAGACTTTCACCATTTGTCACAACATTAACCTGATGACCAATAACTGGCTTTTTACAAAATGCCTATTTAATATTAATGAAAGTGTCAGAAAGCGAACATTTATGCAGCATAGTGATGTTTTGTTTTGTGGTTGCGTTTATCTTTCAGGAAAACTCGGCACGTCAACATTCTGCTCTTCATGGGCTACACCACCAAGCCACAGCTGGCCATCGTGACACAGTGGTGTGAAGGCTCAAGCCTCTATCACCACTTACACATTATAGAGACCAAGTTTGAGATGATCAAACTAATCGACATTGCTCGCCAGACAGCCCAGGGGATGGAGTGAGTTTTTGGAATGGGTTGAGTTTGCTAAAAGCTAAGATATAGTGGGATCATTGACATAAGTGTAACTGTTTTTTTGTTTTGTTTTTTTCCTTCAGCTATCTACATGCTAAGTCTATCATTCACAGAGACCTGAAGAGCAACAGTATCCCTTCTTTGCAACAGGCCAGAAACATATTCCATAGCACTGTGTATTTTTAAAATCTGATTGGTCAGAAGATGCTGACCATAATAGTAAGAAGAATAAAATACTATAGGAATAAAATGCTGTATGTATATATTATCTTTAATTTGCATGATCACTAAGGTGAGCGTGAAGCCATCTGTCTTTCAGAATTTGTGTACATGCACTTTAACTTCATGTCAAAAGATATCTTCTTGCATGATGATCTGACGGTTAAGATCGGTGATTTCGGTCTGGCTACAGTGAAGTCACGCTGGAGTGGATCACACCAGTTTGAGCAGCTGTCAGGCTCAATCCTGTGGATGGTAAGTGTTTTTCTTTCTGTACTGGTGCCATGCCTCCTGTATTAAGACCGATAGGCTCTGATGCCACACCTCATATTAAGACTGTCTGGCACAAATGCCATGCCTCCTTTTTTAAGAATGTCTGGAGGAAAAGAGGCTACATCTTTATCATTATTGCTGATTTTATATGTGAATAAAATAATAACCGACATCTATAAATAGTGAAATAATGTAATGCAGTCATGGGTTTTTTATTTAGTTTCTCATTGTCTTAATATTGAGTTTTATTTTAAATTGGTGAAGACACCAGTGTTTCACTGAGGCATAAAGAAGTTCTGCAGAGGTGCTGATGAAGTTATTCTGTGACAGGCACCTGAAGTTATCCGGCTACAGGATAAGAACCCGTACAGCTTTCAGTCAGATGTCTATGCTTTCGGTATCGTCCTGTATGAGCTCATGTCTGGGGCGTTGCCGTACTCCAACATCAACAACAGAGACCAGGTATGTGAGTTTATGCCAAATCTAAGTTTTTTTTTTTTCCTCATTTGTTGCTCCATCCTGCACAGTGAATACTAAAGATTAGGGATGTGCATCTCCATAACTGAGGATGATGCGATTTGCAGCTCGATGCATAACCAACGATATACGATACGTTAAAGATGCATAAGAAGCAGCTACTAATGAGATGATTCACCCCTATTATGCAAAAAATGATTCATTGCGATTCAATATGGTACAGATAGTTTCTTTAGTTCAGACAGAGAGCAAATTATAAATTTACTGACGTACTTTCTGACTTTCAACACATGGCTCTTTCACAAAAAGGCCTTTGTAGTGCAAAAAGAGAGAAAAAAATGTTGTTAAATAAAACCAGATGTTTTTTCATGTTCTGTTTCCAGGAACGTGCAGCTCTACCTCTGCCATGTTAATCTGTATTCCATGTGACATTCAGGACACGCCTCGGTCTCCATTTTGTTGATACGTCATATTCACGTAGCAGCAGTGGTGCTGAGAGAACGCTTTTGAGAAACAGTTTAGCGAGGAGAAACCAATCTACATATAAAATATTGGCAAATTATTGGTCAATTTCAAAACAACAAAAGTATAGCGCATCTGCTAATAAATATATATTAATGAGTTTTTACTGATGCAAATATATTAAAAATGTCAACTTTCGATGCACTTTTTTTAAAACGATGCATGACCCGATGGAAATCTTATGAATCTGCAAATCTGGTGAATCTTACCATCCCTATTAAATATGCATATCTTTCTGAAACAACGACTCTTGCTTTTTAACCATTTTCCTGCTGTAGATCATCTTTATGGTGGGCCGAGGTTACCTCTCCCCTGACCTGAGCAAAGTGCGCAGCAACTGTCCCAAAGCCATGAAGAGACTCATGGCTGACTGCTTGAAGAAGAAAAGAGAGGAGCGACCTCTATTCCCTCAGGTAAATTTGTCGCAGCTAGTTTCTTTATTTTTGTTTAGCAAATTAGATGAGACTCTGAAGGAGCTTGTTCTGGGGGATGGCGGCTCTTAAACGACAAGTTCAGGAGAAATGCATATCTGCACAGGTTAACTCTGCTTCTGTTGTTCTGAACCAAATCTTCAGGTAATAATTTACTCCTATTATAGTAGAACAAGTTCAATTGAAGTCAATGGCTGGAAGGTTCAACACCAGTTTATTGGCTGCATTTTCAGCGATTACCACAAGATGGCAGCAGAGTGCATCAGATCACGAAATTATAAACACGTCTAAATTGATGTTTTCGACTTTATTCCAGTCAATTAATCCCCTTTCTGTTACAGAACACAAATGCATTTAATTGCTTATTTAAAGCATATTGTAGAATAGCACAGTAGATATATTATGATTCTGTCCTGATTTCCTCCAAGATCCTAGCCTCTATTGAGCTGCTGGCACGTTCACTACCCAAAATCCACCGCAGCGCCTCAGAACCGTCCCTCAACCGCGCTGGCTTTCAGACAGAAGACTTCAGTCTGTATGCCTGCGCGTCGCCAAAAACACCTATTCAGGCAGGAGGCTATGGTAAGCGTGCACACGTGCACAAAAACAGACTGCTGTACTGTTTACTCAGTAATATCTTAACTTTATCTTTGTTTGTTTTTTCCTTTAAGGGGAGTTTTCAGCATTTAAGTAGTGCGCTCGACTCAAACACTCATTCCTGGTCACTTTTTTCAGACGTCTTGTGTTCTACAGTGGGGTTCATCCTTTAAAAAAAAAAAAAAACAAGGAAAAACACCTAGTTTCAAAGAATGTGCTGGTCTTTGTTTTTTCTTCTTCCTCTTCATCCAAAAAGCAATGATATTGATGGAATTCCTATTTAAAAAAAAAAAAAAACCCAAAAACTTTCAGCATTGCGCCTGGAGAAATGACCACAACCCAAAACCAGTAGTGTTTTTATTCTACGGAAACAAATGAAGGATGACCACCGGACCTATGAAGAGAACGAATGAAGGAAAGGCTTACAATTAATGAAGGGACCTTGATGATGCCCCGCCCACTTTTCCTCATTGTTACAATTTAGCGCTGGCGAATCAGAGCACAGGACCAACATTTGGACAGGTGGTGTGATTGTGGAGAATAGCGTGCCATGCCCCGCCCTCTTCATTGCTCATTTGAGTGGTGTGATTAAAGGTTCAGGTTAAAACCCGGAGACTTGAATGTCATTTAGAGCCTTTTTTTTTTTTTTTTTCTTTCTGCTTTTTACTGACTGTGTAACATTTCCGTTGGCCGGAGCTGGCAACTTTTTTTTCCTTTATCGATGTTTGCTTTAAATTTCTTCTTTTGCTTTCCAAGAACATGCGCAGCGCACATTCAGCACATTTCTTAACTTAAATTATCAAAACGCCTGGCAACGTTTCTGACTCTTTTCTGAGTTATTCAATGAAGAGAAGCTTATATTCTAGGAAGGGTTACTGTGCTTATTTTTTAGTTAGGACTGATTTCTCTTTTGTTTTTTCTTTTTTTTTCCTCCATGTTCATACTTTGTTTGTGTAAACTAAATGAAAGGAACTGAAGCTCATTATCACGCAACTGCACCTGAAACATTGTGTTCATATTTTTTTTTTTTTTTTTAAAGATTAACCTTTAGTGCCATTTTTCCATCAATTAAACAAGCTGCTTATTTGTGGGGTTATTATTATTGTTTTTTTTTTGGTGAATTAAGGGGTGTGTTGGGGGATAAAAAAAAAAAAAAGGACTGTTGATTCAGGATCAGGTTATGAATAGCAGGTGCTGATTCTCGATCAGCATGTTTAGCTGCACACTGTAGATCTTTTGCGTCGTGTCTGAAGCATACGTCTACTCTGCTGCTACACTCACTGTGAGGTGGTCGTGTGAAATGTTGCACTCGCAGATCGTCCCCAGGCAAATTCTAAGCTTCATCTCTTTTCTTCCCTGGCTTCGACTTCAGATGGCTATGGAGGCAGGCCATCCTTGGAGAGCAAACGTTTGAAGTTTGATACGTCTTCATTCCGGCGTGTTTGTTATTAAAGTGGTTGTTTTTTTTTGTTTTGTTCGTTTCCATGGACAGGCAGGCCTGCGAAAAAGTAGATTTATTTATGTAGTTTAAATTTTATTGTGTGTGTGTGTGTCGGGAGTGTGTTTCCTCTTCACCTGTTGGAGAGCGTTCTTTTTAAGTGTTTGTGTAAATGGATGATAAGCTGTGTGTCCTTTGCACTTTTCTAAAGCAGATTGATGCAAACAAGCAATTTGCCTTTCTATGGAGGGAACATTTTGTCCATCCATAGAGTGTTTAAATCAAGAAAAAAGTCACAATCAGAACAGGACTTAAGTCGCTACACATTATGAGAGATGAAATTTGGCCCAAGACTAAATGGTAAATAGAAAAAAAAAATCCATAATTGTGATGGTGCTGATCAAAGCCTTTGGTTGGTTATTTCTGATATGAGATTTGAGGATCGTAGCTCTTTCTGCACTTGTGTTACCCGAGACTCCATTATTTCCTCAGTGTCTCAGTTAAAAGGTGCAGATTAATTTAATGGTTCTCACAAAGATTGATTGAAGTCTACTGATTCTTCTGATTGTGATTTCTTGCACTCTGTTACATAGTAAGGTACAAGGACGTGTACCTAACGGCCCGTTTTTGGTTTTGAAGGATCTGATTCTCTCTCTCTCTCTCTCGTTCTGTAAAATCATTAAGCAGAAAGCATCCACAGGGATTCTGTTGGATATGACCTGCTTGTTGCCCTGATACATTTTGAGAAATTTAAACACTCAAGCCACACCAAGCACTGTCAATCTTCATTTCAGTGTACACAACGTGGCAGGTTTTTAATCGCGCTGTATTTATTTTCAAAAGTTTCATATTTTATATGAGAATGTTACTAAACAGGTATTTCTTTCACATGATTGCGCTCTGATCGTGACGCTCTTTTTTTTCTTTTTTTTTTCCCCCTGTTTAGGGCCTGCAAAAACACATTTCATTCTCTATATCCTGGTTAGTTTTTTTTTTGTTGTTGTTCGACTCCTATGTATCTCCTTTCTCTTCCTTTGCCTTGCCTGCACCTTACAGCCCTAGTGTAAATGAATTCAACCCGAGAACCATCCTAGAAGCTTTTGGGAGACTCTTTTCACTTGTAAATAGCTGTACAAAGAAAATACTGTCTGTTTGCTAGGAGGCATGGAGTTAAAACAAAACAACGAAACGAGTTATACAATGTTTCCAATGAAGAAATAACGGTTAAGAAAAAGATTTTGATAGATGAAACTCTAAAAAAGAACAAAAAAAAAAATCTGTGTACAAATATTTGACTGTATAATATAAAAGGAGAAAGAGCTTAATGTATTTGTTGTGAATATGAAAAACTGATATATTAAAGACGTGCATGAAAACCTGGGATTTGTCTTTATTTATTTATTTTTTGCGCTTATTTATAAGTGAAATTATTCAGATGGTAAAAACAGCAGAGTAGTACCAAACAGGATGAGATCATTTATTCACTCTAACTACTTGTACAGTTAGGTATTTGTTATAAAGCTGACTGTAGCAAGTCTCTGGATTTTCTTTATATAGGGCATATGTTAAATGCAGATGGTTGGAGCTCAGTGGGAGGTAGTAACTTGGGGGTTTAGACATTGGACTCGGCTCAGAAGGTCATGAGTTCAAACCCCAGCAGCACCAAGCTGCTACTGCTAGGCCCTTGAGAAAGGCCCTTAACTGCTCAGTTGTGAGCTGTTCTGGATAAGAGTGTCTGCCAAATGCCATAAATGTTGGCAATGCATTAAAATAATATGAATAAATAATTACATGTTAATTAATTTACATAAAACTAGTAAACATTTGTAATTAAATCTAGCCTTTATTAGAATCATTTTTCTTACATTGATAAAGTAATTTCTTATAGACCTTATTAACCTAAAGAAATTATCATAATAAAGGCTCTTTGAACTTTCTAATGTCAAGGAAATTGAGGTATCCCCTGGATAGTTTGAAACCACACTGTCATGAGAAAACAGTTTTTTTTGGAGATGACTACCACATTTACACTATCAGTATGAAAACCACAAAGCCCCTGGTGCCATGAGGAAGAGAGACACTCCTTGTATGTCATGGTAAGGGCAGTGTGTTTAGGCCATGCATCTGAGGACTGTAACTTGTTGAGAGTGTACAGGAGGATGGAATAGCCGTTGTTCAGTGCTAATAGAACCATAAAATGCCACATGTAATGTTTTGCTGCTTTACTCTGGTGATGCTTGGGCAAAGCTTTTTTTCAGATCTAAAATAGCACATCTGTTTGCAGATGTCACATCACAGCAATCCAATAACTGGACAAACCAGCAAGTGGCAGCGTCTCAGAGTATTAATGGCACAGAAACTGGAGTACCCGAGTGGCTTCCATTTGACTTCTATCATAAAACCCAGCTCAGTGGAGCATTGCCGTTATGGTTCACCTTCTCCTGTCTCGTCTCTATCACTTTTAGGGTCTAGGTTACCGCTCTTAACAAGTTTTCACTAGATTGCTGAGTTTCACTGGGTGGCTACATTTTGGTTGTTCCAGACTTTTTATTTAAGATTTGTGGAGGCCAGTTTGCTTGTGGGAACAGTCAATTCAGCAGAATTTCTTTTAGTGTTCCCCAGTCTAGTTTTAGGCTTGAGTGCAGGCAGATTTCTGAGCTGTTAGGCCTTATATGGACAAGTGTGTGTGCCATTTCAAATCATGTCCAAATCAATCGAATTTGGCACAGCTGGATTCCAACCTAAGATGGTCTAGAGAAATAGGTTGCAACTGACCTCAATTTCAAGTCTCACAGCCAAGGGAATAAATACTTATTATAATACCACCTTTGTTATTTATTTATTTATTTTTATAAATATGACTTTTGCTTTGCCAGTATAGTGTATGGATTCTGGATTGCTATAAAAGTTTTACAGAAAAAAAGCTTGAAGCATATGTGAAAAGGTGAAGGGGTCTGAATACTTCTAGTGCGCACTGTTTTTATTATGAAATATTTCTACTTTTATTTGCTGGTTATTACAGGTATTTTAAAAGGTCATTATTCTTCTCTGTCTGTCTCTGTCTCTCTATTTATCTTTTTCTCTTTCTCTCTCATTCATTGGGTTATTTATTTATTTATTTATTTATTTATTTATTTTATTTTGAGCAATTACAACCTATTTTTTCCTGGTCAACGGTTGTCAGAGGTTACGGTTTCTAGTCCAGTAGAAATCCATGGTATGGTGATGACTCCCACTCTTCAGTAAACTTTTGTGGAAAAAAAAGGATTTTCTGAAAGAACAGAAAAGCTCCTTGTGAAGTAAAAAGAGAACGTGCTCAGTCTCCACAGGACTGCTTTAAAACTGCTTTAGTGACTACACAACAAGAGCCCTTAAATACTATATTTTTAAAATAGCTGACTTTTTAGCATTATAGAATTGTTTTAATTATTTTTTTATTTGAACGGTAAGTGCCAAAAAACAGCATTTATTTAATTCTTTAAATAACATTTGTCCAGTATGAATCTTAAACCTTTAACTTATTTGATTCCTGCCTGCAATAAATTAATTTATAAACAATGAAAATAATGTCATTAAATGTCATTCTGCTATATCTCATGCATATTTAAAAGCCTGATTTGAATATGTAAAATACACAGCTACTACTTCATACACAGCTACTACCTCTTTGGTGTTATTTGCAAGTGATATAACTCTAGTTTGATATTAGCATGCTAATTGCATTTACATTTTTGTAACAAACTTGATTTTGTAAATATTTATTGTGAATTATCTAGACCAAGCATGTCTGGTTTTGCTAGTTGTGGTAAGGCTAATGATAGAGTTGCAGATTTTAGAACTGATTAATCAGTTCATTCTCCTGCAAAGATTAAATAATTTAGCATTAACATAAAAGACACAATGAGAGGCGAAATGTAAATACTTATAAAGACTAGTCCTTTACAGGGATAACATAAGGTGATGCATTTCAGCTTCCTTAAATAGCCATTTTGTTGGTCTTGAAAATTAAAATAAAAAATCATAACAATCATATTTTTTTTTACATCAGGCAATAGAATTTTTAAAGGCAGAAAATTATTTTTAAGATTATTGTGGGATCCAAACAAAAAAAAATTAATGCTGTGTAATTCTATAAATCTTTAATACTTTAAGAAAAATAAATGATTCAAATAAGAGAACGTTTTCTGTCACTTGTTTCAGTTTTTTTTTTTTTTATTATTAATATTTTTTTTTTTTTTTTACGAAAACAAGTTCTAGAGTTTTTTAAACCTCCAGAAAGGACTTCTGCCATTAAACAAAGACAGAAAGACCGAAATGAATACAGATTTGTGGTCTGATCTCAGGAGCATGAACCCCACTTGGAGAACCACTGTTGTAGGCTATAAAACAAATTAAAGTGTCTAAACATATACTAGGTTATAAAAATTTACTTTATAAATTCTTAAACCATTACATTATTTCCCCTAACAATATTTTTTTATTTGTGAATTAAAGTGTTGTCCACCTTCGTTCATGCAACTGTGTCATAATATTAAAAGACACACACTTTAATGAAGTTTCATGGCCTTGGCGATACTGGACTGAGGATTTGCGTATTGCTCTGAAGTAACCTAATTGGCCCGGCTGAACAGTCAGTCCACAGTAGGAGTCTTGATAAATATTAAACAGTATTTTACCTTTTTTTTTTTGACATTGACAAAACCAGTGGCAGAACTGTAATAATTTCTGCTTACTCCAAATAATATTTAGTGGGTGTTGTAAGTGGTCAAGCAAATGGACTAAATGCTAACTCAGGACACCAAAGCAAACTCTTGTGAATACAGTAGATCCTCCTCCTCTTCTTCTTCTTCATCTTTTTTTCTAAGTTCTCCATAAGTGCAATTGGCTTACAGAGATAGATGAATGCTTTTAATAAGAAGTGATGACTACTGCAGTAAAGAGGAACCAAAAGTACAGCACACCACCACCAATAACTCAAAACAGTATTTTGAGATTTAAGAACATAATAGTGGACATATGAATATTATAATAAAGCATCGAAGCTCCTTCCCTGTTCACTGACTGTTAGCAAGTAGAAATTGTAGAGAATTGCTGTGAAATAAAAATGAACCCATTAAGAATGAACTAAGAATGTACTTTCAAATACAGGTAGTCCGACAGATCGGTCGTAACACGATTTGGTCGTAAGTTAAATAGGCTATATGTACAGTACTGTGAAATGATGCCGGAAGCCGGTGCGCGCTGCCGGAAATTATGCACGCCGCGGGCAGCGATTGTCGTCGTAAAGCCGAACGATCGTAAGTCGCATAGGTCGTAAGTCGACGATTACCTGTATTCTTAAAAAGTTAAAATGCAACTAGGGCATTAAGCAAGCCATATGGCATTACTAATTATTTATACTTTCTAGAATATGTTGTTAATATTGGCTTTTTTTTTTTTTTTTTTTAGACAAAGTTATATGCACAAGATATTGTGTGTTCAAGTTTGACAAGGCATCGTGCACACACATTCACAGTTATGGGCATTTTATTCTAGCCACTCCATGTCCCTGTATGTTTCTGGGAGTTGGGGGTAAACTGGACTATTAACAAGGCTAGTATGTCTGATGATATAAGGACCTAAATACCTTTTTCTTAAGAGCTTGAATTTATAGTGTAGGATATTATACTCATGTGATGAGTGATCAATGTAGCTGATGTTGCAAACTGCTTCTTCAGCACTGTTCCGGAAGAATGTTAGCTATTCTTTTTTTTTGTTTGGTTTTTTTTAATTTCAACAGAAGTGTATATAATAAAAGTATAGGTTAATAAAAAATGTCTGGCTCATTTTATCCACTATTTGAGCCAGGATATGAAATTCTAGATCATATTTAGCTGTTGGAAATTGAAAGTAATAGTTTTCGAAAGGTTCTTTCTTTATAGTAGAGATAAAAGATTTTCAGTAACAGAGTAGGAAAATTGCTCAAATATTTTACCTCTATTTTAAACTTTTAGTCCCTTCAGGTGCATCCTAGATAAAAGAGGAGTTTTTTAAGGCAATCAGGAAAGAATCTGAGTTGAGGTTGGTGGGCAAAATAACAAGCATTGCAAGACATTAGGCCAGATCACTGTCAGACGTATCAGGGAAAAGCGAGCAACATGGGATATGATGAAATTACAGGAGAATTATACTCCGTCGAGATCTTGTAGCCTTCTATGCCTTGACTATGCGTTGTCTCATTTTTACTGTGTACTGTGTACCACTGTGTATAGTAGAAATGACAATAAAAGCCTCTTGACTTGACTTGACTTGACTCTTGACTCGGGTGGAATGTTGTCAGTTGAGTTCTCTGACCTATGAGATTTGATGTGTCAGTTTATTTTTATGTGTATGACAGTGTGATGTTCCTCGAGCCACCACAGTAAATTTAAAACAGCTGTCTTCTAACAATCTTCAACCAGACTAGTGGAGATATTTAGTTCAAACAGGTACAAACTGGTAAAAAAAAAAAAAGCAATGCAATACAAACAGATTAAAAGGCAATCAGGGCAAAGATGTAAAAAGAAATTCTGAAATCAAGTCAGTTGGAGTGATTAATTGGCAGAGACAGAGGAAGTCATTTTAGACTGGGCTTTTCTGGGAACTGGATTAATGATAAAAGCAATCTGTACTTTTACAAATTGGTACTAAAAGAATCTTGACAAAATGGTTAAATTATGATCATTTTATTGGCTGTACACAAACGCATGTCATTGAACAATTGCACTGTAGCAGAAGTGACATTCTTTTTTTTTTCAAATGATAAAGTCAACCACATCCCTTTATATTTACACTAAGTTTAATAGATATACTTCTATATACGTATCCTTTGTACAATGTACAATTTTGCAATCGAGTGAAATAAAGATAGCAAACTAAGTCCCTCAGATTCAGTCAAAAGCATGCAAGTTTTGTGTAATAGAGACATCAAAGAAAACCACGGCACCCAGCCGCGCTGTCTGTAAGCATGTCTTAATAGCAGCCAAAGCGGACAAAAGTCAAAGCCAAGACACAATGAGCAAGTTGTTATTTTTGTCTGAAGAAGTTTGTTTAAGGATCCACTAACAACCACAATGGCCTCTAGTTTTTAACTGGTCCTCAGTTAATAGGTAATTAGTGTAGTACTGAACTACAGGACTATTCAACTAATCAATAAAGACTTAGTAAGACAACTGTTCCCAGTGTCCCTCATATGCCACAATCACAAAGATCATACCTTTCTTAAGAGTTGATTAAATGTTAATGCAATATTGCTTTCACAACCTTATTTCCAGCAGGTGCAACGAACAAAAAGAGCCATCAGGAGATAGAAAAAGTTCAAACATGGACTGCTTAAAACTTATCCATTTGTCTGTGGGTTTGCGTGTGTTGAAACTGTTGCGATACATTTTGGCGCACATACATGAGAAAAACAGTGACATTTGACCGAAAAGTGAGAATGGCAGAAAAAGAAAACAAACAAAAAAAGATACGATTGTCTTAGCTACAACAGAACAGCTGAAAGGAGTGTAACAATATGACATATATTGTAAGAAAATAAAGCTACTATGATTTCAAATAAAATAATCTTCACAGTTTATAATTATTTGCATCACGATATCATCCCTTTGTTAGCTACATATGAATAAACTCTTTCAACTCTCTTTAAATCTCTTATTACACATCGGAAACAGGAAGATCAACCAACCTTCTTGTCCTCTTAAACATTCCCGTCTGTCATGTACAGGCTCCTGTTACATTAAATGTTCATAACAAACATTCGATTCATCATTAAATCTCAGTTTACATTTCTTGAAGGTTCCATACCAACGCTTTATATTTTTATGTGCGCAATGTATATAATACATGATATACTGGGATTACTGGGTTGCCAATACGGGTGCAAATAATAACAAAGACAAAATGGACAAACAGACCATCGTCTTGAATTTCCTTTCAATACAAGCAGTAACTTCAGATGTTCTTTGGATGAAGTGCCTTATCAGTTTTTCCTATACATTAGTTACTTTGGGTTCAGTATGTGGAAACACACGCGCGCACACACACACACACACACACACACACACACACACACACACACACACACACACACACACACACACACACACACACACATGCTGGTATTACATTCCTTTGACAGTTTAACACTGACATTAAAGGAAACAAAAAAAAGAAAACATCCTAAAAAAATAAATAACTAAAAAAAAAACGAACAAAAACACACAACATGCATTTTGGCAAATGACATAATTGCACAATTAAAACAGCAACACTTGAGCTTGGCGTCACGTAGAACCAAAGCAGAGGTGCAGATGTGAATTTGCAGTATGTACACTTCATAGAGTCAAAGTGGTACTGACCAGTGTGTTGGCATCTTCCTGTAAAAGTTTTTTTTTCTATTCGCAGTCAATGAAACGCTCGTCTCCTGCACCAGAGCAAACTGCACAAACACTTTTGCGTCCACAGTTTGGAAATTTAAGTGGTCGTCCTTTAATGACATAATGACAGAGTTCGGTAAAACTGTTTTTTTTTTTTTTAGATTCCCTTTATGTTTTTTTTTTTATTACAAAATGTAAAGGCTGCAAAGGGCCCATGCAGTTTATTGAAGTAGAATATTGATTTTTTTACACAACCTCAAGGCAAGGATGAGCTGCTCAGTTTTCAGTGTACTAAGCACAGTGGTGGTTTCATAGGTCATTAAAACTGGGCAGAAAGGAACGGGGACATGGAGCACAGGACTTCCTACAGTGAGGACAGCATGTTACCTAGGAGAGGACAATTAGCCAGGGTGGTATGACAGACTGCTTTTTAACTACAGACCTTATCCATCGTTAAATACGATTAGCTGGCCAATCTTTCTGCACAAAAAAATCTGTTAATGTTTTTCACTGTTTGCTAACTAATTTATGGAACCCACAGTTCCAGACTAATCCTTATTTACTGCTACAAATAAAGTCAATTCAAACAAAAGTTATAGCATAAATAAATAGCGTCTCTATCATTTCTGAACAGCACATTGGCAACATAGTCTACTTTAATTAGCTCAAGCAGATCGGTTCAATGGATTAGTCTGTTCCTATAGCATACTTTCTGATTGATGCATTCTTTATCTTGAATGTGAAAAACTTTACGTAATATTTTGATGTTGGACAACCGATCCGAAAAAGATAATGTGAGGGAAACGCAGTGACTGAACCGCAATTCATAGTTTTTCCCTTATTGACTAGTTGCAGTGTCCACAAAAGCTTTAAGCAGAGTGAAAATGACATCTTTAGTGGTAACGTCTGTTTTTGTGCCCGGTAATTACATGTCAGAACGCCAGTTAAGTGTTTGTATGACACATAATGTATCCTGTGAAATGGCACACTTGCCTCTGAAGTTAAAAAACAGACCTGTGACCTCTTGGTACAGATCAGATGTTATAACTGCTCACAAACAATCATCCTAGAAATCAGCCGAAGGAGCAGACAATGAATCCAAATTTGTTATATAGCAGGCCGAAAAATGTGAAAAGGGGTTAATTCTTGGATCTAATCAGACGACAGAGCCCTTGGAAGAGGAAAGATGGATGGAGTGGATACGAGTGGCCAGAGTTTGTTCCACATCCTGGAGCACGTCGTAGGAAGGGCCTGGGACTGGGCCGGGGCTCTCAGCAGGTATCTCATAGAGGAGCTGCTTAAAGTTCTCTAGCTCAATCAGGAGCACCATGTTCTTTAGAAAATAGCCTTCGATGAAGGTTGACAGCTCTGTGGCCCCCAGGAACTGGGAAACAATTTGAAATGAGAACAGTTACTGCATTCAGGGAAGAATTCATAGATAAAAAAACAAAATAATTGACAGATAAGAAAAAATATTTAACACCTTGCTAGCTGAGAGTGATTTCCTCACAGGTTTTGATTAGCACTGATGTGTGAGATAGCGTGATGGACATAAGCCTGATCGATTCCGAATATAATCAGATAGCTGTCAAAAGTCATTAAATAGAAAAGTTTTGGAGCTAACAAGACTTTTTCAAGAATGTTCATTGTGGTTGAGATTCTGATAATACTAGTAAAAAAAAAAAAAAATAATTGTTTTCTTTTTAATTTAACAAAATATTTTATTACATAATGTTTCATTTATAATTTGAACAAAAGTCTGAGGACACCTGACCATAAGATTCGTATGTGCTTTTTTTGAACATCCGATTCGACATTTAGTTCTAAACTCTCTAGCATGTCACTCAAAATCTTCCACTTGTACCCGTGTGACGCATATTTTCACCAAACACTTATTGTGCATTTTTAGGTTTAGGTCTCCTTGTTTAAGTGAGGGGAACATTTATTGCTACCTCATTCAAAGACATTCTATACAGTTGTGTGCCTCCAAGTTTGTGGTAACAGTTTGAGGATGAACCATATATGACTGTTCAAGTCAGGTGTCCCAATACTTTTGTCCATATTGTGTATATTATCAGTAACAACTTGTGTGAAATGTTGTTTCTGATAATATACATAGTATGAATTTTAGAATCAATTAGTATTTTTTACATTTAGCTGGAATGCATGTGTGTAGCTGGCATGGACACCACAAGGGTCCAACTTTACCAGTGTGCTGTTTGATAGAATACTACTAAATGAATTTGTAAACTATTTGTACAAAGCCTTTTAATATGGTCAGTGTCACAATATTTCAAAAACTGTGTTGCATCCTACATACTGTCTACTAAAAAGTTCCCATTTCAATTTCGAATTTTTCCAAACAAACTTTTTTGTGTATTTCTAGCTTTGAATAAACTAATATAAACAAATCATAGATTCCCAGTGTGATATCAGACTTTTGGACACCACAGTATGCACCAAAAACACATTTCCCCATCTCAGGTCAGTAGAGTCTGAAATGTTATTTTTTTTTCAGAATCAAAAGTGTAGAAAATGTCAATATTTTATTACGTGAAGCTTTTTCCAAGGCCAGTAATGTACTATTGAATATAATCGGAGCGGCAGAGGCTCGCTGGTTGATCTTTTTTCAGCTAGTGTTGAAAAGCTCGTAAAGGACCTTAAAAGATTTTTTAAATATGTTTTCTCACCTTGGCATGTTTGTAAATGTCCACGCAAGTTTCTATGGTGATGTTCTTGGAGCAGATGATCTCACAGTGTCGCTGGAGGGCCTCAAGCTGGAAGAACTTGGCTGCAGAGAGGAGCTGCAAAAAAAAAAATAGCCGAGACAGGATTTAATGATCAGGTTTTCGGCTCATGCTAATAGGAGGTGAGCGATTTATATGGAAGTTAACAATGTATTGAATCCTCACTGATGGAGCCAACTGGGTAGAATACATTTTGTTATGGTTATACTTTCTGCATGCTTATAAAAACGAAAAACTTTAGTGACAAATCAAGATGATTTAATTGCTTAGCTAGTTGGAAATCAAAGCTTGAGAGCCATCCTGTCTTTCAGGACACTCTATTAGATCTACTAATTAAGGAAGACACATGGATGGATGAAGAGATGTATGATGTGTAAAGTAATACAGAGAAGGGAAACGCTCCTGTAATACCTCCATGACTTCGGTGTTTCTGATGTGTAGTGATTCAGTGCCACCACAGTACAGGTACTGCATCACCAACTGAAACACAAACAACGTGTATTGTAAATGATACAGCAGAACAGTCCACAAACCACAGTGTTTAACTGCATCCATGCGCAAAATGCATTCCAACCTGAAAAATGTTGTACTTGACATGACTGATTTCAATGCATGTGTTCTCTGCAGCGGGTCGATTCGAGAGCAGAGACTTAAACCTAAATGGTGAAAAAAACAAAACAACAGTTTTCATTAAAACAAGCTTTATATTTGAAAGGATTAAGGCTATTATATGATACTCTTCATTTACATTTAAAAACGCATTTTTTATATATACAATAATCTACCTCCAGTTCAATTCAATTACCTTGCAGATGCTGTAAAGAGCAGAACCTTGTGGGCATAAAACGGTTTCCCTTCCACCAGGAATGTCACATCTGACATCTCTTTATTATTCAGGAAATGTGGATCTTAATTTAAGAGAACATTCAGAAGATTTACACACAGGCAAGAACTGTTTGCAATAATCTATATGTTCTGTCATCCCATATGTGATGACAAGATGGCAGTAGTGTTCCTCCAAAACTGGAAAAATGCTTTCAGTTCACCCTGGGTTTCCTCCCCCTTATTCTCTGATGGTAAAACTACAGTGTTTTGCTACATTCTCTTAAAAAAAACAAAAAAAACAAAAAAAAAACATGTATAAGGCTTGCTAACTCCAAAATAATTCCCAAATTCCCCTCCATCAACATTAGGTAGATTACAGAAAAAAAGATGAAAATGTGGTGATCTTTATAAAAACAGCTACATGACAGAACATTTCCCACGTCCCACTGTAAGGAAAATAATTAAAGAGGTTTCAAACAAACAGCACTGTAATTAATCTGAATGGAAGAGGAGGCAATCCTATTTTGTCCATAGTCAGCAAAGAGAATATTGACAATTGTCTGAAGATTACCGCTGGATATTTCTGGTGCTTTCTTTAGGTCATAATTTCTCCCAATCTATTATTAGATACCAACTCTATGCCAATACACATTTTTTTAAGAAGGCATGACCACAAGGCCTGTTTTTTTTTTGTTCAAAAACTTAACATAGAGTTCAATAGATGCTTCTGGCACTTTGACTGGAAGCAGGTTTTTTGTTCAAATGAGACCAAAATAAAGATTTTTGGCAACAAGAACATAATATTTGTTGTACAGTTGTATAAAAAGAACGTAATCCTCACTGGCCAGTTTGTGTTTTTTTTCCCCAAAACATACTGGAATTAATGGGGTCATCGATTTATTTTGAACAAAGTACTAAATACAGGTGTGGCAAGAATTGAAGGAACTATGGGAACATAACAAGCATATATACATAATCACTTTCAATGGGTTATATAGTAAGTTGAGAATCATAGTAGGTAAACACAATGAGTAACAGACAAATGATGTGGAAACCAAAACCCAAAACAAAGGCAAATAGCAAAATATAAAAAGAAGCACAAGTTACACAGGGAATGAAAAACATGACATGTATGTAACCAGTACTGGGAACTATGACAAATAGTGATTTTCTATAAAAGCATTTGCCAGGGTCCTGACAAGTCTGGAGTTGACTGTATTTCACTATCACTATTGAATAAAAACCTGCATCTAGATAAACTCCACACATTAATAGAAGGTACGTGTAGATTCAACATCTGAAACTAATAAATAGTGGATAGTAAATAGTGCAAAACTATAGTCAAGTGATTTTAAAGTAGGTCAGCGGTGTGTTACTTACCCAGTCGTGAGGTTTGTTTCTTTTTGATCTCTGTCAGCTTGGGGATTGGAAATGGCCCATAGCATTGGGTGAAGATTACAGCTAGCTGCTGGCTGATGACTTCGTTCTGTATATTATAGACACGCACACACAGGAAGAATCACGAAAGCAGGTAAAATGATCAAACATTTACAAGCCCCGACGAATAAATTCACACAGATTCTTTACACAGACCTAAAATAATGTCTATTTAGACCTCATACAGCTTTCAGTAAAATGTATGTTGTGAGTGGCAGCAGAGGGTGGGTGGGTAAGCCTTTAAGCTGTTGATCTAAAGTGATCAAATCCCAGCATTGCTAAAATGCCCCATTTTGGCTCGTGAGCAGTTCCTCAAAAGCTTAGCTGTATCCTAGCTATCTAAAATTATAAGTCACAGTGGATAAAAGCATCAGCTAAAATAACTAAAATGCAAATGTTTATACATTCATATCAGACATTTCATAATTATGGGAATTTTAAGATAATGGCTTGGATTTTCAGTTCAGATAAACAAATGAATTGTTTTTATAGAAACACACACTAAACTAAATGCAGGTAGAAACTATACCACTTACAACTTGGCAGGGGTGGAAATTGTAATCGTAATTCATTTCTATATTTAGATAATATTCTAAGGGATTTGTACTTTTACACGAGTGCTCTTGAAATTGTGGAATTATACTAATGTATATTATAATTATATATTTCATTTTGCCTTTTGACTCCTAAAATGTTCTCCTTTATAGTATGTTATACATTTGAAAATCCTTTTCTTTCTTTCCAACCAATACATGAACACAAGTATCCCGTTTATACAAGCCAATTTGTCATTTTCAGTGACCTTCACATTTAACACAATATACTGGGCGCGGTCCATATGCATTTTCATATGCATTTGGATAAGCCACCAGACTCTGGTGAGGACCTATATACTGAGGCATTTGCTTCCCTAGAAGGCCCAAACTCTTATCTTTAAAAAAATATATATATAATTTTAGAGTGATTATTGCTAATTTGTTAATGCTAACTGGTTATATTTAACTATGTTAGCCTGATTTCTTTGCTAATTCAAAGACTAGCATTGACTCCAGTTACTGTCCCAGATTGAACATGGAAAATTCTAACTATGGTAAATATTAGTTATTTATAGAATAAATTAATGCCTATAAATGTATATGACCAGTGAAATGACTGAGATTGCCATATGGCATAGTGTGCTTCCATTTTTAATTAAGTAAAATCTTGAAATGTATAAATTCTCAGTACCTTTTCCACCCTTGCTACAGTCACTACTAAAACAGAAGTACAATTATGATACATAGACTAATAAAGTTAGTTATATTTTCTTATTATCCTGCCTGCTTTAAACATAAAAACAAAGGGTTCTTTTGTATGTTTCTTTGTAACTTGATTTCACACAGTTTCACGTGATAGCTTTTTTAGAATGCTTCATGTTCACAATTTGTAATTATGATTGCAACAAAAGTGTAAATGCAAGCTAAAAGCACATAATTACAGTAATTCTGACATTTTGTGAACTATTAACACTGAATTGGTGCACAGTGAACCACCTAATAGACTCGACATGTGAGTGGTGAAGATTTGGCTAAAAACAGATGGCAGTCTTGGTTCTTTAAAATTGTGCACAATATTGAGTGTGGACATTACATTGTAATTATTGACAAAAATGTATTATATTGTCTATAATATTGTCTGCATTTCACCATGAAATTCATATTTTGGAGTAAATAAGAGATTTAAGGGGAATATTAAAATAAAATGTTAATAAAATACACTTATAATGCCACTCCCAAGAGCAGCCATTGTGTTTTACAACCTTTGACAGACATAATGAATAGAAAATAAAAACAAAAAAACACTGAGCAGAAAAAACAGTAAGCATATAAAAATACTGTCTAATGTAAAGCTTTCTTTAGCCTTCTTCCCAACTGTTAATAGAATCGGCTGTACACTACTATGTCATCAAAGTGGTATTTTTTATTCTGGCAAACAATTTATTGTGGGTGGTTTCCAGAATTCCAAACTGAGACAAATTAGCATTAATAGCAAACAAATATAATTAACATGGTTATGACTAATGATGAATATCAACCTAAATATATTTCCAGTATGTTAGGCTATTATTCAGAGCTTATATTCTTCCTGCCCATCCTTATATTAGTAAATGGAACAGATGTCAATCGTATATTTGAAGTTTAAAGCTCTAGAAATTATACTGAGGACCCTGTATGCTATCGCCACAAAACTAAATTCTCTAAAACTAAACTTGAACAGTTGAACTACAACCATCCTGCTTGCAACCTTACACTCTATCACATTTCTTTTCTTTTATATATGCATCTTCTTTTTCATTATAATGTTGAATGAATTTTTGTAAAGTTTGTTTGATGTATTTCACTCTAGGATGAATACAGTGATGGATCTATCTATCTATCTATCTATCTATCTATCTATCTATCTATCTATCTATCTATCTATCTATCTATCTATCTATCTACAGTGCCCTTCACAATTATTGGCACCCCTGTTTAAGATGTGGTCGTGGACTTCAAAAAATTCTCCTTTTTTTTTTAAACAACATAGAACCCAAATGCAAAAAAAGAGAAAAATCCAACCTTTCATTTAAGTACATTACTTTGGTGGTAAAAAAAAATCACACATTTAGAAAAAAAAAAAAAACTTGAAATCATGTGTCCCACAATTATTGGCACCCCTAACAATTCCTCTGAAAAATTTAATTGTTTTTTTTTTTTAATATATTTTTCTGTAGTTGCTAAGTTTGGTCAGGGTATCTAGGGACTTTTAATTAGTAATTCATGATTTCCTGTTTCCCTGGGGTATAAATATGACGTGACACAGAGGCCTAATTCTCTTACCCATTTGTCAACATGGCAAAGACAAGAGAACACACCATTCAAGTAAGGCAGATGTGTGTCGACCTTCATAAGTCAGGCAATGGCTACAAGAAAATAGCCACTCGCCTTAACTTGCCGGTATCTACACTCAGAGGAATCATTAAGAAGTTTAAAACAACTGGAACAGTGACAAACAAGGCTGGAAGAGGTCCCAAGTTTATCTTGCCACAACGCACAGTGAGGAGGATGGTAAGAGAAGTAAAAAAATTTCCCAAGCTCACCGTCACAGAATTGCATCAAAGAGTGCATCTTGGGGTCACAGAGTCTCCAAAACAACCATCAGACGCTCTCTACATGCCAACAAGCTGTTTGGGAGGCATGCAAGGAAAAAGCCTTTTCTCACTAACACTCACAAACGTAAACGTCTGGAGTTTGCTAAGCGGTACTGGGACTTCAACTGGGATCGTGTGCTTTGGTCAGATGAGACTAAGATTGAGCTTTTTGGCAACAAACACTCTAAGTGGGTCTGGCGTAAAACAAAAGATGAGTATGCCGAAAAGCACCTCATGCCCACCGTGAAGTATGGTGGAGGATCTGTGATGCTGTGGGCCTGTTTCTCTTCCAAAGGCCCTGGGAACCTTGTTAGGGTGCATGGCATTATGAACGCTTTGAAGTACCAGGATATTTTAAATAAAAACCTGATGGCCTCTGCCAGAAAGCTGAAGATGGGTCGTCATTGGGTCTTTCAGCAGGATAATGATCCAAAACATGTGGCAAAATCTACACAAAAGTGGTTCAGCAGTCACAAACTCAAGGTCCTCCCATGGCCATCTCAGTCCCCAGACCTCAACCCAATCGAAAACCTGTGGGGCGAGCTAAAGAGAAGACTGCATAAGAGAGGACCCAGGACACTGGATGATCTAGAAAGATTGAGCAAAGAAGAATGGTCAAAAATCCCTCTCTCTGTGTTCTCCAATCTTGTGAAATGTTATAGGAGGAGATTAAGTGCTGTCTTGTTGGCAAAAGGAGGTTGTACAAAGTATTAACATCAGGGGTGCCAATAATTGTGGCACACATGATTTCAAGTTTTTTTTTTTTTCTAAATGTGTGATTTTTTTACCACCAAAGTAATGTACTTAAATAAAAGGTTGGATTTTTCTCTTTTTTTGCATTTGGGTTCTATGTTGATGTATTTCCCATATAAAAAAAATCCATAAATATTTCTGCTTTATCAGATTGCAATTTTTTTTTGGTTTTTTTTACAATTCATTAATTAAAATATTTATTTAGCAATTTTGTTGGCACATTAGACAGATTTGTTAGACTTGTATCACCCCTACTCTTACTGGACTTAATATTACTAGAATTATGGACCATGGCTGTGTCAAAGGCATTTCCTGGTTGGGTTTTCCTGCCTGTGTTGCTACATGCTCAGTTGCTCAAGTCTTAACCACCTCCAGGTCATTATACTTAAATAATGTGCATTGGCAAGCAATTATTATATTATCTCTTAAGCTGAGCCACTGTGTGTCAGAAGTTTGTATTACTCTTCTTGAGTATTTACTGTCATTTTTTTTTTAACATAAGCTGCTGTCTCATTGTGAGTGTTCTTAAAACTAATAATTTACTGTATATCAGTGCACATGCTGCAATGACTTTCAGTAAAATATCATGTACTATGTATATCATGTCAGAAAGTATGTACTCAGAGGAGTAAGTGTGAACCTTGCTGGCTCGGAGGATCTGGAACATGAGTGGTAGGCCATGTGTGATGAGTTCTTCGGTGTACTCGTCCTCCTGGATGCAGCTAAAGTCTTTAAGCAGGCCCTGGATCAGCGGCCGTCGCTGCTGCAGAAAGCACGTCTTCAGAGACTCCAGCCATGTGTGCAGAGTCCACGGCACACCTACACACACCACCAACACTCATCTGTCACTCTATGGCATCTTTGCATAAATCAGTTTCACCCCTAGCAGTGGTAAATTATCTCTGCCAACTGCTGTACTATGTCAGTACTAGCCCATGCAGTAGTGGGAAATGAGGCAGTGAAGGCATGCGATAATCAAAATTAATGAGTACTGTGACAGGCTGCAGATGTGATGGCAGTCGTGCAGTGTGGTTACTAACCCAAGCTGCGGATGTCTATGGTAATGTCCACATGGCCGTGTTCGGCGCTGTGGTACATGGCCTCTCGGAGGGCCCTCAGTTTCGCCTTGCCTGTGCGCAGTGTGCCCTCCGAGTGGCTTGTTCGTTTCTCCTTGACAGCCTCCGAGCCCTCAGCCAGGATCTCCTCAAGAGACATCATGTCGCCTTTGTCCTTCTCCGACTGTGACAGAAGCTTCCGGAAAACATTCCTGCACAAAAACACCCCGACTTAGCTTTCTCAACATTCATACAGAAGTGAAATGTACAGTAATGGAAGACACATTATGCCTAAAACACAATTGCTGAGATTAGGGAAATTATTAATTTACTACAATTAACTTCTGAGAACATTTGGTTAATGCGAACACCGGGAGAGAGATGCTCCATTACTTTCACACATTTCATGATATTTCATATCCCCACGCGTCTTGCTTAGCTATCCAGCTAAAAATGATGAACGCAGAACTGAACAACTGTTTTTACCAACAGAAAGATGAGCTGGAGTTGCACACTGTAAAATATCTTGTGCATTTTCAAAACATGTCGAGCCCATTAATATTTATGACTCATTTATCAAGAAATGAAAATAATAATTTAGCACATTTTACCACCATCTGCTCTGAGGCATGACTACAACTTGGTAAAGTACACTCTGACTCTAAGGATGCCTGGTTTGATTCACGCAAAGCAACAAATCAACACGAGTCTTGTTGTCTCAAATGTCTCAGGGGCTTGATGTACAATAATGCAGGTTCTTTGAGCTTGGCTCAGGCTGCAATATTGTTCCAATCCAAATGTGACTAAGTGATTGCCTTAAGATTGCAACAAAAAAGCCAGATGTCTAATGCATTTGATTCTTGAGTCGAATTGTTACGGCGAATTTCAATAAGCCTGCATTATGCAGTGCTGAGCCTGTGTGTGAGTGAAAGAGTGGGTGTCCACATTGATGCACTTTACAATTCCTATGCATTGGGGAATGATGCTTCTGAAAATGTATTTGATCCAGTCCTGTTAAACAACAGCTGGTAATAATAATAATAATAATAATTATTATTATTATTAATACAAAATTGTTCTGTTTCATCCAGTTATTTCAAATAATTGTATTTGATTGTATATATATATATTTTTTTATAACACGTATAACACAATAAATCACTAGTCATGAAAATCTTGGACAAGAAACTTGTGCTAGACATGGGTGCATTATGTTGATTCACTGATTGCATCACATTAACATAGCTGAAATATTTTTTATTACGGATTTGTCATTGTTACTGTTTGTAAGAGATTTAGAGACCATATTGTCATTGTTTCATGAGTTTTTTTTTCACGTGTTTTAATCCCACAGTTATGTCCTGGGTCAATCTGTCATGGCAAATAAGCACAAGGGAGGCAAAAAATCCACCAACCTCACTTGCTCACTTTGTGCGTTTGATTTCTGTTGTTCTTATATGAACATTCTCCAATGCTAATGAAATAAATTCTCCCTTAAAATCACAATAATTTGAATGAAATGATGATTGAAGGACTTAATTTTGACTTGTGGCAGGACTAAATTTTAAGATTTTCCGGAAAACTGCAAAAATTTGCTTATCTGCTTAAATATTATACACTGTCTATTACTTTCAATAGTAAACAACAGTTTCCTTATTTGGAAAAGACACTGATGTTTAAAAAAATTTAAAAAAAAAAAATAAAATAAAATTGGTAATATTCTGCTAATTGCTTTACTGTTGTTTTTGTGAATTTGTGAATGAATTACTTCCTTTCAGGGTGTTCCATTGTTTCTAGAGCTCAATATAAAAAAGCAACCAAAAGATCCTTTTGGTTTACATTTACATGTGATTGTTTTTAGTGCTTAGGAAATGAATATAAAAAGAAAGCCCCTGTGGCATTCTGGTATAGCCCCACTTTCAATTCGAATCCAATAACAAAACAAATATGAATATTTTGAGCACTAAACAAATATAGATACATATAGTGGAATTGAGTGCATTTCTAATTCATTATGTTGCACTGGGAGACTGTGTGTATGTGTTTTACCTGTGCCCGTGAGCTGCAGCGAGACTGTATGAGTTCATATCCCCTAAAGGAGCTGAAGTAATGCCGTTGCGGTATGTGGTTCCAATTAAGGGGTCCGCCCCCCTCTCCAAAAGCAGACTGACCAACTCAAAATTACCTGTGAAGAAGAAATGCATGTTTTTATTCTATATACTTAGTACTGAACATCCTTTCAGTACACTCAGTACTGTTTGTCTTTATAGTATACTGTAGAACTGTAGAAAAGAACATTTCCTATGAAGTTTGCAGCTGGTTCCTCTGACGGTTTCTTCGTCATGTCTCAGAGATCTTTTCAAAATCTACATCCAAATTTTTCCAGTTTTATCCAGAAATAAAACAGAATTCACCTTGTAGTATACCTCTACTATCAAACTCTAACTCCATTTTCCCTAGTACACCAATTCTCCCGTAGTATTTTCTCTGCTGTCAACACATCTGATTAAACTCACGTTCTAATTAACAAATTAGCATAAAATGGCTTACACCTGTGTTTCACAATCACCCTGCAGTAATGCTGCAACAAAAACCTTTGTGATTCAGCACAACCATTATAGAAAAGTGCTTGTAAATGAGCTGATGTGTCGATTGATGCATGTAACAGTACGGGAGCTACTGAAGTATGCTGAAGAGGGTTATTTAAGGATTGGAACTGGAAATTAGTTATTTAGGATCTACCAGACTGTACTTGATGAATTACTGTATATAAGTTACTGTATATATATACTGTATATTTAAGCTGTCGTTATAGGCTGTTCTTACAAAAACACCTAAAAGAACAAAACAAAACAAAACCAAAAACAGACAATTAAACGAGAATAATGAGCAACCTTGAATTCTGAGTTGGAAACAGTAAAAGTAATTAGGTTTCCTCAGAAAAGTCAACTTGTGTGAATTTTACTGGGAGATAAGTACAACGAACACGGGTCTAGTTTCACTAAAGCACAGTGACATTAATATCGTCTGAAATTAAAATAGTAGGAACAGTACTGCTCACTGCCATTTAGCAATAATGTCTGTTTGACCTCTTTCACAAAAAAGGGGCTGAACCAATAACATAGTAAATAAAATGTTACGTAATGTTGGGAGCCTGAGTAGAAACAAAATGATTTAATTCCATATCATATACATGTTTGTTAAATGTCAGTAAGTTTCAGTTTAGGTAATCTGTTCTCCTTAACTGTCATGATGAAATGTAAACCTTTTTTTTTTTTAGAGATATTTGGGTTTTGAGGTAAATGCATTTTTGAACATAAGGAATCTCTAACTACATCAATGTAGATAACTAGACATTAATCCATATTAGTTTGCTATCCATATTAAATCATATATAATCCATATTAATTTGCCTATTAATTTTAATGCTATTTAGTTTTATTCTTAATATTTATTTAATTTTAAGTGAATTAGTAAATATGTACATTCCTGTAAATTGTTTTAAAAAACAATTGATGGATCAGAAAAGTTGCAAAAATGTCAACAAATAGATAGAGTAGATACGTATGGGAAAGAGTAGATACGTATGGGATAGCGTTTCCGTTTGATTTCTTTGAACGTTTAAAACCTGTGTGTACATTAGCAGATCCATTTTTTCAAGAATGGAGAGTTAAATGTTTTTTCTGCTCGGTGCAGATGTTTTCATACAGGTAATGATTTTAATCAGAAGGTGTTGATTCTAAATTATCTGCTCTGACAGCGGTGGATGGTCTATATACACACAATACATTAGTATGTACTGGTTTTATTGACATTTTATAACATTAAATAAGTTCAAAAGCATGATCTATGATTTATTTTCACACTTTGAAAACTCCTTGATTACCTCTAATTAATTCAAATTAAAGTTTTATGCAAACTCTACCCCATAACTCAATTTTTTTTTTTTATAATTTTTTATTAATTTTTTTTTTATAAGCACACAACATTTTTTATGAAGTCATGGAATACATGAAATGACCCCTTGTTTAAAGTACCATCATTCTCTCAAAACCACACTCCACCTGACAGTATTATTTATCCAGTCTGCCGAATCGGGGTTTCTTCTTGATATTGTTGCTAAAGCCTTGCCCATTAGCAATCAAAATATTTGAGCCAGAATCAATTGTTAAAATCACTGTGTACAAATAAAATTACATTTAATTGAAGTGAAGCTGTGAAATGGGGCTCGTTTTTTCCAACGACAAAGCTCCTTTCTCTCTTTTTAATCCATTCTATCTTGAATCTGCATTAATTCTCTTTATCATAATTAAACACGATTCCAGACACTGACCACATGACTCTGGTTGTAATCTTTATTCTCACTTCATGCTGTAGCAAACGGATGATGGATTTTTATATAAACAATGAGAGAAATGCCACACACGGTAATTTTGTAACCCCTCAAAAAAAAGCTCAGGGGCTGTCAGTAGGTCCAGACTTAAATGCTTCACAGGAGCATTTATTGTTTGTTTTTGTTTGATTTTTTATCATAGAAATGTGATTTATACAGTGCACTCCTACACATATTTTCAGAGATGGATAAAACATTTTTCACAGTTGACATATGGCCAATGTTCAGTGGCTTTCTCAAGCAGCAGAAGTTCATTAGGCTACAACACTTAACTCTTAAATCCTGTAAAGCTGCTTTGAGACAATGTCCGTTGTGAAAAATGCTATAGAAATAAACTTGACTTGACCATGGGTGTAGTTTTCTATACACAGATCAAAATCAGTGTTGAATTACAATAAACTACATTACACATCAGAAGCTTCTCTGTTTAAAAATGCTTGGATATGCCTGTATATCAGATGTACTGTATGTACTGTAACTCAGTATGAATAAATGCAGCAATTAAGTTGGACAAAATCCCACAAATCTGTGCCACAACGTTACAACAGCAGGCAGAACGTTTTGCTACTTCCTGACTGATATTGTGGAAGTTGTCACTCCTGCTGATTGTTTTGCTAATGCAAGTCAGTGTCCTGCCCTTTAGACAGAATAGCGGCAAAGAAAAACGCCTTTGCATTAAAGAAAAAACTTTGAATACAATGCAAGTGCTTGGGAGTTGGGATGGGAAGAGCAACAACCCTAACATCACAATTTCCTTTACAGCCACATAAAAGCACTTATAGAGCATGCAGAATTTCATTACTGTAAAATATATTTTACTCAAACCCGATGCTCTTTAGCTTTAGAAATAAAGGATGATGGAGGCATTTACCTGAGCACCTAATCAAGCAGGCTTCCACTGCCACCTGACTAGGGACCTTTGGGCTAAGTGGACTAGTTAAGTGATTTTTTTTAATTATGCAAGAATGTGTTTAGGCAACTGTAATGAATGGCTTTTGGCCTCGTTCATAATCATGAAGATGCTTCTCTTGGAAATTTGGTGACACAAGGTGACACTTAAGTTAATTGATAGATATTTTTTTAAATAATAATGAAATACATTTTCACAAAGACTTTTAAGCCTGTTTGTGTTGGCAAAAAAGAAAGTTGGGCTTATTTCATAAGCCTGGTAGGTCTCATTATATATTTTACACAGAAAAATATTGTACAATACTTATATATATATAAATTCTTACATGTTAATCGTATTGAAATGCCTCAGTGGTGCAAACGAGCTTGGTTGAATTAGATTGGTGCAGAATGCAGCCTGCAGTGTGAACATTTGGTACATTACTATGCAAAGTATGTCTGTGACAGAAGCTTGATATTCATTGTATAGGTATTCAAGGTGCTGCTTATAGGCTGGACCTGAAACTGGCTTTATTACAATATGTTTGAAAAGTAAATAATGATCATTGATAGTAGTTGAAATGAAGTCCTGTTAGCTATACCTTGCAGTATTTCTATTAGAGCCAAACAGGGATAGTGTTATACATTTGTGTTTGTTGTAAAAGAAGAATGGACATTTCATAACATAGCACTTTTAAAGCAATGTACATTGTTACAACCTAGATTTACCAAAATCAGAATATAAAATTTCATCACATGGCTAACAAGCGGATTAGCGGCAACCGTTGCAAAAGAAACCTCCCTGACCACATGAAGAAATCATAAGCGGAAACAGACTCAGAGGAGAATGCATTCTTTTCTGGATACCATCAGATAGTGTAATAATAAATCATTTCTCTTGTGTAACTGTATACTCTCAAGTAAAAAAAATGAGTGTGATCATCTCATGAGTATCTCTATAACACATCTGGGTCATCGCCAGTGCTTGACTTCCTCAGCTACTACATAGACATGTTAAAGGTTAACTTGCTGTTAAGACTACCACTGGGATCCACATGTAACACATAGTGAGGAAAACCTTTCTGAATAACATGTTGCAGAGGATTTTTGTGTCACCTGCAGCAGAGGCCAGCTGGAGCGGTGTTTCACTGTAGTTCTCAGCTCCGTCCTGCAATGCCCCCTCCACATTGGCTTGAGCATCCACTAGCAGCTAGTGTGATCATGCCATAATAGACAAAACACATCATTATGGAAAAAAAATAATCCTACTTTATACAGCATCTCTAACACCTATGTACATTTTTTATATTTGCAACTACAGTGTAACTGCAGTGGATGTGCTGAATAAAAAAAGGATTATAGGACAGGACACTACGGTATCATGTGTAAAGACACAAGTGCATCTAGACAGTTGTAACAGGACTTTTCCTTATGAATAATTGCACATGTAACAGGGTGAACATAACATATGTATAACAACATTCCAGCAACAGTTATAATTCACATGATCACTTTTTGACAACTGACAAAAAACGTAAAAGAAAACGTATTCTTAGTCTTATACTACTTAAAAAAAAAAAAAGGCTTGTCAGTTGTTGCCAAGTGAACATTATACCTAAGTAAAGTGACGCATCTATAATTTACATGAAAAATTCATTCAACTTTCAAGACTGATTTAGTGAGTCAAAAATTCATGTCATTGTAAAACCAGCAGTTCATTCAACTGTAATTACCTTCACCCTCCTACACATGTGTAATTACCAAGAGACGACGTCCTGTTTCATCTGAATGCATTTACATACCCGGTAGTTTCGTTTAAGGGCCGCAAAATGAAACCATCAAAATCGATAAAATTCAATAAAAATTTGGACACGATGCAGCGCACATTTCTTCACATCACACTGCTTAATTCGACTAACTTATAATCTTTTTTTTCTGCCCAGCTGTTTCAATAAATGTACACAACCTACACAATGTACACAAAATTCCCCTTTTCAAGTGTTCTATATTTACTAAACGTGTAAATAAAAGCTTGAAATGCAAATAATACCTGCTAATGTAGTACAAAACACATGCTGTTTGTCTGATTTTAATATTATTAACAGTAGTATTAGTAGTGGTAGTATGGTATTACTAATAGCATCTATAGTATATAATATAGTATATATACAGTAGTACTAGTCCTTTAAATTCTCATGTTATGTGATGTAGCAGTATTAGTGGTCTGCAATGGCAGTTAAAAATTTAAAATTAATTTAATTTATTTATTAATTCGGTTATATTTGATTAATTAAAAAAAAATAATAATCCACTGATTCAATTGTAATAATCAATACAAAATGTAAAATCATTAGATAGTTATTTGATTATAATAATTGTTAGGTGGCAGCTCTATTTACATGCTTCATGACACAGATATAAGACATTTAACACACAGGGAGGAAAAAAGAATCAAATTCAGCAATAATACAATTAATTGTAGATCGAATTGATCACAGTGAAATCAGTGATCAGTGATCATGTACATGCAATGCAGTAGTCTGACAATCTCAATGCAATAATAAAAGCCAAGGGGTGCTACAAATTCACCAAACAAGCGAAGCCAACAAAAAAAAAGTTCATTAAGCAAATGCTTTTGGTAGGAGAGCTCAGACAAAAGAAAACCAAGCAGGTGGATTTTGCTTCAGTGCTAATACAGCTCCTGCAATCTTAACTGATCAAACACTCCCGAATGCATGTGTTCAAGCGCTTTTACCCGAAAACATATCCTGCTATGCACTGTTTACTGACTCATTAAACCCAGCCTGAAGAGGAACATCCAGTCCACAGCAGTAGTTTTTTTGCCATTATTATTATGTTGATGCATAATAATAATTATTCAAATAATAATAATAATTGAAGGAGAGTGCAGAGATGGAAGGCATTGAATTATTCGCGTCATTACTACCTGCACGACAGGGACGTGTCCGTGCAACACGGCGAAAGTGAGTGGAGTCCCCTGCCTGGTGTCAGGATAAACTGAGGGGTGTCTGTGTATTGAGCTGGGAACCTGGGAAGTCATATAGGGGAGGTTCAAGGAGAGAAACAGCATTCAGCCATTAAACACTGGAGTAAAATTGGACGTGGAAGAAGAAGAAGAAAAGAATGCAAGGAAGAAATAGAAAGGAATGACTGAGAGGAGTGTTTGAACAGAAAGTAGGAGCCAGATTTTTCCCCCACCTACCACTGCGCTAACCTCAGAGAGATAAGAATAGACTTATAGGATTTTTTTATATAATATAAATCCACCCTTATGCTGAAAACTAGCCTTCCCTTTCCTCACTCTCCGTATAATAACTCACACATATCCCAGGGTTTTAGCCAGAGACCTGGCCATAATCTGCTGTGTTCTTTGCAAGTTTTAAAGATAGTGACAGATAGACTGGAGGAGAGATAATTGGCAGAGAAGCAGAAATGTTGGAGGACACACACATAAGGAGTGACTCATAAGCAAAGTGCCAAAAGCAGCTGAATTGGCGTAAATATCGCTGTCTTTAAGCTGTGCTTTCTATCAAGCATAAATTCATTTATTGATCATATATTGTTATATAAACCCAAGATATCTGCGAATAGCCAAACTTTCATGACTTTTCGATATAAATACTGACATAAAAAAATCCTGTAAATTATATATATATATATATATATATACACACACACACAGTACAGACCAAAAGTTTGGACACACCTTCTCATTCAAAGATTTTTCTTTATTTCCATGACTATGAATTAACACATGTGGAATTATATAAGGAATTATATACATAACAAAAAAGTGTGAAACAACTGAAAATATGTCATATTGTAGGTTCTTCAAAGTAGCCACCTTTTGCTTAGATTACTGCTTTGCACACTCTTGGCATTCTCTTGATGCCTACTTTGAAGAACCTACAATATGACATATTTTCAGTTCACTTTTTTTGTTATGTATATAATTCCTTATATAATTCCACATGTGTTAATTTATAGTTTTGATGCCTTCAGTGTGAATCTACAATTTTCATAGTCATGAAAATAAAGAAAACTCTTTGAATGAGCAGGTGTGTTCAAACTTTTGGTCTGTACTGTGTATATAATATATATAAACTTTTGGTCTGTACTGTATATATAAGATATATAAACTTTTGGTCTGTACTGTGTATATAATATATATAAACTTTTGGTCTGTACTGTATATATAATATATATAAACTTTTGGTCTGTACTGTATATATAATATATATAAACTTTTGGTCTGTACTGTATATATATATATGGTGTTCTGGGAAAATGTATGATTAATCAGCTTTGGCACAAATAGTTTTTTCTTTAGTCTATACATTTTTTAGTTTAACCTTTTTGAATTTTGCTTGGCTGTCTTCATGCAGAGATCATTTGGGAAAGGTCATTTTTGCACTAAACTGTGTTAGCTAGTGATTTCCTCCCACAGTAGATGTCAGTGAAAATCTAAATAAGAATAATCGATATCAATCAGATTTTAGCTGCTATAATGTTTGTGTTAAATTAGAATGAAATCATTACATACGATATTCTCCCTTTTCATATTTTGACTTAAACAAAATGTAAAATACTAGACATGCAAAAACAAAAAAAAATCATTTGAGGAAAGACTGCGGGTTTCAGAGCTATACATAGAAGAAAATGGCAACATTTTCCTAAGTGAAGCGTTTTCCCAGACTGCCACACAAATAACCTTCAGTTCAGAGATGCCATATTCTAAATGCGAAATTTTAGTGCATTATGAAACAAGAACGCTCATAGCTGAACAGGCACTTGGCATTTTGTTCACGAGTCACTCTCTTTGCAAGAAACCACAAACCAATCAAAACAGTCAAATACAAGAAGCCTTTTCCATTTGCCAAGCAGGCTTTAATACAATTTGGGTTATCTGGGTTCAGTCTATATCGGATGCTTCATGTTTTTGACTTTGACAATACAGAATAAGAAAAGTGTGTCTACTTAGGGATACATTTAAAAAAATCGAACAGAAATACATTTTTATTTGCATATAATCAAGTAAATCTTTTATTTATTGATTTTATAGTCAAGTTCTAAGCAGACACACTTTTAACCCCTTAAACTCATTTAGCCACTAATTTCAAAGCAATTTCTGTGAAAGGTTCAGTAAAACTAATAGAAAACAGTTACATTCTACAATAATAATAAGTACAGGTTGGTGAGGGTTCTGAGAGTTTAAAGGGTTAAATGCAGCACTACTGACAAGACTACAGACTTCACTGACACATTCTACATGGCAAGCTGACAGCAAGAGAAGAACATAAACAGACGTAAAGTACTGACACTAGAGAACAAGGTACAGCTACAAAGACACACTGGATTCGATTTCTAACATCCTCTGATGCATACTGACCTCGCTATTGATATCGGCCCCGGCGTCCAGCAGCATCTGTACCATGGCCTCGTCACCACGGACGCATGCGTACATGAGAGGGGTCATTCCCTGCACACACACACCACACATATCCAAGCATACACTCATGAGAAGGGAGGTAGGTGATTAATAGAAACATGTTTAATTGTAGTTGCATTTCAGTGACAAAACAGAGCTGATGAACTGGAATGAAAGTACAATTGTTATTCATAACACTGAAGATGTTCAAATAAAATTAATCAGCTTGCATTAAGATTTTTTAAGATTTATAATAGCTATAAAGCAGGAATTTTTGATAAGAGGGAACAATTGAAGATATTGCTATTTTATAATCTCTGCTTTACCTAATATGAAATGGTTGATTGACCATTAAAACACAATCAATCCACACCTCATTTGAAATAAAATGATATGACACTTGACAAACAATGTGTAGTAAAGTCCTCACACTCCTCACACTTGATATTATCTCAAAATTTATGTTCACAATGGAGAGAAAATAAAGTTGTAAACGTTTCCATATTTAGATATCAAAGGTATAATGTATTGTGTTTCTCAATGTCCCGTAAAATGCAGTCAGATGAAATGCACACAATAACTCTACTAACTTTATAGTGCGCAAGATACAAAACTCATTAAAAAAAATCATGGTGCTTAAAAAGACAGGAGTAGATAAAATGGATCACTTAGTTTGTAACTGTTAGATGTAACACCATGTCTTTCAGTTTCACTGATTTTTATTGTATTTTTTAAAGGTTTTCCACATTTGCTGTCAGATAACTCTGTATAAATCCAATGTCAATTCACTTTATACCTGCAATCTGAGGAGGCCCAAACTCTTTCACAAATAGACCTCACTAGAAATAGTTCTTATAAAATGATGTAGAACACTAAATTAATGAACACTGTGTTTTGTTTTGTTATGTAAACCTTATCACATACCTGCTGAAAGCTGACTGGCTATTTTTAAATGGATCTGATCATTAGAAAAAAAACACTTACAGACTTGAATAAGAATAAAATATTACAGTACATTAATAATTGGATCATAAGAATCAGCTTTTGAAACTCAACCCCACCTTTTGTAGATGCTTCAGACATCACCTTTCATTTCCCTTTCACTTGAAATACATCTAAAATCCCAGTCAATTAATTAAGTTTGATACCAACTTTGTGAAGATATACATAAAATCATAAAACTAGTGTGGAAAATTATGTTTTGTATATTATACAAATTGGTGCATGTATGAATTGCTGTAGTGATAATAAAGGAAGTGAATTAAACACATCATGGATAATTTGTTTACTGTAGACAGATAAAAATGATCAGAAATTCACTGTACACTGTAAGTCAGCTCGTCCCTGCCCCACTGAGAACTCAAATTAGTTCCAGCTGGATTCAACAATACACACCATTATAGCAACCTGAACCACAAGCACAGTATGTGCAATGTCTGCAGTGTGTCAATCACTCATATCAGGGCTCAACATCAGGACTGCACCATCAGCTTAAACCAGTGGAACCTATAACCTGAGACTTACACAAAGCAGAGCAGTTACTCTGTTTATTTTACATCTTTCTTAAGTATATCAAGTAAAATCTTAGCAACTGCATGGCTTATTGTTCCTACTACTGCAACAAATAAACTCGATTTATGAGAGAATGGAAGAAAACGAGTGAATATTATATTTCAATCTATATTTCAGATTCACACATCATGTTGTTCCAGGCAAAATGTGGCCTCTCTACCAAGGTGAGGGTCAAACTTTTTTTTTTTTTTTCCCCAATTTTCTCACCAATTTGTTCACCTGCCAATTTCAATCCACTTTCCAGACTTCCCCTTTCATATGATAACTAACTCAGGATGAAGGCTAACATGTGATTCCTCAGAGACATGTGAAACCAGACATAAACATTTCCAGCTCCTTATTATGGCACATCACAGGGGTTTGTGTGACACACTTGGAGGAAAATATTTTTTCTCCATCTTCCACATTCATTAGCAAACAGACACCCATTATTTGAAAATATAAATGAAAAAGAAAGAAAATTCTAATCGAACCCATCCTTCTTATTCATGTTCAGAATTCCCAGCCATCGTGAGGACTCAAATGTTCGATATCCTGATGAATGGAAACTTAACTGGCTTTGTTGGGTCTAACTTTTCCAATCAGACAGATGAACAGTTGAGATTTACACAAAACCTTTTTGCTTGTGAGACAATTGTACTCTACCTTTGTAAATAGTATTTACTTAAATAGAAAACAGGGTTGCCAGACAATACATTATTAAAGTTATCTAAAGTTATCTATATAACAATAAATCACAAAACTATTAGTTTTCTATAACAAATTTGAAAATATGACAGAATTTGTCAAATGATTTGGTAATCCAGTTAGAAATGCAGGCAATTTTTGGTGTAAAGGTTTGATAGTTGGTTCGAATCAAACCTGGTTCCAAAGAGTTAAATTCTGCAAATAACATTTAGGGGGTGCGGGCCATGCTTTAAACTAAATGACGAAGGATATTTGTGAAACTGTAAAAAGTTGGGCTAAAGTTCTGCTTGTGTTCAACAGCCAGGCTCTCCACTAAAGCCTCTTGGGTAGGAGTGTTTGGAATAGAAAGAGGGAGAAAGGAAATGGTGGGTGCAGAAACATCATCATTAGTAGAGAAACAGAGGGATTGGAATTTATAGGAAGTTAATGGGAAGCTTCAGGCTTTCTTTTAGATTTCAGTTATTCTATAACTTAATGTGTACTGCTGCTTCAGCAGTGTTAAAATATCCAGTGTTGTATAAAAATCCTCTACAGAATTTATAAAAGTTAAACATTTACATTATACACCACAATTATTAATAAGAGAATCTTGTGTGTGGTCATGGCTCGTATTCAATTAAACTGCAATTTTCCTGCATCATTACAAGACACCATAGCCTTTGACATTTCTATTTTTAATAATTCTTCACTAGAAATATTAAAGTAGACTTAATTTGTATTGTACTGTTAAAGAAAAAACTCCAACAGAAACACATTAAACATATTTATATTCTATTATATATATTGTGTGATGTGTTTAGGTGTAGACTAATTCAAAAGGTTTGTTCTTCCTGAGTTAGTGGTTCATTCAGAACACTGCTAGAACAAATATGATGGCGTTTAATGAGATCTAATTAAAACGGCAGAAACGTAAGTGATGAGTGAGATTAACATTTTTTAAAGAAAAAAGCTTGAGCTTCTTTCTCACTTAAAGATTTCAAATGCAATGCAGATACACTCTGAATTACAGTGAGTTACGGTGGAGACTCTGCTATTTAGCACGTAATAAAATAGGAAATATTTTTAGCATTGATGGAGCTATTAGCATGACAGTTGCAGCTTTAAAGCTAATCTGTTTGAGCAAAGGTACAGATGAGGACATGAGAGAAGGTGAGGATTACAGTGCATGGTCTCTTTAGGTGGAGATTAAGCAATGGCAATGGCACCACTTTTAGACCAAAGTTCATAATGGAGGAAACTGTTAGCCAGAGAAAAAATAGGAAAGAAATTAACAAATAATTCAACTGATATACAAATTATATATACTTTATTGCTATTTAATTCTATAAATGTGATTTTTTCTTTATTAAGATAAGCATGTTAAAGCTATAAAAAAAAATAATAAACCCACAATGTCTAAATGGTTTTATCCCTGTCAGTCTTTGAGGAGTAGTGCCAGAGTCAGGACATGAACTGCTGGTCTCCAGTTGGCCCGCAGGTGGTAATAAAGTCCAACACAAACAGGGGCTTGGAAGGATCGGAGGGATATAAGTGTGCTTTTCTAAAAAGAGTCAAGCATTCCTGACACAACTTCAAAAAGACTGCTTGCAAAACTGTGGATGCACCATGAAGACCTTCAAGCTTGGAGGTAAAGCCTCTTTTGTAATGTATCTCATAGAGGTGGGTGATATGACAAAAAAATGTATCACATATATAGCATTTTTAAAAGAAAAATACCTCTGAATTTTTATTTATATTAATCGTGATACCAGTGATATCTAAGGTAAATGCATTGTGACATAATGTATCAAGATTATCCTATCATATTATCCAACCTCAGTGCCTGAAACGCCAGTTCTTGCAAATGCAGCATGTAGAGCAGCAGGCACTATGGGAAATGCTCTGTGTCAGTGGAAGTTTCCACAGGTTTGCGTTGAAGTTTACCAAAATATCACGAATTGCCAACAGTCAGCACTAAACAATTGTGGTTCTTGTCATTGCAGTCATGTCAAACATGTGTTTCTGTGTGCATCAGCAGATCTGACCTGTTCGCTCATGCTGTTTATGCCGTCAGGTCCCAGAAGATTGACCGCTTGCTTGACGAGGTCAGTGCGGCCACAATTGAGCATCCGAAAACCCAGGTCCTGCAGAAACTTGGCCTCTGTAGAGGCTGCGTCCAGCTTTCGCGTGGCACAGAAGCAATCGTCTGCTCTAAAAACGACAAGTACAAATGTAATGAACAGTGTTACAATAGAAGATATATTTGGGCAGAAGCAAAGCTCAAACAGCTGTGTTTTATATCAGGGGTTCTCAGGCGCTTTATTGTCAGGGATCACTTTAGCTGTAACAAAATCTAATGTATTCTCTCAGTAAAGATTTATTTGACAAGCTATTAAAAAAAATCAGGCACATTACTACCCATGTGAAATCATATTTTGGATATTTATTGTAGACAGGGTTTATTATCTCCGACACTTATATGCAAATAGCTCACTTTTACCGTAATTAAAATGTCATTAGATTCCAGTTTATAATTATTTAAAGGCGTAATATCTTTGATAATGGTGCTGGTGATTTTCGCAACTGTAATAAAATTATACAATCGCTAATGCACTGGCCATTCTTCAAAGGAGTCCTCTGATCAGAGATGAACTCTGATACTACAATTTGATGGAAATGGGCATAATTTCTAAAATAATCTTAATCAAAATCCATTATAACAATTCAATGGGACAAATTCACCTGATAGACCAACAACTCTATGCTACACTAACAGCCCCTTTAGTTGACTCCTGGAATTTTTATGCCTTTTGAACTACAAGTACATTTTCAATCCTTCTTGCTGTAGCAAGTATTTCATTTACAGCAACATGAATGAAAAAATGGGTACATAACAACATAGCAACATAAATTATGGCTGTATTGTATGGCCTGTAATAGCATTAGCTTAAGTAACTCCAAAGTATTTTGTTTTGTAGGTAGCAAACCAGCTAGGTAGCTAGTCAGATGAAATTGTTAACACTAAGCTTGCTAGTCAAATAAAAATAATCTTTATACAGTATGTATAGATAACAATCTTATAGTTGATTTGATAAATGTTTTTTATTTTATTTTACATACATATACCTATGTATATTACAGCTCAGATTAAACCGGATGCTACATATCTAGAGAAGAAGATATTTTGATATTATAAAGAGATGTTTTAACTACAATTCATTTTCATTTAAAAATATACATTTACTGTATCTATGTTCCTGAAAGACAAGTATCTTGCTGGTAGTTCAATAAAGCCAAGCTAGTTTCTATGAGAAGCAGATCTTCCTCACATCTTAAATCTCATGTTTGTCAGATCACATTTATGTATTGTATATGAATTGTGTCATAGTACCTCTTCAACTCCGCTATCTGAAGGCTGCCAACTATTCATTATTATTTAATAAAAGACACACAATGTTCATTAAAAATCATGAATACATTTTGTAATACAGCTTCTGTTGTTAAGAAGAAGAGGTACCCAACATATACATCTATGAGAATGTGAATGTGAGTTTAAAATTTTATCAGCAATTGTTAGCTTAAATTGAATAACAGCTGAATCATCAAGATATCGCAAACTGGTAAATCAGCTAGCTAAATGCTAACAAGGTCACCATACAGGGGTATTTCGAATGCCAATACAAATAGTCATCATCTTCAAAAAGACTGTTTGGTGCCCTCATGTTTTTTTTCCCAAAACAGAGCAAAAATGTGCTGATTCATTATTTAATGTAATGAAACTCTGAGCTAAATCAATTGCCTGAAATCATACTGGCATTTGTTCTGAATGCTGTCTTCAGAGAAATGTGCTGTGCTGTGAGTATACAAAGTGGAAAAGCAGCTGGAAAATCACCAAAAAACCTAACTTTTCTCCCTGGTTATGTAGAGTTTTGTATTTAGGTAACAAAGGAATATATTTATTTGGTCCTTTGCAGCAGAAATGGCACATTTGTTGTTTTTGTTTTAAAAAAAAAAGTGGGTATGTTTTAATTTATTATATTCAATCAGTGTAGAATTTGTTATCAATTTATCAATTTTGGTGGTTTCAGGGAAAAGTAGACCAAACCGCTTTTGAAAAATGGCAGCTGATGTCACAGACTAATTTGCATATTCGTAGAATCATTATAGTAATTTGCTTATAAACGTGTGAAGAAAATGTTTTTTTATTTTAGAATAGAATTGAATAGGGTTTTATCAGAATGTGTTATAAGACGTTATAAGCAGAATAGTTAATAACGTTTAATTGACAAAAAATGCATGTGGGACAAAAATGGTAGTCATTAATTGGTCAATCTGTGAACAATAGTGATCAGTGATTGATTTCTGGGAACTGTAGTGATTGGTTATCAGAGATTAAATTTTTGGAAAGATGGTGATCAGTGATTGGTAACCAGTAACAATGCTGATTTATATTCTATAATAAACATACTAAAATCTACTTGCATGCATTTACCAATTTGTGAATTCATGTGAAGATAAATGTACAGTACAGTACTTACAATTTCAGATAGCTTTCAACACTGATAGCTAAAGTCTCTTTTATCCCTCCTTTTCTTTTGGCCTGTTTACCAGAAAAAGCATCAGCATTTATGTTGCTCTGCTGTGTAGTTAATGGCCTGTATGCACTCTAATAACCTCAACATTAAAACCACTGTGTGCTGAACAGGAAGCCTGGCACTTACTGATTTCAAGTGAAGTTTTATTTCAACAAAGTACTGCCAGTGTAAGAACAGCCCTAAAGCTAAGCTTTGTTTATTTGGCAGGATTTGAACATTTGTCAAACATTTCTTAAGTGAAAGCTGCAGAAGTCATTTACATAGTGCTGTTTGTGTCACTATGCCAGTAAATCTCATACTGAGGTTACTGGTTGTCATTCATTCATCTTCAGTAATTGTTTCATCCAAGTCAGCCTTTCCCAGGAACACTGGGCATGAGGTACAAATAGAACCTGGAATGAATGTCTTGCAGACACCCTTTCACACATTCATTCACACCTAGGGGCGATTTAGCATAGCCAATGCACCTACTGGTAGTTGTTACTTTTAAAATATCAATTAAGGAAATAATTAGCACAGTGATTCAAAATGAGGCATTTGCTTGTATTATAAACCTGCACTTGACCAAAGTTTTGTATGTGTACTTGTTCTCTTACATTTGCAAGATAGAAGTTAGATGTAAATGCAAAATGGCTGTAGCTTTTAAACCAAAGCAATGCTGAAAGTATTACAAAACAAAACAGATCTTTATTGATTGATAATCCTAGGTATCAAAAAATTGGCAGAAAAAAATCTGAAGGATAATATTAGTATCGCTTTTTTGTATCATGTGTTCCATTGCAACTGTACCATATGCTTTTGCTTTGCTTTGGCTTCTGTTTTCTGTCTCCACTTTTCTCTTGTCATTGATTCATTTCCTGATGATGTTTCCTTGTGTCTGGTTTCCCTTCATTGGTATAATACTGACAGTAATGAATTTAAACTGATTAAACCATAGAGAACCTGTCAGAATGCCAAACATACGTTTCTTATACTTATAGTAGTTACTGAATGATAAGTATTAAGGCTTACAGGCTAATCGGTCACCATTAACATGTGAAGATCCATAAAGTCCTAATATTGAAAGGGTAAAAGCAGTACCAGGTCATAATCCCTGTTATATGAGTTCTTCTAAGTATAACTATAGCTTCCATGAAATAATACGCAAGAAACTTGTATTGATGACATTTAAAAAAACAAACAAACAAAAAAAACAGTCAGATTAACTTTATATATCCCACATCACTTTGCATTTGTCACACGGATTCCATACTTACATTCATTCTTTGATTCCTTTATTAAATTTGCCTGCAGGAAGAGCTCTTCGTTAAAAACACTGACTATGTGAATAATTCTAAATTATCACGCCAGCCTTGCTGAGGTTTAACTTAATAACGACACAGTGTGTGTTTGATAAAAAAAAAAGAAAAAAAAAGAAAAAAAAAAGTTGGTGTTGGTTATTTTAAAGAGTAATCACAAAACACATAGCTTGTTATATTTAATAATAAGTGTTGCAACAGTCCCTATTGTTTGAAATTCTACTTAAGATCCGACCAAGTAAAAATGATCAAGAAAGCACTTGCATGAACATCTGCTGCTTTATTTTCATATATTATGTAAATATAAAAATTGGAGGTAGGATCATTGTTTTAATCCGAAAATCAATCCTCTTGATGCAAAATCAATATAAAAAGCAGTGATACTTTAGGCTCAATAGACTCTGTGTGTATACATAGACCAAAGCAAGAGCTACAACTTACTTTAGCTGCCGCGGTTCACAGTCCACTCCAGGCAGGAGCAGTCTGGCGGCCTGTCTCACATCATCGCTGTCTACAGAAATGCTGAGCCGGTGCTCGGTGTGTGCTACAGCCACCCGGATCCACTCCATCAGTGGAGGTAACACGATGAACGGCCTGGAAGAGAATGAACAGCCAGAGGGGAGCTGAAATCAGGTTATCGAAGTGTACCGAGAAAATAATGAACAAACCACAGTTCAGCACACTGCAGAGAAATAAAACAACAATTCTGGAATTAAAAAGGGCAATTATTTAATCAAAGCAGGTACTAAATCCTGACAGGTCAGCTGCATGACAGATACAAGAGCGACTTTTGCACATGCTACTAATTACAGGCATTAAGCTGCCTCAAATCAGTGCAGCCCAGAATATGAATATGAAATGTGCTGAATTTGATTTAAATTTTCTCTCTGTCAGAGGTTTTCAGTCAAGATGAGGAAACTGAATATATATGTTATTGTTTTCATTGCTAACACCTATTCCAAAATATGCAACCTCTGCAGAAAAGCAGAGCAAAGTAATTGTATTTTTAAGTTATTCCTTTTCACTGAGAGAAAAAGGCATGTCCTCGACTGACCTTATGGATCGTATTTCTGATCCAAAGTTTGCACAGCAGGTAATCAAAAATGAGGCTCGGGATCAGAAAAATTGTTTGCTGAATAACTATCTTGCATAATCAATTTTTTTTACCACAGCACAGTTGAGAGAATTCTAAAATCTGATTTGCCAGAAGGTGTTGACTAAAGTTCCATAACAGCAGCTTTTACAGTAAGCCCAGCTCCAAGTTTTGTATTAATGCACAGATTTTAAGGCATTTCTACAGTGTTTAATAATGAGCAGTGAGACACATGCAAATGTAGGAAGCAATGTGTTTGAATGAGAAAAGCTATAAATATTCAAAATATTTGACAGAATCAGGATCAGAGACAGGCTTATGTCAGGTGATCAAACAAGAAAAGAATCGAAAACATGAAATAAGAAAGGGTAAGGTATAACAAACTAAGCATTTACTTGCTTAGAAGTAAGCAAGTATATATATATATATATATATATATATATATATATATATATATATATATATATATATATATATATATATATATATATCCACACACATACACACACACACATATACATACATATACACACAGCGGATAAAATAAGTATTGAACACGTCACCATTTTTCTCAGTAAATATATTTCTTAAGGTGTTATTGGCATTAAATATTTACCAGATGTTGGTAACAACCCATGCAATCCACACATACACAAAGAAATCAAACCATAGATGTCCATAAATTAAGTTATGTGTAATAATGTGAAATGACACAGGGTAAAAATTATTTAATACATAAAAAAAGGAAGGTGGAAAAGGCATTAAAAGCCAAGACACCGTCTGAAACCAATCAGTAATTAGAACGCAATCCTCTCAGTACAAATTAATATCATCTGGTTTAATCCAAACTGATGGCCTATATAAAGGTGTCTCATTACCAAGGTGTCACACAAGAAACATTTTATGATGGGTTAAAGCTAAGAGCTCTCTCAAGACCTTTGCAAACCTTATTGTTGCAAAACATACTGATGGGATTGGTTACAGAAGGATTTCAAGACCTCTGATCGTGTTAGTGAGCACTGTTGGAGCCATAATTCAGAAGTGGAAAGAACATTTCACCATAAACCGGACATGACCAGGCGCTCCTCGTGAGATTTCTGACAGAGGAGTGAAAAGAATTATCAGAAAAGTTGTCCAAGAGCCAAAAACCACTTGCCGAGTGCTTCAGAAAGACCTGGAATTAGCAGGTACAATTGTTTAAAAAAACAACAATAAATAATGCTTTCGACCGCCATGGCCTGTATGCACGCTCGACATGCAAGTTGAAGAAAAAGTTTAAACTTTGCTACACTAGTAAATGTTTGCTAGTCATTCTTGATAAATATCTGCTGCCCATTTCCCAGTATGATGAAGATGAAATGAGGGTGGACATTTCAGTAAGACAATGATCCCCAACACACAGCTAAGAAAACTCTTAATTGGTTTCAGAGTAAGAAAATAAAACTGCTACAACAACAAAGGCTTTTGTACAAAATATTAAATACATTTCAGTAAGCATTTTTAATACTTTTCCCTGTGTCATTTCACATTATTACACATAATTTATAGACATCTATGGTTTGATTTCTTTGTATGTGTGGATTGCATGGGTTGTTACCAACATCTGGTAAGAATTTAATGTCAATAGCACCTTAAGAAATATATTTACTGAGAAAAATGGTGATGTGGTAAAAACTTATTTTCTCTGTACATATGACAAAAAAACTTGAAACTTGAAGACCTTCAACGAGCTCAACTCCCAAAAATGTCTATCATCTGGCAGCTTGTGCATGATGATCATCGAAAAAACATTGCTGCCATTGTACAATGTGTCACTATACTATAAATATATTATATAATATGCAACCATCAGCAAACTTCTGTTATGTAAGAGGAGCGAAACACCTTGTAAAGTGCTGTTATTTTAAAATAATCAACTCCATTATCCCATTATTAATAATTTTCCTATTAAAGTATGCCCTGTTGAGTCTTATTCCTTGTGTGTGAAGGAGATGACCTATTCAGTGAATGCTTAAACATACACAGAAGTGTGTGCTCTAAAATGGCTCATGCTATTTGTTCATTACCTCAGCACAACAGCTTTGCAGTATCTACTCGCCCACACGCTGCCCAGAAAACACTGTGAAATGTTGATCTTTTGGGTTTCACATTCTGCACATGCCCACTGGCAGTTAAACACGAGCTATAAGCGGGACAAAAAAAATGTTTGTGCTATATAAATCTCTCTCTGTTACTGTAGATTCAGGTATCATGGAGACTTTAGAGCTCACCGCTCCATAATATAACCCAGATAGCAAGAATGAAATGAAATGCTCAAAAAATCATTTCCAAATGTATAAAATGTCAGTGCACAAATTTTCACATTTCTTCATTCCAATGTGTTTTCCATGACCTGTTTTTTACAGCTAGATTTACACAATCAACAGCCTTTTCTCCCCAGACACCTACCCACCTCCAGACAGCCTGCCATTAATCTTCGCCAAAACAAACCACATGCCTTACAGACTTCCTCGAGCCCTTCTCACACGTGTCCACTTTATTCCCATCTCTACCCTCAAAAGCAATGCATGCACACGGACCACATTGTTGAATCCACACACATATTTCTATTCTGATTCAATCTCTGGAATTACAACAAGCCCGAGAACAGAACTCGAGAGGAAGGGAGTTTCCTCTTCTTAGAAGTATGGGGAAAAAATATCAGCGGTTTCACCAGATGGTAAAGAAATAGTCTTAATGATATACAATAATATACTTAGAAATGTATTAATATGCAATGATTTTAATGGCAAAACATAGCACACTTGTTTCTGGCTTAGTTTTCTTGGCACCCAATTATATAGAATAATTTTTGTATATGTTAATGTTAAATTTTCCCTTCACTTGAACTATTAGACCCAAGCCTGTTCCAACTTTTCTGATGAGTGAAGGTTAGTAAAACAGCAAATGAAGACTAAATGTGGAATGGAATGTTAAAAAAGCACATACGAATTTTATGGTCAGGTGTTCAAAAACGTTTGTCCATATAGTGTCAGTTATGTGTCATGCTTCAGTAAGAAATTGATCTAGGCGTCAAAAATGCACTAATATACCGTAATTTCTACTATATAAACTATAAAGCGCACCCATATATAAGCCGCACCCACTGAATTTGACAAAGATTTTTATTTTAAACATAAATAAGCCGCACCTGTCTATAAGCCTACACTGAAACTAATTAACTTTGCACAGGCTTTAACGAAAGACAGTGTCTGTTACACGGTGTAACGGGTGAAATATGTTGTGGCTCCTTTAGGAGCAGAGCGCTATTTTGGGAATAGCCTGCCGGCACATTTTTCCGCTATTACTGCATGTGTGCAAGACCAAGGAATATGTCCTTATTATTTTCTGATGCTCATTTCTAAGTTTCTTTGACTAACCCGTAACGCTGTTGCCAAGAAAAATAAAAAAGCACGAGTTTTGGAAACCTGTCTGTGCTTATATGATTTCTGTTTTTTCTTCCGAAGCCGTGAAGCTAAGAACACAGGTGAGGTGCGTTTTTTCGTTTCCGTTCGGATTTTTCATTGGTCTAATGTTATGGGGTTCAGTTTTTTGGCTTGAAGTTTGTGAAACCGGGAAAAACCCAGGAAAAATTCATAAATAAGCCGCGGGGTTCAAAACGTCGGAAAAAAAGTAGCGGTTTATAGTCTGAAAAATACGGTATTAGCTTACTGGCTTACTTATCAAACTGTCTAGCTAATGCTTTTTTAACATTCCTGCTAATATCATAGCCATGTCATCAATAACAATTAAAAAGATATTTGAAGTATGTTTTGAGATTTCAGATTTTAGAATTGACCTGGAGTGAAATTTGAGTGGCTGCCTGGGGTAAGATGTAGTTACTTATGGTATTGAAAATGTATTTTGTCCCACAAGCTACATTTAACTGCCTGCTTCTTGTCTGATGTTCGTTAGCCCCAATGCACACATCTAACTTGTACAGCTCTTTTCATCAAAATACTGCCCGAAGCAACATTTTCATTTTTTAATGACTTCATGTTGACAAATACAAATGTAAACAGTAAACTGGATATCCATGTACATCCCTAGCGTAAGCACACACACACACACACACACACACACACACACACACACACACACACACCACACACACATCTGTTGAAGAGGTAATTTATGTATTAATGAAGGATTTCATCCCAAACTAAATGATGTCTGCAAAATTATACCTGTGAGCAAAATGTGATTAAAGATGTCAAGATGCCCGCACTGTGAGACACGTTGGCATCTCTAACAGAAAGGCACCAGGGTTTTAAGTGGAAATGGATCACAAAACAGATCACAACAATGCCAAGCTTTAGAAATGACAAATCAAAACTACATGCTTACCAATTACATGTGGAATTTCTTTAAAAAAAAAAACATGAAATTAAAACCACAGGGAAAATGTAGTTATAAATATTTAATTATAAACCTAATGACTCTGTGTTGCATCAGAAAAGCAATTACAGATTGACCACTGAGGATCTATTAAATTTAAAGAAAACCTATCAATCTAAAATCTATTAAACTTGCATCCTTTCCAAAACATTTGCCAAACTTTTTGACTCATTGAGAAAAACTAAAGTGCAATAGACAGGAATTTTGGATGGAGTGAGAGAAAGGAGGAGGGATAAGTAAAGATTAACAGCAAAATATTATTGATACTTTTTCACTCTTTTCAGTTACTTGAATCATCAAGTAACCAAAAGGAATTATTCATTACTCAAACAATTCCCTGAAAGAGATGAGTAGATTTCAGTCGTGACTTGATCATGAATTCACACATGGACTCACTGAAAAGAAAAAAGCAAATTGTAGTTAGGATCAAAATGATTCACTAGTGATTCAAATGCGGACTCGCTGAAAGACCAGACACAATCTCTGTCATAAAAAAGAAGATACACTACTGACTCAAATACTGAATTGCTATAAGGGAGAAAAGAATCTTGGTCATAAACAAAATGATTGAGAATTTCAGTCATGATGTAAAGCATTCACATTTGTCAAACACTAAAAAAGTGAAGAGAATCTTAGTCATGAACAAAATGATTTGGTATTGAATCATATACTGATTGGGAAAAAAACAAAACAAAAAAAAAACAAGAAAACAAAAAGCAAATGTTGGTCTTTATTAAGAGGATTCACTGATGACTCTAACACTGATTTGCTGAAGGAGAGGAGAGAATCTTGGTCATCACTGAAAGGATTTATTGTCTATTTCGAAAGAGAGCCAGATTCAGCAAACATACTGATACAAAGCATATTTTACTATTCACAGGTGCTTCAAAGTCACAGACAGATAAATCTATTCTAAATCAATGTACCGTATTTTTCGGACTATGGACCCCGCGGCTTAAACAACGAAGCGGCTAATTTATGAATTGTTCCTGGGTTTTTCCCGGTTTCACAAACTTTAAGCCAATAAACTAAACCCCATAACATTACCCATGACTAATGAAATTTCCGAACTGAAACGAAAAAAACGCACCTCACCTGTGTTCTGAGCTGCACGGCATCGGGAGAAAAAACTTCCATCGGGTGATTTTTAAACGCACGACGATGCCAAAAGATAAACTCCCGAAAGAAATAGTTGTGAAATAAAGGAGGAAGACAGTGAACAATGACTCTTGGTCGGCTACTGTTTAGATACAAGCCGTTGTAACGCGTTGAGTCTGGGTGAAGGGAGAGCTCGCTTCTGGCATGCTATTCCCTAAATACCGCTATGCTTCTAAAGAAACACAACATATTTCACCTGTTACACCGTGTAACGTGTCTTTCGTTAAAGCCTGTGTAAAGTTCATTAGTGTAGAAGGCTTATAGACAGGTGCGGCTTATTTATGTTCAAAATAAAAATATTTGTAAAATTCAGTGGGTGCGGCTTATATATGGGTGCGCTTTATAGTCCGGAAATTACAGTAAGTACCTGTTTGATAACCATGAAGTCTGTGGTATTTTATTCTTTACATAATACATACTAGGACTCCACAGTTTTTGTCTCTCAACATGCTTTTCTTGTGCTTTTTTTCTTATTTAGTCCCTTTCTGAATGAACCATCACCATCAATTCAGCCTCGTCTTCTTGATCAGTAGCTCACGAGCAATCCACACCCCTACAGTCTTCGCTCTCCCTTCTTCCAACCTGTCATACGCCTCCTCCTTACCTCTCACTTTTTCTCCTATTTCCCTCCTATCTTTTGCACTCTGTGTGGAACAGTGATCCGCAGATGAAATGAGCCCTGAGGAGAACGACAGCTGAGCAGCTGTACTCTGGAGAATCTGGTAACTCATTCCTGTGCTTTTACTTCTCAGGTAGTACATGGGTCCCTTGTGGTAAGATTTTTTAATCAGAGAAACTCATCAATCCTGAAATGTCCCGGCGGGTATGTCCAACTGCAAAGCTCTTTGTGAACAGTGAACACCTCGCCAAACTTTCCATTAGCACTCTCAACTCCATTAGCCACTTACCAGCAGGCCTAAAGCTGATTTACTGTACAACATAACAATTAGAAACCTTAATGATCTGTCTCTCTCTGTCTCTGACTGTGTTTCATAACTGCCTTCAAATCAAATTAAGACACATTTAGCAGTGTGAATTGAGCACCTTCCATCTGGACTGACTTATGGTTTAGTTGTTTAGTCGTTTTTCAGATATCCAAAATACTTTATATACAGTCTAAAACAGAGGTGCTGGATAAAGTCCACAAACCATGTACTTGAATAAAAGTAGAGATACACTAGGTAAAATATGCTCCCTTTATACTTTCACTTGAGTAAAAGTACAAAAACTTTTGCCTTTAAATGTAATTAAGTATGCAAAGAACTATGATTTATTATGGCTATAATGTCCTAATAACATTTTTGTCACAAGACTGATTGGTGGCTGGCTGCTTATTTGACCATTTAAATTTATATCCAATTATAAATAAAAAGAAATGACTCATTGCGCAAAATGTAGATGAGATATTTGACTTTAAAATGTGGTGAAGTTAAAGCAAAACACTCCTCAAATAGAAATACTTCAGTAAAGTACAGATAGTGAAAAAGCTACTTAGATACAATAATGAATTACATTCACTTTGTTACTGTCCACCACTGAAAAACAAATATTTATTCAGAATCTCTGCTGTGTAGATGCTCTCACCTTTCTGTATGCAGGGCGACCTTGGAGGGCTCCACATTGGGGTTCTCCCACTCTATCTGGGGACAGTGCATGAAGTAGCAGAGGGTGTACAGAGCCTCAGGTTCCCAGTGTATAGGTCCTCCGCAGTTCTGGTGCACCGGCGTATCATTGCTTGGGCTCTTGATGTGGAGGGGCTGGAGATGGTGCATGGCGCGAGACACCAGATCACCTGTAGGGGGTGACATGCTAGGTCAGACAAAATGCCCCGATGCTTGTGGTTTGCAATCAACTTTATTGAGCGAGAAGAGGAAATTGAAATTATCTCTTTGGGAAATCGTCTACTGTCAATGAGCTGTGGAAAATAAAAACAGACATTTTGCAGTGTGGTGCCTAAAAGACCATGTCAACAACTATTAGACTAAGGGAGAATATCTAAAGAAGCTAAAGAGCAGTATATATTTACTTACATGGACAACACATATTTCTATTCTTAACTCACTTTGGTGGATGTTGCCATCACAGACATCATGAGTTATGCCCACTGTTCACAAAGTATCAAAATAAAATGTGTATTAGTTTTTTAATTAAATCTGCAGCTTTCCAAAGTGTTAACTATCACATCCTCTGTACACACATACACACAAGCATGGACACATCAAAACTCAAATCTGCACACTATGATCTTTCCAGTGTGTCAATTTGAAGAAAATTCAAGACTGGTAAAAAAAAAAAAAAAGAAAGAAGAAAAAAGCTGCTGTGCCGCTAGTCAGTGCTTATACAGGTATTTTATCAAAATCATCCTCAGCTGCCTTGAATGCGTCGACTCTAAGTGTTAAGAGTGGGAGTGTTAAAGGATCCCTTGCCAAATGTACTTCTATAAGGAAAGAGAAAATAAATATAATAAATAAATAAATAAATCGCTGCACAACAATGAGCTACACTCATTTTCCAGCCTTGGCAAATGCTTCATAACCACATCTGCTGTACCACAAGCTAGCCGGCTATTGCTTTTACTAGCATGTACTACAACAAATCCATAAACATGTCCAGCATTTCTTCAAATTAGAAACAACCTTCTCAGTGAAATGCGTGTTCCCTGAGTGCTGGATCTGCAACTCTTTTTGCCTCCACTGCATTAGGGTGAAATGTCAATGACTCCAAGCTACATGAAAGAGAGTAAATGAGAAGTATGAGCAGTGGCAGGCAGCCTGGAGTCTGCTGCCTGATTCTGATTAATCAAGCATTCACATATCCACATGCTTTCATTGACACAGAATGGAAGGTCCACACACAGATACATTAATGTCTGTTTTTAAATGTAAAGAATTAAGTCAAAAGAACAATCAGGGTTTTTTACAGCAATTTTTCCACCACATTTTGGCACTGTATAGTACAGAAGCAAATCTGAATACATAATTAGACACACACTAGTTGATATGATGTCTCAAGTTATGGCCTTAATAGACTACATAAGAAAAGTTCTTTAGATGATGATTGGCAGTAAGTTATAAAATTGCTAACTAATGTTGATGTGTCTTATGTTTCATGGGTCTTCCTCACAAGGCAAATTATAAGGCATAAGACATAATATGCACAGTAAGTGACTCAAAAACCAGCAATATTATCACTTGACTTATGCCTTAATAAATAAATTTTTTATTTGCTTTAATACGACAAAGCAGGAGACTACCCCAGTACCACTGTAAACTGTGAGATAATTCTGTGATGATCAGTTATTCATTCATAAATACAGTGGAACCCGGTTATCTCGCCCTCGGTTACCTCGACAACCCTATTAAGTCGACGTTTTTGAAGTGGAACCGGCAAATTCTTGCTTTTTCTAAGCATTTTTTATCGGTTATGTCGAGCACAAGGGGGGAAAAATTTGCCATTTAATGTCGGTTATCTCAGTGCAGCCGCAGAAGAACTCGTGGAAGTGGCGGAAAAATCAAGCCTTACAGATGCTACAGGTGTTGTATTGTATACTGGTGAATCTCTGCTGTTAGTTAGTGCTAGTGTTTGTAGTGTTAGTAGGGGCGCGGCACGGCTTTGGGAAGAAAAGAGCAGCCGTTGAGAGAGTGCCGGTGGGAAGGCACGTACCGGGATACGCATGCGCGATAATAACGACCGCCGTGAACCAACATATACCAACAATAACGGACAGTGAGAGTGTGGAAGTTTAAATAGGAGCTGGTGATGATGCTAAACGAGCACCATATGTGCTTCAGAGAAAGCGGCCGAGAAAGCACCAGACACGCTGAAGGGGGCCGAAGGGGGCGTGGCAGGTGGATTCCTGACAGATAAACATGTACTGTATGTATTTTGCCTTCATCAAACAAATCGCGGCAACGCTGTTGTGTAAAAAACCCTTCAAAAACACGTGCATGCTCATTCTTATTTATTAACGCACATCATGTACATAAAGAAATTTCAAGCACGTTAATATAATGCCGCCATTTTGATTTTCGTTTATCTCGATCATCGGTTACCTCGATGCTTTTTGGCGACCCCCTAGGACATCGACATAATTCCACTGTACTTTCAAAATAACCTGATAAACCTTTCTGTGAAACTGCAAAGTTGCTAACGAATTCTGCCAGTTCATTTGAAAGGCAGAAGACAATCACTACTAAATACTCTCAAGCACAAAAGTAATTTCAGCCATAGACATTAATCAGGGCAAATCTGTGATACGTTTTTGCCTAATCAGTGAACAGCACTATTTTTCCTCCACTTATACGTTTATATTGACAAACATGAAATACAGATTAGAAAGATAACTAAAATTCAGCAGAGGTGCTTCAGGCAGTGTGATTAACTTAGCAATGGGAAAAACAGGAACAGAATCCAGGCTCGCATGTCATTTTCTGAGCTAAGCTGAGCTGCAAATCAGGTAGAAAAGTGCTTTTTAGTGTTTCGATCTAAGCACTGACCTGACAACTACCGGCTTGTAAATCTTAACCCAGTTTATTACTCAAACACCGCACTACACATAAGGCTTGAGTAATGAAGTATATGGCCCCTGAGCTGCAGTTATAGCATATTTGACTGAAATGTAGTTGCAGTGTAGCAGAACAGCTTTCACACAGGTGGGCGTCAGAAACTGCAGGCGCAGTAGAGAAGAAAGCCCTGATCTCATTACTCCAGCAGGGTTCAGCTCAAAAACAGTGACCTTCCACTGGGAACCAAAAGTGTAACCTTGGAAACAAGCCATTGAACCTGTCAAACAAGCTAAAATATCTATTACTATTACAGACATTACAGCAAGGGAGGAGAAATATTACCTATTGACTTCTATGTGGTGCAACAGAAGGGGAACTAATAGCTGAGTCTAATCAATGATATAATCATAAGTTCTAGTTCACTGACTACAGAACAAAGTACAAACGTCATATTGTCCAGCACTTTAATGAAGTACACAATTTCTGCATTTCAGTAAAAGCACATTTACTCTTCTTAAATACTAATTTTACATTTCTACTTTAAGCAAATGAACAACAGTACTTGCTATTGAATGTACATACATATTAAATGTACACGCACAGATCTAAGAGAACCACATATGGCTGGAAAAGTCAGTCGACCCAATATTTTTGTCCATATTATGTATATTTTAACAATTGATGCATCTTAATGTTTCATTCACCTGTACATTCAACTTATTTCTAATGTTAGAGGTACACAGTCAGAGTACTTCTACACAGAGTACTTCTACACAGAAACTCTAGTGAGAACCATGGTGAAATGCTTGTTGTCATATGACAGGTTTATCATGCAACGCAATTTATGTATTCACTTCAGTGTAGCAAGGAACGACATGCTTTTCTAAATGCAGTATAGTAAAAAGATATTACACCAGTGGAGGGTTATCAGGGCCAGCAAGGTCTTTTCAAATTTTTGCCATGAATGTATATTCAATTGTTCCCAAAACTCTATTCTCTTCATTTCATAGCGTTTCTCTCTGGTGCGCAAGGAGCAGTGTCACCGGTGTTTCGGTTAGGGTTTCCATTTGATCAGATTTCAGGCATGACATCATGTATTGCCGTGAGGCCAGCAGAAATGAATAGCGTGGGGCTCGTGTTAGATACAAATCTATGTTGTTTGAAGCTGTTACCATAACCAATTAGATTGCAGTTTGGTCACTACTAGGGCCACTAAAAGGCATAGAAATATGTCAGCATTTTCACATCCTTTGACTAAACAGTCAGAGAGCCCACTACCGCAACCCACATCTGTTGCAAACTGCACAAAAAAAAGCTTTAATATATTTGTGTGGATTTAAAAGCCTTTTTTTTTACTCCACAATGGCAGAGAAGAAATTTTGGATGCATATTTACAAAATGGACTTTTCAAGAAAAGTTGGACATCTTGAGGAAAAATCAGCCAAAATAGTTCGAAACAGTTGTTAAGCTTCTTCATGAACCATTTATACATCCGTGTTTTCTTTCCCATTGAATTTCCATGAAAACAAATTGCCTTATTTTTGAATCACCAGGAAAACTATAATGCATGAAAGAATTCACAAAATGCATGAAAAAAGAGGATATTTTATGGGTTAATATTAATGCTTCTGTTAGAGGTGATGTATATGGGTGATGCAGTTGTGGCTTTAGTGAAAGGAGACCTATTGAATTGGCTTCATTGTGTTTCTTACTTTAGTAATTCCATTAAGTCTCGCTTCATGAGATACCTGTGATGCAGCACTCTGTTATACTGCATTTCTTTATAATTATAATTGTTTCTATAGCCGTGCTGTCATAATCATGATATAAAGTGGTGTATTAATTAAAGTTGATAGACAAAAAAATGTAGATTACAACTTTTAACTTTAAAGTAAAGGCTGGACCTACTTTAGTGCACATCATACAGCTTATCCCTGGCTGCTGTACTAAGAGCTAATTGCAATGAATGAATGCCATGTAATTACTGTTCACAGAGTACGTAACATTGTTTCCTGTTTTAGCAGGTCATGTATTTTATTTAGTTTTGTTAATGTGGAAAGAAATAGCATGTGTCAGCATTAAGATTTAGCAGATGTTAATGAGTTTCGGTGATAAACGCTTATAAGGGACTGCATATTCGAACAGATTTATACATTTATATAACTTTGAATTATTCGAATTATTCAAGCAGCTTCATATCAGTCAAACTATAATTCCTAAATCCCTTTTGCATGTAGGGGTGAGGAAATCTACAAGAAAGAAGAAACCGAATAGTCGTATGGTCTTATGCAAGGAACCAAAAGAAGCACAAGGAGACATTAATATCATTAAGGAATATATTTGTACAATAATTGAATGTGTTACAGGTTTCCATTATGCTACATCAAAGCAAGTAGAACATGTACTTTCTGCCTTAAGAGTCACTATATATCAGACAAACTAAGAAGAAATAATAAAAAAAAAAGTTCCATATATTTCATGTTTTATTTGAAACAGTCATTGTGATCTTTTGATGAAAAAATCAAAACTCTTTTCTACAGGCACAAAAGCTTAATCCTTTACAAATCTACCTAATTACTTATATATATATATATATATATATATATATATATATATATATATAATATATATATATATATATATATATATGTAATGCAGCTGCACTACATGTACCTTTTCTTAGTATAATTATTTTGCGTGTGTGTTTAATCATTTTTGTGGTTTGTGTTGTTGTTTGTGAGGAGGTGGGGGGAGCTATTCGGGTGGTGGAAAGCGTTCACACTGGTTGGCACTTTGCAATAATTATGCACCAGACGTTCCCTAGTGCCCCCTCACTGCATACCTACATTAATCAGCAGGAACAGCTCAGTGGATCTCCCTCTTGCTCGTGCAAGATGCAATAATAGTTGGTGTAATTACGGGGAACGGATCACACCCCCGTCGAATATGACACCAGAAGGGCAAGGCAATCCCTGTGAGCCAGAATTGTTCAGCTGTGTGTAAGCTAAGAGACCTGATATCCACTTTCCACTGTATACTCTCACATAATACAGAAACTTAAGAATATGCATCAGAAAGACACATGAGAAAGGGTTGTTTACCTCCTGTAAGAGTCTTTTTTTACATAAATTTCAAACAGAGCTCAGTGTAAAATCGGTCAAATAAAGACTTTTTCCACAAATGTTTTTTTTTTGTTGCAACACAGTATTATCCAGAATTAATGATTAAATTAATTACTATTATAATTCATCAATCACTTTATTATTTATTTATCAAACAGAATCTGTGAGTTCTTTCTAACATTATAAAGTTATAACACCTTGGAATGTCATACAACTGTATGTTATATACGTGCTATTAAATATACCTGTAATGTCTTTTGTGGCTCACTATCGTAAAAACACTGAAGTGTCAAACAAAGCTAAATAAGGTTTACATTTTTTCCCATGCTCGGAGAATTTTTCTTTTCCCTCCCAACATCGGTAAATAAGCGAACAAGCCTTTAACAGCACATCGATCAATTCAGAAATCTAACAGTAGAAGGCTGTGTACTTTCTTCAAGTAAATTGTATTTGCTGCATTGAGCTCATTCACCCGAAGTCTGCAGTATGAGAGAGACAGAGCACTGCAGTGGTTAATTATAGAAGGCAAAGAAATTAGAGTAGACTAACAGATAATATCACACACCACCTACAATACAGTATCTCCCGAAAATATGGCATTTGGGTAACGACTTCAGTACTGCATGTATGGCAGCTTTAATGCTTTGGCACGAAAATGAATAAGTCCACTTGCTGATCACTTCAATTGGAACACCTGATCATTCTGGTGGTTCTGTGAAGGCAGATCAGTGTAAATATCATGCAGATAGAGATCAAGAGCTGTAGTTAATGACCATATCAAATGTTAGACAAAAGAAAAATGTGTTTTCGGTCACTGTGGCTATAGTGTGCAGCAGAAATGCCTTGCTTATGAGAAAAAGTAGAATGGCTAGACTAGCTCAAAATGGCAGAAAGGCTGCACTACCTCAAATAACAACCCTTTCCAGCTGTGGTGAGCAAAAATGCATGTCAGTAGATTTTGAGGTAGATGGGCTTCAACAGCAGAAGACTACACTGAATGCCACTTCTGTCAAACTTTACAGTGGCATAAACTCACTAAAACTAGACAAAAAGCCAGAGGAGTCTAGCTGTATTTAAACACAGAAACTACTTTCTTAGTCTATGTATATTTGCTTTTGCAAGACACAGATTTCAAAGTTATTGGTACATCTACAATGAATTAAAACCATCTTTGTTAGAAAATAAGAGCAGTCTTTTCTTGTCATGTCTAACCAGGTTAAACACACTTGTAGAAGACCTTGGAAGCCTCCATGAAGAACATTTTTACCCACAACGTTTGAGTGTATACAGTTTTTTTGTGTGTTTAAAAGCTCCAACTATGGACAAGAATTTACTTCCTGGCAGAATTCTCTAAACAGGTATTGGGCTAAGATACGTTTTTTAGGAATACAAAGTCTCATCAATCATCTATCCCAGATCACCATCCACAAAGCAGCCCCAAAGCATCAATAATTCACCACCATACTTTACAATGTGTTTACTTTATTTATTTATTGTGATACCAAACAATCTGATGGCGTTCATGCCCAAAAAAGTATTTCATTCTCATTGGAACACAGCACATGGCTCCAAACTGTAGATCCTTTTATTCCTTGGTGTAGATCACAAACTTCATTTTGTGGCTTTCTCCCAGGAGAGGCTTCTCAACATCAAATAGCAATGAATCTGATGTATTTGGATTTTGGATGTGGGTAGTTGTATCTTGAAAAGCCAATAATAAACTAAACTGCATCATTTCAAAACTGCGATCTCTAAGGCATTTTTTCGCTTTTCACACCATTTTTCCTTCTTGTCCATTAACATACAACTCCCCCCCCCCCCACCCCCCCCCCCCCCTCCAGCTAAAATGTCTTTTTTCAGACACATTTTACAGTTTAGGATTTAAACCTTTTTTATTACACCCATTATAGAGCATAATTATATCATAACTGCTTATGTCTTTTTATATGAATTACTTGACTTATGCATGTCAACATCCATTTGCACCTTTTTTTTTTGTACATGGTGCAATTTACATGTAGGCAGCCTCATATTTACACCCCAGGGTACCAACTGTCTGCAATAAGTTCCTTTGGAAAGGGACTGGAAGGCAACATACAGGCATGAATTGAATCAACACTTAAAAAGTACAATATAAATGTACTAATAAACAATAATAAAGTCTAATAAATGGTAATTTTGCTAATGTGTGTTCCTAATAATTGTATATTGAACGGTGTATTAAATAAATGAATACGTGAATACAATGTGTTTAAAATTGGAGAAGCTTGTTGCACTTTTGTGCCATGCAGTAGTGTCAACAAGGGACTGTAGCACAGCTGAAAACAGACCAGTCTTAGTGTGTGATCCTTCATAGTCTGGAGCTTCAAAGAAGCCCAGAAAAGCAAAGTCAAAGCAGCCTTTCCTTCCTCTCTGGCCTTTCATCGGCTCACTGGTGTGATAGGGCCCATGGATTCTTTGAAGGTTATATCTGGGGTCTCCTATGATGAACATTACACTTCTGCAATATCCACTAAATCAGTTAGAGCTCAGAGTAGTAGTCAATACCCAACATTGATCTGTACAGTTATTAAAACTGTGATACTTTTACCCTTTTAATAATGGCAACGAATCTCAGAATGCTTGTTTCAACATTATATGAAACATCAGGTGAGTGTGATTTGGTATAAGTTGAGTTGTATTTACAGAAAAATGCTTGTCAGCACCTAATCATTGGCTGATAGATTGACTGTCTGGTTATTGCAGGATGTATGATGCTTTTCTGTTAATCAGTGCTGCTTTATACCAGGCATGTTATATTTAAATAAGGCCATATCTGTATAATAGATTCATGTTCTAATACACTCATTAACCAATACGAGTGTTGTTATAATATATTATGGAAATATTTACTGTGCATTACTGTAAAATATACAATGGGGATGTTGATCGTGTGAGGCACAGTTTTGATGTACCATAAATTACAGATTAACATTTTTTATATATTTATGTGCTCATTCTAACCTGTTATTGTTCTGTCGTAACAACTCGACTCGTTCATGGTGTATATGAATGACCTGTTTTTTGTTTAACAAAAAAAGGTTGACATGAAGTAGTCTTTAGGAAAGAACTTTTTCCTGCATGTAGGACACCTTGCATCTGGCCATATTAGCACCTCAGCATGGTTTATTTCCCTATAACAGCACAAGCTGTCGTTTTATTTTCCTTGCTTAGTAACCTTATGCATTGGAAGTAATGTAATAGAACTAATACAGAAAGTAAGTTATAGCGCATAGTGCATTAGACCTGCCTTAATGTTTTCTTTTTCACGAAAAAAAAACTTTTCAGAGAGCACTTGAGAAAGTGAAGGAAAAGGAGCCCATCTGTTGCACGATGTGAGAAAATTATGTCTAACATATAAGGTATTTATTACCCTTCCAGTGTTTAAATATAGATGCTTTTTTGGAAAGAAATTACAAAAATATAAACTATTATATGTCACATTGACACTGGAAATGTTGAAACACAGTTGTAGATGGTTTTATAGCTAGAAGCAATAATAGCAAAAACCCTCCCGGAAAACGTACGAAGAAAAACCTTAAAAAGGAACCAGACTCCCAAGGCACCTCACACTTTTTCTGCATGGCACTGAACATTTGTGTATTTATTTCACATATACAGTGAAATATTAATTGTAACTGGAAAACAGGAGGCATGATTAGTTAGCACTATGGAACTTCACCAGGAATCCACAGAAGGTGAATCACTGGTTACGTCTCACTAGCCCATAAATGAGTCATTAACATAGGTGAGTGCTTTTACTTATGTGGGTGTGTAATTTAAAATCTGCCATATTGAAACTGCTCATTATTTATTTTTCCACATATGCAGCTCTGTGCTCAATGACCAGCACTGAATACCATTAAACTGTTCAAGAAGAGGCCCTTGGACATGATATCTCAATGGTGCAATTTCTGTACATCAAATACATAAAAAAAAAACTTTCCCCTTCCCCCTGGCAAAAGATTCAGACTTTAAGACAACAAAAAAAGCAGCTTTAGAAACAGATTTCTTTCCCCTGTTCTTTAAAGGCTGCACTAAACCCCCTGGTTCTTTCAATATGAACTGCTGTAATATTTGCAGGACAACACTTTATCACACTGCACTCTCTTCTAATTCTCTGGATTCTCTCTCTCTGTACTTTTACAACATTTTCACACTCTAAACTTTCTTTTGGCTTCTCCCGTTAGAGGGTCGCCACAGCGGCTCATCCGCACGTTTGATTTGGCAAATGTTTTTACGCTGGATGCCCTTCCTAACACAACCCTCCCTATTTATCCGGGCTTGGGGCCGGCACTGAGAGTGGCTGGGGTTGGTTCCCTGACCGGGGATCGAACCTGGGCCGCAGCGGTGAGAGCGCCGCATCCTAACCACTAGACCACCAGGGGACCACAACATTTTCACACACTCTTCTTGTAAATTTGCACTCTCTGACTCAGTATTGATACACATGTTTTTGCTATATAGTTTATCGCGTCTTTGCTGTGTTACTCATGTTGTAAAAACACTTGTAGTCACTCTTCTGGTGGCTCATCTGGCTTGACTCCACATCTTTCACAGCACTCACCTGAACAGGACCACATCTGTTTCCTGTTTTTCTTCAGTTCACTCACAATATTTAAACAACTCAATCAATCCAGTCTTGTTATTTGCCATCACGTCAGTTAGCAAGTCTAAGCGTTATTGTATATCTGGTTTTGACCTTTCAGTTTTCTGTGTTTTCCTTTATTGCTCTGTTCTCCTGATAATTTGACCTTTGACTGTTTTTTTTACCAAGACTGAACAATTTTCCCACATTATCTCCCCAATTTGTTGACCTGCCAAGACTCAGCAGCTTTTTATCATCACACAACTGCTACCAACTGGGGAAATCCAGTTACATGTGATACATGTGAAGCTAACCTACACTACAGGCCAGCATGGCAACTCCAGAGACGACTCCAACCTGCAACCTGCAATCTTTTGATGACCGAGCATCATTCTGGAGCCTGCCAAAGTAGAATTTGACAAAAAATTAAACTTGTCCTTACATCCACCTGCCTCTGACAGTGTCTTACATGCAGAGGTGGGAAGTAATGAAGTACAAATACAAATATCTGTACTTTTTACTTCTTACATTTTCAAAACCTGCCCCTTAGTTTAGTTTTAATTAATTGATTTGGTGAAATGTCAATATTTTTTATTTTCACTGCACGTCGATTTCAGCCCACCAACCGATTTCCTGTCATTGTGCGTCTTCTTCCATCCACTGGTGTATAATGTCCTGCTCTCACTCACCACAGATGTAGACTAGTTTACGAAGCTAAGAATCAGCAGGGCAGAAAGCAACAAGAAGTAAAGCTAACGTGGATGAGACAGAGGGAGTCAGTGATGTAAAAATGACTGAGAACAGAATCATTCCTGATCATCATCATCATCATCATCATCTTTTCTCTGCTTGTGTTCTATATGTGGATCTTCAGCCTGGACACATTCATTAGGTAACAACATTTTTAATTAGTTTTGTATTAATATATATATTAGGCTGTCAAAATAAAAATAATTTTAAATAGCACTAAATTTTATTAACGCACTAACGATCAATTCAGCGCGCATTTTTGTTTTTACCATTTTTATAAAAAATATAAATGCAGAAATAAATAAATAAATATAAAAGAGGCGAAATGAAAACCTTCAGCACAACATACACTTATTCACGACATACTTTCTTTGCTTAGTTATAAAATAAATAAATAAACTCCACTGAAAAATAGTTTTAATCAGTAAACTTTTGTTTTATTTATAAGTTTTGTTTTATTTTATTTTATTTATATTATTTATATTGTTTTATTTATGTCTCAAATCAAACGCCAAATCCGCCATGATTCACACAATTTACCCTCTGGGTGGCGTTTGGTGGGTTTTTTTCTAATAATGGTGAAACGAACTTAAATTACTGTCTTTTTTGATCGTACAGATAAAAACAATACATCATTTGAATCTGTAAAATGTCTATGATTATGCTTCTTGACTTGAAGAGGTGCAGTTTCTCCGGTATCACCTCATTAACTGTCCGTGTGGAAACATAGCAAAGGTTCTGTTTGGTGTCCTGATGATTAACGTAAAATTAAACAATCATTATTTCTTTTAAATATTTACAAGAATTTTTTGTCTTCATGCTTTATGTTGCATCCATATTTCTCCCTGTATATGTTGCTTAAAGTATTAAAAAGAGGAAGTATTAATATATGGTACATTTAGAACAGATAGAAATGTGCGATTAAGTTGCGATTAAATATTGAATTTGATTGACAACCTCTGTACAATTATACATACAATGTACATATTACATAGCATATCTTTTTTACTTCTCATTACATCTGCACTATTTTTATCTATATGTATCTTTATATCTTTACTGTAAATTCTGCCCAACATTTCACATTCATGTATATGTGTATATAATGTGTGCGTATATATATATATATATATATATATATATATATATATATATATATATATATATATATATATATATATATATATATACACACACACACACACACACAGTATATTAGACTTGTTTATTCAGCTTGCACATTTCTTAAATGCCATAATATTATAACCTTACACTTCTGCACATTTCCTCTTCAATGCCATAGCCTTAGAACATCTATCTGTACTTCTTAACTGTGTCCACACATCTCTGCACTGCTATAGCCTTTATATTTATTTACATGCTGTACATATGCTACATCTCTTTCTTCACTATTTGCACGATTGCTACTTTTTGCAATTCTGGTAGATGCCAAACTGCATTTCGTTGCTGTGTACCTGTACAATGCAATGATTGATTGATTGATTGATTGATTGTCTATCTATCTATCTATCTATCTATCTATCTATCTATCTATCTATCTATCTATCTATCTATCTAATGATGTGAGGTCCAGTTACGTGTTACACTAAAACAGGTAAAATTAATAACTACTTTTTACTTAAGTACATGTCCGAGCCAAGACTTCTTTACTTTCGCTTGAGTAAAAAAGTATAATCAGTACCTCAACTTTTACCCGCGTATTTTAAAACATGAGTACTGTATCTGTACTTCTACTTAAGTAAAGGATGTGTGTACTTTTGCCACCTCTGTTTACATGTATTTTTTTGTCCTGCATTTTTCTATTCAGTTAGTTGTTTGAGGGTTGAGCTGTACAGAACCCAATTACCACCCACATTGTTGTGTGGTAACAGGAATCCTTGACCTAGATCTTAATTTTTTACAGGCCATTCACATTAAGTGTGCCATTTAGATGTCCATTTATGACTGGGAATCCTCAGAACGAGACAATGTGCTGTTATACAGAGGGAAAGTATTTTAGGAAAGTATAAGGAAAGGATGTCCAATTATTTTCAAACATCAGCATGTCCTTAAATTAATAATGCAATATTTTGCCAAGAATTACAAAAGTAGTTTATTTAAGAATGAAACATAATGGATGACTACAAATTTGTTAGAATTTAGGTTCATTTCATGGTGTGATGAGTAAAATAAAGAATATATGGGATATGCTACAACAAGAAAAAAAAAACAACCATTCCCTTACCAGCCACTCTTTTGCATTTAATAAGAAAAAAGCTTGTCATTTATTGAAGAAAAAAACATACAAACAAAGCACAGTTTTGTTTAAGTTCCTTATCCTGAATATTATAATCATTATTATCCCACAGCGGGAAGTTAAAAAAACGTTTTATCACAGAAAACTTCACCATATCAACTAGCATTTATTTTCCATTGCTCGATAACAACATGCTTGGTTTATCATTAGTCTTGGATTATGCTTGCCATAAGTGTGCCATGAACAGGATTGTGTAAGATATTGTTGGAGCATTTTATAAGGAACCCATTAAACTGCACAGCTGATACTATGTTCAAAGCGCTTGTTAATTAACACCCTTCTGACCAACCAGAATCAAGAATTTAGTCACTGTGGTTTAAAAAAATAGTTTTAGCTATTATAAAAAAGTTCTAAAAAGATAAAAAGTCCATATAATAAATAGTTCAAATAAATATGACTATATTTGCTTCTCTCCAGTACACATTGTAAGGCACACAGGCACAAGGAAATAATTAGTGTGAAAATACACACACTGCCACAGTTTTGCTTCACATTGTTTAGACATAATTAGGAAACAGACAATAAGGACCAGATGGCTGTATCAGATTACAAATAGAAACATTTAAAAGAGCATGTCAATACCATAACCCAGATTGAAGCAGCCAGGAGTACTGGTGTCTGAGCTTGACTCATGTTTTATTCATACCAGTCTGTGAGATCTTCTACAGTGAAGCCCCGTACAGCCGCACCAGTGGGGCCAGACAGTGATTAGTGATCTTCTTCTCTACTTACTTTACAGTCTCTAAATCTCACTTTCTGATGAAATATTGCACACCATTGTTTACTCCTCAAGGTGCGATAGGATATACCCCGTTATTACGAATATCCATCAGCATTCACAAGAGGACACACACACACAGAGCTTTCATGGGGAAACAAAATGACTAGAACTTTTACTGCAGATATCCTGACAGGCTGCATATTGTTTGCAATTCCCACAAAGAGCCTGAATTCACCACTTGAGGTTGATCCTTAATCATTTCTTAATTACTCTATGTAGACTTAAACTTTACAGACTATTTATAGCAGAAATATTGAAGAAAATGTGAAAAAGATTCTCTAGTATTTTCTACTAAATATAGGATTATCTTATATTTAGACCTATTTAAATATATACTACAAATGTTTTGCTTTGGTAAAGACAAGTTGTGTTGGAAAATAGCTGTCATTTCTAGTCTTCTATAATTACCTTTTCAAAGATTTATAGGGGAGGTGGTAGCTCAGTGGTTAAGAGATTGAACTTTGGATCAGTATGTGCTGGGTTCAAATCCATGCACCACAAAGCTTCCACTGCTGGGCCTTTGAGCAAGGCCCTTATCCCTCAGTTGTAAGTCACTCTGGATAAGGTCATCTGCCAAATGCCATAAATGTTAAGTGGCCAAATCTTAATCATCTTTAATGACAGCTGGCAATTAAATGGCTGTATTCTGTCTGGAGTAGGAATGACAAACTGGTTCAAGGTGGCGGTTGGACTGCATCAAGGATCAGCTCTGAGCCCTTTCTCGTTTACAGTGGTAATGGACAGGTTGGTGGATGAGGCCAGATAGGCGTCTGACTATGATGTTAGTGGATGATATTGTGATTTGAGGTGAAAGTAGGGAGCAGGTGGAGAAGAGCCTGGAGAGGTGGAGGTATGCGCTGGAGAGAAGGGGAATGAAAGTCAGTAGGAGTAAGACAGAGTACATGTGTGAATGAGAGGAGGGCAGTGGAGTGGTGTGGTTGCAGGGAGAAGAGGAGGTGAAGATGGAGGAGTTTAGGTACCTGGGATCAACAGTGCAAAGTAATGGAGAGTGTGTTCGAGAAGTTAAGAAAATAATGCAGCCAGGGTGGAATGGGTGGAGAAGAGTGATAGCAGGAGAGATTTGTGATAGAAGGGTATCTGCAAAAGTGAAAGAAAAAGTATATAGGAATGTGGTGAGACCTGTGATGTATGGTTTAGAGACAGTGGCATTGAGTAAAAGACAGGAGGTGAAGTGGAGGTAGCAGAGATGAAGATGTTGAGATTTTCATTGGGAGTGACGACGATGGACAGGATTAAAAATGAGTTGTTGGAGGATGTTTTGGAGACAAGGTGAGGAAGGCGAGATTGAGATGGTTTGGACATGTGCAGAGGAGGGACATGGGGTATATCGGTAGAAGTCTGAGAATGGAGCCGCCAGGGAAGAGGAAAAGAGAAAGACCAAGGTGGAGGTTTATGGATGTGGTGAGGGAAGACATGCAGGTAGTTGGGTTGAAACAGGCAGATGTAGAAGACAGGGGGTATCGAGACGGATGATCCACTGTGGCGACCCCTAATGGGTGAAGCAGAAAGAAAAAGAAGAAGAATTCCAAACTGCATAGCAGACAGTAACAGTGATGGACCATCATCAGTAAATATATTCATAGGAAAAAAGAGTTAATGTATTTTTCCCACTTTTGTCTCATACAGTAAAAGGCAAGCTTAAAGGTGAGGTGGTAAGTTAAGTTGTTGGACTTCTGATTTAAATCCTAGCATCATCAAATTGCCCCTGTTGGGCTCTTGAGCAAGGCCTTTAACCCTCCACTGCATAAATGAAATGTATGCATGTATAAATGAAATAACTAAGTCGCTCTGGATAAGGGTGACTGATAAATGAAGTAAATGTTTATTTATTTATCTATTTATTTTATACAAACACAAAATACAATAATCATTGCATTGGCACTCAATGAGTTGGCTTATGGTGTTCAAAACCTCAACACTTGAGACTCACTCACCTTCACACGGCATGTTTAAACATTTACATTGAAATAATACACATAGCCTTTGCAGTATAAATTGTTGAAACCATCCCACATCTGTTTGCAAAGTATCATTTGTGTGTGTGTGTGTGTGTGTGTGTGTGTGTGTGTGTGTGTGTGTGTGTGTGTGTGTGTGTGTGTGTGTGTGTGTGTGTGTGTTACATAAAGACTGCACATATCATGAAGGCCTACTACGTAATGTAATTTTTTCAGCTCAGCCATTGCCTCTAGTCCCATTTTGCAATTGCAGCATCGTTTGTCATGGTCATTTGTTTCAGATTCCACACACATTTGCATAATTATCAGATGTAGTTTGGGGTTCTTCTCAAGCAAAACTCTCTCAAATAGGCCATACTATACTCCTCTTTACTGAAATTAATTTTCGATGTTGCATCTTGTTGGTGGTGAAAAATCAGTTTTTATCACAGATTATACAAGAAATTTATATTAGAGTACAATAAAGTCATTATGTGCACCTGTTTAATTTAATTAAAGGATTTAGCCCAAACATTACAATACCTAAACATACACAAAATAACCCTCAATATATTATTTTTAGTGCTGTAGCGTTAAAAAATAGGTATTCATGTGTATTTTACTAGCATCTATCAGACCACAATGTTTCCTGGCTGTTCACGCTCATTAAAAGCCTGATACAAAATCAAAGCACTTTTAGCCATGAGGATGTAATTTGACATCTACCTCACCAAAAACCAAAACTCCATTTAAAATCTCATCCAAAAGAAAGACTGCAGGATATTGCAGAGTCCAGTTGATGGTTTACTACTTGGATTCTGCCGAGTGCATTTGTCATGGTCGATTTGTGGGAAATTGTGCATGTTAGAGGAAGCTGTGAAGTAAAGAGGAAGAAAACTGAAGACTCAATCGGCTGCGACGGTCAGTGACACTGCCAGAGAGGATGACAGAGGATGGGAGAGACTCTGTTTTTCATTCTTGGGAATTGGTTTTGGTTGTTCCCGATTCAAAAGTGTTCCCACAAATCTTTAATGACTAATTAAAAGTAAAACGATTCCCTCAGTCGTCTGCTGACTTGTGCGTTTTCAATCTAACTAAAGAATGTTGGGTAAGTGCTGTAAAATAATCCTTCTACATATAAATCAGGGCCAGGTTGTGAACAAAGAAGCCTTTATTCAATGTGTGGACATCAGAAGGGAAAAAAACCTGGGTGAAAACCTTAATTTTATTGCAAATGAGTTTTTGCGAGAAGTGGAAATTGAGAAAATGTTTTATTTTAGGAGCTAAAGGCTGCTGTTTTTAAAATCACCTTTATTCTGAGCATTAATCGTCTCAATTCAAGTTAAATTATTTAATTCAGAAAAAGAATATGATGTGGCAAACTGCAAAATAATCAACAGCAACATGATAGTGTGACTGTGCTGCCTGACGAGGTGAAGTTACTATTTTCACAGAGAAACTGATTACTAATGTTTAAATTATGCTTAAAATTATTTGTATTATTCCTCTTAGTCCAACAATTTTACAGTTAATTTTTTTATAAAAAATTGCACATCATAGCACTTTCTGTCCTAGAAGCTTTAAGACTGTAACCTAAAACTAGAGACTCCTTCCAGTAATTATGCTTATTCTAATATGCACAATAATATAAACCTGAGGCCAGAACTACTGTAAGAGCTGTCGTTACAAACAAAAAACTTTTTTTAACAATAAGAGTTGAGCAATTTACAGTGGTTAGGTGTAACGGCATTGCCAGTGGTGGGCAGTCAGGGCCAGCAAAGCCTGTTCTTCTGGCCTTAACACTATCAGAAGCACTGACCTACATTTACAACCTAAATTCTAATATTTGTTTCATGAAAATGTATTAATTTGTTCCCAACCGTTTATTCTCTTCATTTCATAGTGCTTATCTTGGCTACACTGCTTCCAGTACGGGTATGTGGATGTTAGATTTTATGTCCAATCAGATTTCAGCCTCTATGTGCTGCCATGTCAATCTAATCTGCTCAGGGCCTTCGAAGTCAGTACTGCTGGCCTTTTACCTTAGTCTCCTTAATAAATAGCTCTTTTTTTTTTAACCAATCAGCTGGCCCAGAATAGCATCAGCATTTTTCCATCCTCTGATTGGTTGGTCAGAGGAAAACTGTTACAGCCAAGTTCGACTAGCAAAACACATGTGTAGGGTTAGACTTTTTTATGCCTACGGAGGAAGAGAAATTGATTTGGTCGCAGACAAACTTTTCAAGAAAAGTTAGACATCGTGAGGAGGTTGGCCAACCCCGATGCTAGCTAGCTTGTCTTAGTCCGAGAAAGGGTTTGTTTGCCACTTCCAGACCAGTAAATACGAGCGGTACCACTGAATTACAGCCTCTGAGGAGCGGTGCAAATTATAAATCTGCATCTCTGGTGAGTATTTTGTATTTTATTTAAATTTGTATGTTTTTGTCATGTTTTTAGACAAATATTTATTCTGAACTGCTCCAGATGATGTAGGTGCACAGTTGTGGTGGGTGGTAGTGTAGAGGTTTGGAGTCTTAACTGGGTTTCTTGCTTTAGTAAAATGGTATCCACCCTCCATATGTGAAATGCCTCTCTCTCTGTAATGCCACTTGCTTTTATATTGCGTTTTTATATTGTATTTATGGTTACTATAATCGCGATGTGATGGTGGTATTAAAATGTGTTAAAGGATTAAGTTGGGTAAATCCCCACTGAAGGCCCAGGTACCAAATGCACGGCCCGCCACTGGGCATTGTAATAGCCATTTTTATTATTTATTTTCATTTCATGAGCAAAAAAGAACATGTATAACCCAGAATAAAATATGTTGCCATGACCACAGCTCTGTATTTTACCTCTTTTGGATGATAGAGAAAATCAGTTAAATCAGTGTGCATTCAGGATTGTATATACAACTAGACCGGGACATTTCCTGAAGAAAATGTGAGTAGTGGTTGCCGGTGCACGAATCCTCGCTCCGGTCGCTAACCCGGGGCAAGAGGAGTATCGGTTTTAGTGCCGAACGCTAGAGGCGTGAAGCGTACTCGGAGAGACGAGCGTTTCGATACCACGCACGCACGTTTGTGCGCTTCTTTTTTTTTTGAGGGGGCGTGGCCAGTGACGTCACGTGACGAGCGGAATTCGCCCGGGGTTCGACTTCCCCCGCCTTGCCGAGCGTTTTGACGTATCGCACGCCCGTTTCCGAGGGCGTTTTTTTTTTTGCCCTTTTCGGGCTAATGGTGTGGGCGTGGCTTAATGTGACGTCACGTGACGTCACCGTACGACCCGCAATGCGACTCCCCACGCCGGGCCGAGTCCGTTGATATGTCACACGTCCCCTTCCTGTCTTTTTTTTAGACCCCCGCTAATTGCCCCCTCTCCCCCCATTCATTATGCATCTCCCATGATGCAATTCTCCCAACCGGGCTGTTTAAATCGATGTATGGCATGCCTGGGGCCTGTGTGCTTTCCCCTGGCTCATTCACTCTGTGTGTGTCAATGTATGTGAATGAGAGCTGATTTCCCATTCATTTCCATGGGGGAGATCAATTGCCCCCCCTGCACGTCGTTCCGGGGGTTTCCGACGGACGGGGGGGCGTACGGGCGCGATCCGGGCTCCGCCCCGGACGAGACGATATGTCGTACGAGCGTGTCGGGCGAACGCCGGCCGATCCGCGGCGGCTCGGATTCCCCATTCATTCTCTATGGGAGCCCGTTTGACGCGGAATTCCCGGAATTCCGCGTCGAGCGGATATGCCGTACGTGCGTGTCGGACGCTCGAGGGCCGAGCCGCGGCTCGATTTTTAAATTCCCCATTCATTTTCAATGGGGCACTTTTTGCCCCCTAGCTATTGCCCCCTGGGGTCTAATTCCGAATTCCGAAAAAAATACTGGGACGTCCGGGAGGCCAGGCCGGACGAGGGGATATGCCGTATTTGCGTGTCGGGTGAACGGGGGGCCTTAAAAAGCCAAAAAACGGAATAGATCTCTTGTAATCTAGAAATTTTGAGGGTTTTTGCCCCTTTGCCCCACCTTGCCGGGGGTATTTGACGAAGCGGGTGGCATCGTTGCGATCGGCCCCGGACCCCGGACGGTTGGATATGCGTGAAACGCGTGTCGGGCGAACACCGGCCGAGCAGGGATTTTTTGAGCGTTTTCCCCCATTCATTCTCTATGGGGGCCTGTTTGACGCGGAATTCCCGGAATCCCGAGCGGATCCGGAATTCCGCGACCATACAGTCGCGACCCGCTCCGGACCCCCTACGAGTCGATATGCCATACGTGCATGTCGGACGCTCGAGGGCCGAGATATGACGATCGAAAGTTGTTCCCCATTCATTGTCTATGGGAAAAATTTCGCACGTTTTCATCACGTGAGCGAAAACGTGCGGGCGGATTCCTTATAAAAGTAATAGCACACCTCACACGAACAGGCCGCACGTTTTGAGGTATCACCCGTGGTGCTGGGGCGAAAACTGCGGGACGAGTTACGCGCCGAAAATCGGCGGAAGAAGTAAGAAGAATTATAAAGAAGAAGAAGAAGAAGCAGAATAATAATAAACCGAAAACCGAACGTTTTGGTCACGTGATCGAAAACGGGCAGGGCGAATGCTTCGAAATTTACCCAAACGCTTCACACGGACGGGCCGCACGTTTTGAGGTGTCACCCGTGGTGCTGGGATAAGAAATGCGGGAGCAGTGAAGCGCCGAAATTTTCCCCTATAGGCCGCAGCATTATAAGAGTAGTGCTTTGCAAGCACTACTAATAAGTAGCAATAACATTTGTTAAATCTAAAATGACTCATGATTGTTGCTAATTCTTAATTCAGGGTATATGCATTGTTTTGTGTAAATCACTCTACTGTAAATACACATTAAATCCAGCCCTGAAAAAGCTAACGATGAGACAAAAAGAACATTAAAAAAATGAATATTTTGATACTGAAATCATATAAAGCACACCTACTTCTCTATTCACCCACTATTCGGCTTTCATTTATCCACTGGGCTCTTTGTCAGATACGTTTGTCCCTCTGGCAAATTTTACAGAAGCTAATGAACAGCTGTGAAAAGGGTCAGGACATTAGTGCACCTCAATGAGGGAAGAAGCAATTGCAAAATAACATGCTATACAGCACATATTAATTATATATATATATATTATATATATTATATATATATATATATATATATATATATATATATATATATATATATATATATATATATATATATATAAAATACATCGTTACCAACTTATTCATGACTTCAATCCACCCATAGAAGAGAGAAACTAAATGTTCAGCACTGCTGTGAGCTACCCTAAAAGCTTTGTCTGACAGTTGCACTAAAGCCCAACGCTGAAAGATTATGTCACAATGACTCGCTGTGTCAGGAGTTGGGGGAAATGTTTTTTTAAAGATTTATTGTATTGTTTTTTTTATTATTGCAAATCTGACCCAAGCTATCGACACCACTTTCAGATAATGAAAAAAATAATGACGAGACAGAAATAAAGAAAAGACAAAGGAAAATTTATACCAGATTTACAGTTGAGTGCAGAAGTTTGTGTACCCTTAGGACAAAAGAGAGACATTTCATTTATTTCTGCTTCAAAGTTCCAGAGATCCTGGTTCAATTCTGTGCTCAGTTTACTCTCTGTGAAAATTGTTACACAGTCTCTAAGGGTTCTTCAGTTTCCTCCCACCTCCAAAGGGTATATTTCCTACTTCCACCTGGGTTCCTGAGATATCCTACAAATTCACTTTTCAAGCATAGAAGTCTGCTACCTAACCCAAACACAACATGTGCAGTAAAGTCGGTTTGGGATAATTTTTCATGAATAGCTTCAGGTTCGGGTTTTTAACTAAATGAAGAAAATATTTTAAATATAAATACATAATATAAATCTATTTCAAACGATGCAACCTGGTTCATACATGTGCTTCTGTTATGTCAGTTATGGTGTAGGGTCAAACTATTTTGAGTATGATAGGGTCCAAGCTTCAATTTAAAGCCTGTGTAGACCTCTAGACTAAAATAAAGCTTTTAATGAGGCTGAATGATGAATAAATCACAATTGTGGTTTGTTCCTTTATTGTTAACGGATTGTTACTTATATATTAAGACAATAAAAATTGCATAAAAATGGCATTTTTAGCTTCCAACCTACTCTCTGTCTACGACTCTTTCAGTATTATTTAGGCCTGGCTTTTCTTGACATATCTGGCCAAGCTTTGCCTGTTTTTCTGCCAAATGTCATACACACTGAGATCTTCATTTAGGATATGGACATCATGAGTCTCATAATTTGGTTTGACAAATAATTTTTTTGGTTGTAGACTCATGCCAGGGTGCAGCCACATTTTTAGACTTGTTTTTCAAATATCGAGATTGTAAAATATTGGTACGATGCATGTTGTGCACTCTAATGCATTTACTTACTGTATGTCTTCTACAGAGCGAAATGTGCTATATATAACATGACATATATAACATATATATGACTTACCTTTAAACACATTTATGGTGTACATTTCATTATGAACAGAGTATGTGTGAGCACCGCTGTGGAGGAAACTGTCACCAACGCAGGCGGACACAGCTTCTGGGAGCCGAGCCAAAAAGCGGAGCCTTGTTTGCAGCTCCTGCTGGCACTTTTACAACTGAGGGGTGATTGACTTCATGCCAGCGTACATGTAGGTCAACACAACATTGATTACGTTTCGTAAGCTGGAGCTGATTTAGCTTTAGACTGAATTAGCTGAATGTTGTCAATTACAAATGGTGAAAATCACTATTGTATAGAGGTTACCATGGTGGAAATTGCACACACACACACACACACACACACACACACACACACACACACACACACACACACACACACACACACACACACACATAGGAAAAACACCACAGCATAACCTTGACCTGAACTTGTCAATGGACACAAAGCTCCTAAGAAAAGCAGGTCAGGCTTTGACTATTAGGGACTAGAACAATCATACAGAGGCAATTAACAATTATTAATATTAATATACTGTACTTTTAAAATAAAACAATTTACTACTTCTACCCATTTGCATGATGCTTTTATCTAATGTAAATTTCAATTCAAAGAGGAAATAAATGAGCAGGATTTCTCATTAGGGATGAATTTACATTTATGGCATTTGGCAGAACGAGATTGAATTACCCTGAGTGACTTGCAATTATATCATTTATACATATATTATGGCTTATAGGCCCAGCAGTGATAGCTTGGTAGAGTTGGGATTTTAACTCATGACCTTCTGATCAGAAGTCCAAAAACAATTTAATTCAATTGCAGGTTTGTACAAGCACCCACCCATGACATCTGGGTAGTTGGACCTCAGAACCTTCTCATATGCCTTTGAGACACAACTTCCCTTAACAAGTGTCCACTGATTTACATGCCTCTACCACTACTAAAGGATAAATCTCACTGCTTCACAAAAATGAAGGCTTTTAATCGCATTTAAATTTACATCAGAGAGAGTTTGTGCTCACCTTCATTAAATAAAATAAATAAAAGGCACAAAAGCAATCTGCTCATATTCTAATGTAATACAAGATTGTTTTCCATTCTTAATCAAGCATAAAACCTCAGATAATCCCACTATGCATAGCGTTTACTGGTTCTTACTGTAAATCACTGCACACTCATACTGTACAACCTACAGTAATGCTTAAATGATTTACATTAAATTGCAAATGCTAAAATTATATATATATATATATATATATATATATATATACACACACACAGTGGAACCCGGTTATCTCGCCCTCGGTTAACTCGACAACCCTATTAAGTCGACGTTTTTGAAGTGGAACCGCCAAATTCTCGCTTTTTCTAAGCATTTTTTATCGGTTATGTCGACTTTTTTTATGTCGCGGAACCCTAATATCTCGAGCACAAGGGGGGAAAAAATTAGAAATTTTAACGTCAGTTATGTCGATCGGCACTGTGCAGCCGCAGAAGAACTCGCGAAAGTGGCGGAAAAATCAAGGATTACAGCTGCTACAGGTGTTTGTATTGTATACTGGTGAATCTCTGCTGTTTTTTTGCCTTTTTTTGTTAAATGTTATGCGATGAACGGGAGCGCGGCGCTCCCGGCTTTAACTCCTTACCGAGCGCGCGCGCGAGCAGGGTAAGGAGCACGGCTCTCTCAGTAAGGAGCACGGCTCTCTCGGTAAGGAGTTGAAGCCGGGAGCTTCAGAGAAAGCGGCTGAGAAAGCACCTGCCACGCCCCCTTCGGCCGTTCACGTTTGAGACTTTTCTGTCCCTCGTTTTTGGTTTCGGGTTCGGTTTTGGATCTTCCGGGGTTTTTTTCCGGCTTCGCGCCGTGCCGCCGGTCGCGGTATTTTTTAATTTCCCTATTTTTCCATTCACAAACTCTCTCTCTCTCTCACTCTCTCTCTCTCTCTCTCTCTCGGCTTATCTCCCCCTCGGCATCGCAGACGTAAGTTTTTTCGGACACTTTGCTTTGTGTGTTTGTGCGGATTACTTCAGCCTGATGGTCATAAGTTTTCAGAAACTTAGTTACTGTTTATTTTTCTTTTTTTTCCACATGTGGACTAAATGTGAGACGGCACTGTGCAGCCGCTGTTTTTTTTTGTTGTTTTTTTGCGATCTGTGTGTTTATAATGTTGGAGAATATAATAAAGGTTTGTATGGAGAATGGACAGTGGTTTGTATTGTATACTGGTAAATCTCTGCTGTTAGTAGGTGCACTTATGCCTTTTGTTGTTAACAAACATATGTAAATTTTTATAGCATGCCTTCATCAAACTAATCGTGGCAACGCTGTTGTGTAAAAAACCCTTCAAAAACACGTGCATGCACATTCGCATTTATTAACGCACATCATGTACATAAAGAAATTTCAAGCACGTTAATATATTGCCGTCATTTTGATTTTTGTTTATCTCGATCATCGGTTACCTCGATGCTTTTTGGCGACCCCCTAGGACATCGACATAACCGGGTTCCACTGTATGTATATATATATATATATATATATATATATATATATATATATATATATATATATATATTATATATTATATATTATATATATTACACACTGTGTTTATGTTGTAGATAGATAGATAGATAGATAGATCGATAGATCGATAGATAGATGGTGAATGCATTCATTCAAATATTTACAATTTTAAAATTAGGTTAGTGTACAATAAAAACAAAACTTCTCAAGTCTACATACTAAATGTAAATTTTATGTTTACATTTTAAGTATTAAAAGGATTTATAATCACTACATATGCTTTCTTCTACAGTATGTGTGTGTAAAATAACAAGGTCCAACAATTTAAATAATTTTACCCTCTATTCTTTAGTTCATATTTGTTATTTTTCATCCAGCTGTTATTGAAATAAAGGTGCCTCTGTGCCCTGTGCCTTGTTTTAAGGCTCCCTTCTATTCCTGTATACCCCACGTTATTTATATTTGATTAAATCCCACGATTATTATTTTGTTTTCGCTTTCCTGATGTAGCCATCTTGAGTTCTTGCTCAGCATGAGAAAAATGTTCTGGTTTTGTGTTTTAATGTTTTTTTATTAGTATGAAACAATTTAAGTCAAAACGTGGGCTGTAGTTTAATGTGTCTGATTTTTCTATTTTTAAGACCTGTGAGTGACCAGTTCAATATTGTGTGATTTCATCTGCTTTGCCAAAATCAGACAGCAAAGCAATCTAAAGCTGATTACATGAAAAAAAAATAAACAAACACAGGCTTAGGAATATTTATACCACTAGCAAGGTTTTTTCATTTGTGTGTGTGTGCTCTTCAGTCTAAAAGGTTTAATATTTGCATAATTTGAATCAGACATATTGATTTATTTATGTACAATTAAATGCATGGTAGCACTTAAGGTGCATGCTGTAGTTTTTCTGCTCACTGTGAGCAAAAACACCTGTTTTAATACTTGAAAAAAAATGAAACAAAAGTACAGCTTCATTATATTGCTGTCTTTATACTCACTGGTAATATTCACCACAATGATTTTATGCTGAAACGCTTAAATCAGGTCCAGTAAAGTACCAGAAACCATGAGCTATTGTAATTTAGCACATACACTGTAACCAAACTGATTACTTTTCTGCTGCCTTGTTGTTCTTGAGCATGAGAATACAACATATACAGTAGTGACAACATTTGTAGCATTACACAATTGGCTATATGTATCTATATAACATACATTTTGATGTATAAAATTAGTGTAGTGGCAAGAAGCAGGTATTAATCAAGTATTAATCTAGGTAAATGTACAGAAAATTGTCACCTTGCACTTTAGACAACCCATTTTAAAATAGCCGTTACCGTATTTTTCGGACTATAAGCCGCAAAATGATTGAGAATTTCAGTCATGATGTAAAGCATTTAAATTTGTCAAACACTAAAAAAGTGAAAAGAATCTTAGTCATGAACAAAATGATTTGGTATTGAATCATATACTGTTAAAAAAAAAACGGCAACAAAAGAAAACAAGAAAACAAAAAGCAAATGTTGGTCTTTATTAAGAGGATTCACTGATGACTAACACTGATTTACTGAAGGAGAGGAGAGAATCTTGGTCATCACTGAAAGGATTTATTGTCTATTTCGAAAGAGAGCCAGATTCAGCATACATACTGATACAAAAGCATATTTTACTATTCACAGGTGCTTTAAAGTCACAGACAGATAAATCTATTCTAAATCAATGTACTGTATTTTTCGGACTATAAGCCATTACTTTTTTCCCACGTTTTGAACCCCGCGGCTTAAACAACGAAGCGTCTAATTTATGAATTTTTTCAAAAAAAACTGAACCCCATAACATTAGACCAATGAAATTTCCGAACGGAAACGAAAAAACGCACCTCACCTGTGTTCTGAGCTGCACGGCATCGGGAGAAAAAACTTCCATCGGGTGATTTTTAAACGCACAACGATGCCAAAAGATAAACTCCCGAGAGAAATACAGTAGTTGTGAAAGGAAGGAGGAAGACAGTGAATAATGACTTACTTGGTAGGCTAGTGTTTAGATATAAGCCGTTGTAACGCGTTGAGTCTGGGTGAAGGGAGAGCTCGCTAACTCCAGTTGCAACAGAAATCATATAAGCACAGACAGGTTTCCAAAACGCGTGCTTTTTATTTTTCTTGGCAACAGCGTTACGGGTTAGTCTAAGAAACTTAAAAATGAGCATCAGAAAATAATGAGCACATAATCCTCAGGCGCGCGCACGCGCACACACACTCACACACACACACACACACGCAGTAATACCGGAAGAATGCAGTGACGTGCTGTTCCCAGAATGCCGCTCTGCTCTTAAAGGAGCCACAACATATTTCACCCGTTACACCGTGTAACAGACACTCTCTTTCGGTAAAGCCTGTGTAAAGTTCATTAGTTTCAGTGTAGAAACTATATATACGGCTTATAAACAAGGTGCGGCTTATTTATGTTAAAAATAAAAATATTTGTAAAATTCAGTGGGTGCGGCTTATAAATGCGCAGTGGGTGCGCTTTATAGTCTGGAAATTACGGTACTTATACAAGAGCACATGGAACAAGTTTCCATAAGTGTTGGGGTTTTTTTTCATGTTCGTATGGTATATAAAAAAAAAAATCTAAGAAATTATTATTTTTTTTTTTTTACTGGCTAAAAGGCAATTTCAGCACAAAATATATCAGTGCAGCTTTTATAGATGCCTATTATTCACAATAAGCAACTACCAGAATTCATCTATACATTTATTCCTTACATCCATACATGTATTCTGTTATTGCACTATATCTTCTGTTTTTACACTATAAGCAATCATGGGTTTTTTTTGTTTTATAATGACTCATCGACAAGGTGCCAGACTTGTAGGAGTGAAATTAATTACAGGAAGAAAATGGCCAGACAGGTTTGAGTTAACAGAGAATTTGCAGTAGCTCAAACAATCTCTCTTCGCAACTGTGGTGAGCAGAAAAGCATTTCAAGATGCACAGCAGACACTACCTGGAATTAAAATGATGATTAAATGATGGCAAACTGCTGTTTATTAAGTTTAATAACAATCTACTTTGCTTCTTGTCACATCGCCTTCATATTTATACATGCCCAAGGAATTTTTTTATTCTTATATAATGGCTGATATTTCAAACTTAGCAAGAAAGTCCAACAAGAAAGCATAATTAATCCACCTTTCATATAAATTCACAAAAAACACAGGAGCATCGTTCTATTGTTAGCTTGATAAAATGCATGCTAAATCCAGTGAGCCCTTAATTATCCAGGCCCATATGAGACCAGAATTTCCAGGCCAAATTTCTTCAATCAATTCAATCTGTGTGCATGACCACAGGAGGATACTTGGAAGACATCATTGCCATATTGTGACAAAGAAGGGCTTTTAGCCAACCAGTTTTACTGTATTGAGTGACTGCTTTGATGAAAAAGCTCTTGAAAGGATACATAATAATGTGAATCCTCTTAAGAAATAAAAGGGGTGGGAAACTAATAATCCAAGGCACTTCTGTACCAGAGGGAATAAAAAATACTTGTCTCTGATCTCTAGACACAAATTTACTACATATAGCCATGCAGACACCCACACACATGACACACAGGGATGTATCCATAATCATGCAGGAAATAAAAAATCCCCAAAAAACTATAAAACTATCACTATGGCAACAGCATTCCTGCTCATACACCATATTAACTTAACAAATGTCTAATATACATGTTACATTCTATTTACCAATAATTACTTTTTAGTTTCTGTTTAAAAATAAAAGAAGTCTAGTAGTAGGCAATGCTTCCTTAAAAAAAGCAGTAGTATGATCTAAAAGCAAATGAAAGCCAAAGAAGCAGATAGTGCCAATTGGTAGGAACTTCACACTGGAATATATTTTCTAGTCTTATTATGTAGCATCGTGTCTTTGACCAGAGAAACCTCTAAGGAGAACCAATGCCACACTATTGGGTGGATAAACTCTCATTAGTGGACAGCTTCAAACAGGCTGGGCAAACACATATGCCAGAACAACATAAAAAGTAATATAACAAAATATATATAAAAATATAAGTAAATTAAAACTAAAAGATATTATTATTATTTATTATAATTGGCCAGAATTATAAGTACAGATAAGCAGCATCACAATAGAATTGAAAGCCAACATTATGTTTCTGGATTACAGTATGTAACCCTGGCTCCCTGAGGGACCGAAACGCTGCATCAACAACGCTTTGGGAACACTTCCATGTTGTCCATGCTCTGAATCATGTGAAGAGGCGTGACATCACCGACGGGGTGATGTCATGACCAGGAAGCTATAAAACGGCATGCAGTGGAGTCGCCACACTCCGGGTAGAGTAAGCCTTGATCCCAATAGGACCAGGGAGACCAGAGGACTAATAGGAGGATGAGATGGCATCCACTATCCACCTGCTGAGGGTCTGCTTGTTCACAGGAAGACCTTTCAAGACAAACAGCTGCTCTGACTACCTTGACAGTTCTGTCCTGTGGATGTATGTGTCCAGTGCTACAGCGGCTACTCATTGTCAAGGGCCTGAAAAGGAGAAGAATAGAATGCTTGCAGCACGACAGATTGTGGGGAAACCAAGGGCCCTGGAGTGTACTCCAGGGAAAAGAGGGCCACGGAGAGAGCCTGTATGTCCCCAATCCTCTTCACGGAGAAGATAGCCAGAAGAAAGACAGTCTTGGCTGAAAGGAACCTAAGGGGCACCACGGCCAAGGGCTTCGACAAAGCCTCCAGCACAACAGCCAAGTCCCGCACAGGCACTCTGGGCTTAGCCTCTGGGTGCCGTGCAGGAACATGTCTGCAAGGGGTGCTTGCCCAACGACTGCTCAGCAAGCGAAGCACAATAAGCCGTGATAGTGCACACGTAACCTTCAGGGTAGAAGGAGACAACCCTGGGGCAAACTACTCCTGCAGGAACTCAAGCACTGAACCAACCATGCAGTTGACTGGGTCCAATTGGTGGTACTCGCACCATAAAGGGAACAGGCGCAATTTAGCCTTGTAGAGGGAGCTCTGAATTGCAAAATGGTCTCCACTACCTCGGTAGAGAGACCAGCAACTAAGAACTGTTCCCCTTCAGGGGCCACAGCCTTCATAACTCCGGGCGGGTGGTGAACCAGGGTGCCCCCTGCCTTGGAGAGAAGGCCTGGGGGGAAACTCCTAAGGAGTTTCTTCGATAAAGGCCACCAGGTCTGCAAACTATGGTCTGCCCAGCCACCAAGGCGGGAGACAGGTGTGCCCACATAACAGTCAAATCCCACACTATGCCTAGGAAGGTGGTTCTCTGTACTGGAGAAGCACACTCTTCTTGCCATTTAGTCTTAGCCCCAGCTCCTTCATACAGGCGAGAACGACATCTCGATGCCGGCCCGCCAGAAGCTACGATTAAGCTAATATCAACTAATCGTCTATATAGTTCACATTTTGTGAAGGTGCAGGGTGAACAGCACAAGGCCGAACAGAAGGACCCAAAATTGTAAGCTTTGGTGAAAAAAAAAGCAAACCGCAGGATCTTCCTGTGGGAAGGGAGGATGTATATGTGGAAGTAAGCAGACATTTTCCACTTACCAAAAACCTGTAAAGGGACAAACACACACAGAGCGCTTCCTGAACAAACTAAAGCTAGCGTCAGCTCCACTGCATGTGCGTTTTATAGCTTCCTGGTTGTGACTTCACCCTGTCTGTGAGATCGCACGGAAGCAAGGAAACCACTGGAAGTTGAATAATAGTTTAAAAAAGCCTTACAACACCATCTTATAGTTTTGTATTAATAAAGCATTAAAGCACACAATAAATACACCATCAATTTAGTTTGGTTTCAACATACGGCTATTTTACAACACTTACAATTAATGCTGTTTTACAAGCTGAGAATTTGGGTATGTAAATGAAGCAATTAGTTAATCATTAGTTGCACTCTGCAGACCATTTGCTATCTAAAATCAATGTACAAAGCTTTGCCATAATTGTACCTTCAAAGAAAAACAAAAATAAGTGGCTAGTTATTAATGATTCTAAGCCTAGCTTTTGGCACAATAGCAAATGTGCTGCAAGTTGCCATCCATTACCGTAGTTTCATAAATAAAATCACCATGCCTTTGAAAGTTTTCAGTATTTAAAAATCTGTGACTTTACTGCACTGATGAAGTTTAGAAACAATAAGTTACACCTTACTGACCTTTTAACGTTAGTTAGACTCACTTCAATATTTACTGGTTTTCCTTTTATTCCTTTCTTCTATCCAGAATAAAGGAGAGCTCAGATGGAACCTTAGGATACTGATTTCACAACTTTCAGATAGAAAGATTCTTCTACCTTTCCATTTTTCTAGTGATTCTATTTTAGACATCTCTCACGCTAAAACTACCGAACCTGCTGTGACACTTGTCCTTCCTTTATGCATTATTTCTTTATTGCTTAGATATAGACATAGATATCAATCCATATAATAATATAGACTTCAAAATACTGGAATATTATATTGGCAACTTGCCACATATACAAGTACAGTACAGTGAAAGTCTTCACAATTCTTCGAGGTGCAGTGTCACCTGAGTTTCAAACATTAGATTACTATTGTGTGGAAATAATTAATGTTCATTTGATTACTATGTTTCAATGTATGCCTGTCAGAAAAGTGTTGCAATTTCAGCAATAAGCAAAGTTTAAATGGGAATTTCACAAATGTATGTAAAAAGGGAGACAATGGGGAAGGGGAGATGTGTCTGAAACTAATACCATCCCACACACACACACACACACACAAACACAGACACACACAGGCTGTTAGTTCCTACCCTCAATTAGATCCTGATTACTGTTTGATTTGCAACAAAAATAGATGAAAAATCTAAATGTGATTACATTGATCAGTAAATGTGAATACAGACAATAGGTAGAAAACCCATTGCTAAGTATAAGATTTAATTTTTTAATTAATTAATTAGCATTTTTGTGTGTTTAGCTCGATAGCTTAGGAAGCTATATATAAACAGTATATACTAGGTGTGTAACAGTACACAAAATTCAAGGTTCGGTACATACCTCTGTTTTTAAGTCACGGTTCGGTTCCTGGTGTGTGTGTGTGTGTGTGTGGGTGTGTGTGTGTGTGTGTGTGTGTGTGTGTGTGCGCGTGCGTGTGTTTTACATTTAAATATTACATTTTCTAAAGATATTTTCTACTTAACCGTTCTACTTATTTCAGCATACTTTAACAAATGTCTTCATTCCTTCTATCTTTCATTTATTCACTTCCTCGATGTGCAACTGCAACTTCCTTTTATAGGAAATTCTTCAAGCTGCACATACAACGCTAAAGAATCCTTAGCGCTAGCAATAGCCGCTAACCAGGATGCTAGTGCTATGGATTGGAGATTAAAAAAAAATTAAACTTTTTATTTCACTGAAAGTTGCATTCTGCATATAACTTTGTTAGTGAAAAAAAAAAATCTTGAATCTTGAATCCATAGTGCTAACATTACCCGGTAGCCACTTCCTGGTTAGCGGCTATTACTAGCGCTATTGATTCTTTAGCGTATTCATGCATGCGCAAAAAAAATCTTATTTCCAGTACGGAGTGAGTAGCCACAGTGACACTGCACTTTTTTTATACCCCTGGTATTGTTGTGTATGTTTTGAAGTTTTTTTAGGTGCAAGGCGAAAACTAACTAAACTTGTGGTCTGCCACTTGATACTTTTGTGAGGAAACTCAGATTTTAACTATGTTCTGGACGTAAAAAGGATTGCATACTAAACCGAAAGCCCTGTACCGAAACATTTCGGTACCAATACATGTACCGTTACACCCACACACAATCACTGCAGGCCCACAAGAGACTAACTACAAGCTTCATAAGCTAATTATAGCTTGCTAGCTGTAATGCAAGATTAGCTAAGGCCATGCTAGCAGGGGTGTACTGCCAATAACTAATCATAGTTGTAACTGTGATCACCTAGGCACAAAAAGCATCGTAATTAAAAGGTGAAACTGGTGGTTGAAATTTCATTCACACTTGGAAGATTACAATTTATTGAGAGATAAGAAAATAACTTGCTATAAGTACACATTCTAATGACAAGAGTTCAAACATACCATGCATTTCAAACACTTGTTATAATGCGTTAAGCAGACTAATAATAGTTGCATTCTTTATAAAAAAAAAAATAAAAAAAAGAGTAAAGTATTTAGCATGCCATGAATTTAAGGTTTTATACTGCATATGCACACCAAATTTACATTTACAGTGCATTATGCTTTAGGAACTTATAGAATTTGCAGTAATGGCACCAATCTCATACAGACTACAGTTTCTAGTACATAATGATTATGATTATTATTATTATTTTAAATATCTCTCACTCCTATAGGCTAGATGCTCCAATGTTCATGCTGCACTCAGCCACTTCTCTTTCCTCTTAACATAAACTCATCAACCTTTTCATCCCACAGAAGCTCATTCATTTTTATATTCCTTAATTATCATAAACATGTAAAGCACATCACTACACTTCATACTGACATCACTCATCTATCTATCTGTTCTGTTTTGCTATATCCCTCCATCCTCCCACGGATAGTCAGTCATTTCACTTGCTTCTTGGATTTTCAGGTTAGATCCAACAAAATTGGCAGAAACATTTATCTTCAGACTCAAAGCACATCATTGCATTTCATCCCAATAGCACAGCATAACACCCCATCCTTCTTTCTTCTTTCCATTCTGTATTGCATAAAACTCATACATGTATGCACTTCTTGACTATATAAGGTAGATAGCTTATTTCTATTGCTTTTTTGTATAATAAGTCATGACAAGTCAACTAAGAGATTCGCTGAGACGATTTGGTTTCAAAAATTAAGAGATTAAGCTGTTCATTTACAAAGTGTTCATGCACTGCTGGGGCTTGCTGGTGTATAAATATTCACATAGTGCTCCACTATTGTCCAGCCATTGTGTGCTATTGTGTGGGTGAGTGGAACAAATGTGACGGGCTTTCTGCCTCAACGCAGAATGCACTGATGAGCTTTCTCCTTGTAATTTTGCATGAGTTTGAATGTGTTTTGTGTGTGTGACTAGCTGCATTCCCTGATTTTTTGATAGATCATTATAAAAAAAGACAAAACAGACTATATATATATATATATATATATATATATATATATATATATATATATATATATATATATATATATATATATATATATATGCACAAACCTAAATGCTAGACATTAGATTTTGTCATTAAAACAAATTCACAAGTACGTCTTAATCTGTTGAACTGTGGTGTGATCTAGCTGGAAAACAATCCATCTAAAAGGAGGCACACCCAGCTCTATTTTGGATAGGGCCTTCCAGCTGCTGACCACTGGCTCCCACACCCACACAACAGTCTAAAAATAGCCAATATCTCAATAAATCATCCAGATGTCAAATAGTTCAAGAAGGTTTGCATAAGGGTGCAGTGGAAAGAGTTTTTTTGTGTCAAACTTTTATCTACTCACAGTATTTATGCATTGTGTAGAAATGCCTTAGTGTGTTTTGGTTGCTAAACTCTAATTTGTCAGAAATGGATAATTTTATAATCTTTGATACATATGACCCATTATGCTTAGTCCTCATTTACTATAAAGAAATTATTTAGATAAACACAAAAATATTTTTATGTTTCCTATACAGAGAAAAAATATGTTAAATATTTAAAATTCACTTGTTATGCAACTTTCATCAGGAATAGCACCAAGGATAGTAACAGGTGTCTGTACAGGTATTTAAACCTAAACCAGTTTGAATATGTATACTTTATCTTTTTAGAGATGTGACAACTTTTCCCATGGGGAATGTGGTATAGCCACATAAAGTAAAAAAAAGTTCCAACATAGGAGTTCATAGATGCCATAAAATCTTAGGCAAAGCATAGTGTACATTTAAAGAACCCTTGTGGTTTTTGAATTGCTTGACATTTGGAATAAATCAGTCAATTATGGTCACTTAAGTCTTTCTAAGCCTTACACTATATGACCAAAATACACTATACAGATAATAATTTGGTCTTCTAGAACATCCCATTTAGACCCTATTTGCTCCCCACTCTTCTGGGAAGATGTTCCAGATTTCAGAATGTGCTTGCGAAAAAATTGTGCTCATTCAGATATAAGGTTGTTAGTGAAATCAGGTACTGATGTAGGGTGCAGAGGCCTTGCGAGAAGTCAGCATTCCAATTCATTCCACAGCTGTTTAACTGGGTTAAAATCAGAACTCTATAGCAGACTACTCAAGATCTTCCACTCCAACCCATGTAAATTCTTCATAGAGCTCCCTTTGTGCATGAACAGGTTTCTATTTCAATTGAAACTACATATGGATGAAAAAATCATAACCATTATATATTAGTCAGATTGGTCAACATGCTCTATAAGTAAAATGTTCATATTTTCTTATTATGTGTGCTTGTATAATTCTCTTTTGCTGTTATTATAAACTGCACTCCACTGGAAAGTTTTTTTTTTTTAGAATTTGGAGTGTGGCAGTGAGGATTTGTGATCATTCAGCCACAAGAGCATTAGGAAGGTCAGGCACTGATGTCAGGTGAAAAATCGAAAGGGCAGTCAGCTTTCCAATTTATCCCAAAAGCATTCAGTGAGGTTGAGGTCAGTGCTCTGTGCAGGACACTCGAGTTCTTGTACTCCAACTTTGACAACTTACATTTTTGTGGAGTTGATTTTTGTGCAGATGAGCATTTTTTACACTGGAACCGATTTGGTTCCATTTGTCCGAACGGTAAGAAAATACTGAAAGACCCTGCAAAAACACTTGCACTCTTGAGTATACAACTGCAGTTTTTAAACATTTACTTATCCAAACACCAAAAAACTCTGGCCCTTCATAAAAGATTTGCTTCTAGTAAATACTTTTTGTTTATTTCCCCCTTTAGAACAAAGAATATGTACAATATTACATGTGGTAATTAGAGTATTACTTTATATCGAGCAATTCTTTAATAAATCATTATCGGGAATATATTTTCTATGGGTACAGACATTCAGTCATTATAACCATGTCTAATAGTCTGTTACAGCATTAATGTTGCACAGTGGCATCTCACACACAAACACACAAATGCAGACTCACTTAGCTCAGCGATGCTTCCCACACGGGTGGCCAGAAGGGACTGTTCGATGGTCCGTAGTTCAGCCTGGGTAAAGACATGACCTTCTGCATTCTTTCCCCCTCTTTGCTGATCACGGTGTTCATTCAGGCTGTCCGGCAGGCTCAGGACACCTGCAGGTAAACAAAGCATAAGGTTACACTCATGAATATCAAATATACTGCATATTACTTTGTAAGAAATCAGCATGGAGTATGCCATTGTTTATGAAAATGTTTGGGTCCGAGTCAAGTTATGAGAAGGCATTTCTGAGTAAAGTCCAGAGTCCAAATATATACAGCAGCATTGGCAATAAACGTTTTTAAATACCACACTAATGACACACAGCTGTATTATTTCAGCAAACCTAGATACCAGTTTAAAATTTTAGGATGCTGGATGCTGAGTACAATTGTGAAATACACAATTCAAGGGAAAACCACAGAAGCTAGGACATGTTAGTGGAACGCAAAGGAAAAAAGTCAAATAGATTGTGGCAAAGCATTTTAAAGTTCAGGGGCAATGACACTTCTTCTCCCAACACTGACCAGTCTGTATTTTTGTAAGTCATTCAAACCAAAGGGTGCAGGCCAGGGAGAAGAGGTAAATAAATAAATTGGGTGGGCATAAGCCATGCAAGGCTTTGTAGGTTAGTAGGGCTTTAATTGGACACACCACTGTAGTCATTGTAACTGATAGAGGACTGAAGTGAGGAATTCCAATAAAGAGCAAGTTATATTAATCAAGATAGGAGGATAGTATGGAACAAACTTTGTCTATTTGTTTTGTTAACCATTTATAGAAAAAGAGACCTAATGTGACCAAAAATAAGAAAACAAAGTAATGATTGCCATGAGGGAGCATTATCGATTATCATCAAGTAAATAGCTGAACAATTGATTCTGGGCCAATGAAAAACTTTATATTTACTCTGATTCATTTTACGAAGTTTGGAATGAATTCAGTGTTTAATATTATGTATACGAGACATTAGGTTATGGAGTGGTGTTGGTCGTTTTGGTGCTAACATAAATCTAAGCATTATTATCAATAAACATTAAGACAATGTTGGTGAATCATCTGTCTAAAGGATGAAAAACAATGAATAGAAAAGAGCCAAGGACTAAACTTTGGGCTGAACTGTATGTAAAATTGGAGGTACCCTTAAATTAGTCTGACAGTACTTTACATGTTTCAAACGAAGCTTACTCATAAAGTAGGAAGTTTTAGGCAAATCCCACGTCATTGGCATTATGTTAGTGTTAAGTTGCAACTTGTGATAAAAGCTTCAAAGTCAGAATCAGTTTGCAAGGTATAAGCCTATAATTCAGGGTTGAGTTACAAGTCAAAGACTTTGAAGTCAGTCAAGTTGCCAGTCAAGCTATTTAAGGAGGTCGGAACTTTGTGACTCAAATCCTTATCCCTTGTTGTTACAGATTACCAGTTACATAAAAAGAATCTCAATTCTCCGAAGCGTACCATAAATATAATTCTCTTAAAGACCCACAATGCTAATTACCCACACTTTGAAAGGTGCTAATGAGTACAGCTGTCAAGGTTGGACAGTTTTTCTTTTCGAAAATCAAACTTTGCACAGGTGGGTTCACTGACAACATTTCCTGGATGTGGCACTCACCCCGAGCTGCAATCCTGTCCTGCTGCTTCAATAGTCCTAATCAAATTACAGCACAGAGCCACATCTGCAGCCTTTGTTTAGACAGAATGAACCGGCTGTGACAGATGGGATATTGAACTTAGCCACAGGAGAATAAGGAGGGCCACAAGTGCCCGAGTGACTGAGCATCTGACATGTCATGAAAAAGAAGCTATTTTATGTTTCAGAGTGTACATTAATTACCGAGACAAGACAAACACTGGCTCTCTTAATGGACACCTACTGAAAGCAAGCACATGGGCATGCATAAACACAGACACAGACACAAAGAAAGGTTTCAAGTATTCTCCTGCTTGTTATTCACTAAGAACACAACCATGACATTCCATGTAAAGCGGGATAATATCCTGTATACTGTCGAACTGTAAAAGGAGCTTGAAAGTTAACTCTGTGACAGATGCAATATTAACACTCATCAAAGTTTCATAAAGGTGTGTTCAAAATGACCTGTCACTTGCATCTCGATTGTGAGACTTTCTTGCAAGACATGTAGCATGAATAATACATGATGTACGATATTAAATCCATGACATGTGCTAAATGTTGCATTCCTGTCTAAGGCGCAGAGGTTTGTTGGTGCTATTGACGGTTCATTCTGTGAGCCATGAAAGATCAGAAAGGAGAAAATCCCACCAAGGTAAGTGAATCTGTTGTGAATATGTGAATCTGAAGTACTTTATGGAACCCCTCAACAACACCCCCCCTCCCTCTCTCTTTCTCTCTCTCTCTCTCTCTCTCTCTCTCTCTCCAACACACACACCCTTATGCACTAAAGGAAAGAAAAAACAGGAGTTGTTGGCATGCTGTCCATTTCTCTCCTTTAATTCCCAGAATGCAGCTAGACAGAAATCTTCTCATAACTCTTTACTGGATACAAAACATACACTCCCCTTTGGCTCTTATGGAAATATCTTTTATTACTTGCTGTTTTCTCCCTCTGTATCAGCATTCTCCACCCAGTTCTTGGAACCCCCTTCTTTCACTGCCTAAAAATGTGTTAATGCGACAGAAGATTCTTGCATTATTCTCTGCATTATTCATCCAATCTGATAAAAATATGAAACATAATATGCTTGGTGTGCCCCCCCTTTCTCTTCTACTGCAGTATCCTTCCTTACACAATCTTTGCTCCAACACTCTGGCACCCCAGTGGTTTTTAATTCCCTGTAATGCATTGCTGTTTTAAAGCTACAGATTGATTTAAAGTGTGTGTTTGTGCCTGGGAAGAAGAAAGAGACAGAAAAACTCCCTAGAACAAAAAAAGTCACAACGTGACCCTAAGTAGCAGGGGAACTGGAAAGTAAAACACAATCAGCTATCTGAAGAAATTTAATCTGAGACGCAGAAGAGTTAAATAAGTTAAGTGAGGGTTTGGTGCCGGTAAAAATCCGATGAAGATTCAATTGTGATACATTAAGTGAGTTACAGTGGTTCACAAAGCTCTACAACCATATCTTTTTCCATATCTCATTCTGGAAAAATGCTTCCATATTAAAAAGTTTTTGCCTGTGCTCCCAGGTACAAACGTGTCCAAATGGGTGGCGACACACAATCCCTTCATACATTATTACAATGGTACATGTCTGCATTGCTGCCTGAAGCTCCTGTTGCTCCATGTTTTGCAGACAGAAGACTAGGTCAGGGGAACCTCAAAAAGGAGTCGTCGCCTCACGCTGGTTGAAATGAATAATACATGCATTGCTTTGCCATAGTGAAGATTCTAATAGAACTGCCAGACACGACAGTTTAGAATAGTGAGACAGAGAGAGAAAGTGAGAGAGAAATAGACAACGACAGAAAGAGACAGAAAGAGGCAGCGAGTGAATCTCAAACATAACAGCTGCGCATATTTCTATGTGGAGAGGTTCAGAGTTCGGTCATGTTTTTGAAGACATACTGAATGACCTCACTTCACATGCACGTGAAGTGAGATCCAGCTGGAACAATACACCCAGCCTTTAAACAAGATATTTGTGTTTTTGGACGCATCCTTCATCTGTTTTTTTTTAGAGTTTAGACAGTAGATCACTGTCCTTGTGTCAACACAGTAGTTTTAAACAATCCCCACCCATCATCATCATCATTATCCTCATCATCTCTCTATTATCATAAGAGTGCTACCATGCAGCAAAAGTGCTAAAATGCTTCCTCAAAGATATATGAGGCCAACCAACCACAATTCAATCTGATGTTCACCCATATGTCACAGGGCAGCAAAGCACACTCAGAGGAATGTTCTATATGCCATCTGCTGCATACATGGGCTTACAGAAACCCCCAATTGGCTGGTTTCACTGTGATTGCTGGGAGAGGCGAGTATGTCATCCATCATACCCCATGAGGATGCAACCAATTTTGTTCTTTTTGACCCCCAATCATGTCTGTTGCATCATTGGGATTTAAGCCTGGAAATATTTTTTTCCCACCACATGGATATCCACTTGATCTTTCTAAATGTGTGGAACTAATGGAGCATTCCATCACTGTTAGCTGAATAAACAATAAAAAAAAAAAAGACAAAAAAGAATAGGTTCCAGCACACAGTCTGTAATACCCGTTCCTTTAATCAGTAGAATAAAATGTATTTGTTTAAATATATTTTAAAAGGTTTTTATTTATTTGGTTTTAGTTTTTATTTATGCAACCTTGCCTAGATTTCCTGTTGCAAATTGTGTATAGAATTGGGCATTTTTTAAACCATCGTAGCAAAACAAAGAAAAATGTCAGCAGTCTGCCGTTCGCTAGTTAAGTGTCATTTACCCAGCGGATATCAGACTTTGATCAAGTGGTTGAATAGCTAAAAAAAAATGGACATAAGCCTAATCAATTCAGTGTGTAATCAGATACCAGCTGTCGAATATGTCCCAGATGCTCATGTACAGCAGTTGGAATGAAAGCCTTAAATGTAAATTTCTCCCTTTTTGGTGCTTAGACGATTTGTTGCTACCTGTAGGTGAGTAACATGCAAAAGAGAAACGGATTTTGGTTTAGATAAATATCGTAGTAAATGTTAAAATCTGACTATACAAAAGGTTTTCCCAGGCCACTACACATATTAGGTTAAATCATTGTTTGTAACCTTACACATGTGGACTTTCTATAACATCAACCTGTTGTACATTAACAGCAGACTTGTGAATTGATGACATCTTTTTTACAGACTTGCTGGGTTACTTAGTCATTATTCACCCTCCAGCAAAGTGCATCTACTCTGCAATATATAATCTCTAAAAGAGACTGTAAGATAACATACATACATATATATATATATATATATATATATATATATATATATATATATATATATATATATATATATATATATATACATACACACATATATACATGTACAGTATGTACAGGATAGAAACCTGTAAATTATAAGTTCTGTAGTCTTTACAGTCTCAATGTGATGGGATAACATTTCATAGCATCCACATTAGAAGCTATTAAAATGATTACATTACAAATAACATTAAAGGTTTTCGAGTTATTTACAATAATTGCACATATACATGCCTACCATCAGGGTAAATACTAAGTAATTACAAGTATGGGCATGCTCAAATTTGCCCATTTCACAATATTTTAAATGTACTGTGTAGTTGTATTGTGACATAACCAACATAATGGAGCATAATGGACTCTATTAACGGCACATCCATTTCCATACACTGAGCAAAAATATCTTGTAATGGCTTCCCTGGTGTATCAATGCCTCTCCATTGTCCCTCTTGTAATGAGTGTTTGTCGTTTCTAATATAGAATATTGCAGCTTAAAGACAATGATGTGCTGCTATTAAATTGGGAAAACAGCACTGACAAACTACAGCCAGCGCAAATCCGAGTTCCCCCTGGTACACATTGTTTGAATTAGATTCTGACATCTAAATCAAGCTTAGCACTTTAATTAAAAACTATCACTGCATTTGTAATATTTTCATAACCAGTTACATTTGCATGTCTCTGTGCTATTATACTGCACTGACAAATGCTGAAGTAGCACCCTGCTGGATGCCCTTTTAATCAGGGCAAGTAATCACACGACTCCTACTTGTTCCCTTCTGCACTGGTCTTTGCTGTACAACTGGCCATTTTTTTTTTTTTCTGGAGGAATGTCCCTTTCCTATTCTCTGTGGTGAACAGCCGCACTATCGTCAGTGCGAAACACATTCAGAATATTAACAGGTCGCCATAGCAACAGAGAAGAACGGCCCAGGCAGCGTGTGATTGGTGGAAGGTGTCGATGATGGCAGTGTGGAGATGGCATCAAGAGGTGAGAACAGGTACTGTGTTTTGTGGGAAGGTGAAATGTTGAGTTCTACCCCTCTCAAAACAGTTTGTGGCTGCTGCTAATCTACTAAAGTTTTCCATGAGCCCAGAGTCATAACGGGAAAGCACCCACATCAAGGTCATGAAAGATAATAATAAAGGTTAATTAATGTTTATAGATAATGCAGGTATAATAATTTCTACTGTATATGGCAAGACTTAATCTGAACTTTGGTTGAAAGAAGAGTTCAGTGTTATTTTCTTTTGTGTTTTTTCTTAATTGTAAATTTTTACTTGCTAAACTAAAGAAACAGAATTAAAATATGTTCAACATCAAAGCAAGCCCTGGTACTAGAAGTAATAGCAGCAACCCTACACTGATTAAAAAACATGCTTACAATATAAGATGAATGTGCAAATATATAAAATAAAAATAGAGACGTAGTAAAAGTTTATACATTACAGTGTATAAATACAAAAGAAAAAGACACCTCCAATAAGTAGTTACGCTTGCAAAAATACTGCCCAATTTTTTAACCTATATTTCACAAGGCAGACTTTATAATTAAACTATATATTTAATACTACATGACTATCTTAATTTCGTGGTTACAATAACTATTTTAACAAAGTTTTCTGCAAAATGAACCCACATGCAGAGGAAGCTAGATTGACTATATTTGAGCATTATGTACTGTCTACAGATGCATTTAATGTATGAAGATTTTTTTGGAACTGTTGTGTATTTAGTGCCTATTCAAGCAGATCATACTAAAATTTTATTGATCAATGGCCTGAAACACCTTAAACACAGGGAATGTTACACCAAAAAGGGAGAAAACTGCATTTAAAATGTTATTGCAAATATTTAAAGAACATCTAAATGAAATGCTCTAGATAATGCCCATTTCGATACAGCATGTAGTGATCCAACAACTTGATAAGCCAGAGTAAAAAAAAAAAACTAGCAAGGTTTTATACATCTATAAGTAGATTGAATGTTTGACAGATTGATGTGCTTTAGGCTCTTTGCATGATCTTTGAGGTAAAACTATTCAAGATAAAAGTATTTTATGAAATTGTTTTTAAAGGAAAAAAAATCATTATGGATAGACAGGCAGACAGCATCCCACATGACCAGTCCATAATTAGAAACTGGAGAAACAGGCAACAGGTCAAACTGTGACATCGACACAACAATGTACAATGTAATGGAATAAAGCAAAACTTCAGAAAGAGACTCAGGAGTAAAAGGGTATAAACAAAGACTTTTTAGGAAACTAAACAGGAAACAGGTGAAATCAGCTGAATTGATTATGTAAAGTGGCAGAGTCTTAAAGGTCAAAAAATAAAGCAGGAAGTAAAAAACAAACAAGTGAAAAAAATAAGAGCAAGGCTGAGCCATGCATTGGGTGGGGGCTGGGTGGTGGAAAGGAAATAAATATAGTCAGGGTTCCTCAAAGATGTTTAAATATCCTTGGGGGGGCGGAAAGAATAGCTTTTAAGCGGGGGGCTAAACTAAGCCACGGCCACATCAGACACATGTTTATCCCCAGACCATCACACATGCGACAAACATGTTTAATGTTGAAAACACCATTCGATCTCATGAGAGTAGGGTAACTAATATTAGCCCTGCACACCTTATGTTGACTTAAATTGCAGGATGTAGGTTAGCGTCCCATGTGACATTACCTCAGAATTTTGCTAGCTGAGATGACAAAAAATGTGATCCCTGATAACTCTAAACTGTTTTTCACCCCTAAAGAAGCATATAAAACCAAGAATAAGATGTGCTTTATCTTGGAAGTGCAAGGCAAAAAGGTACGGCTTTGTGGTTACTAACATAAGCAGATTCAGGTACTTAACTTAATCTGTCACTCTACACACCACTAGTCTTTTTCAAACCTTCTTTGTGTTTTTTTTGGGTAAAACTGCACCTAATGTTCTGCCTCATGACTCCTAAATGTGAGTTACAACAGTCTGACTAACCCTGATAGCAAAAAACATGACATGTCTTCAACTCGCGAAATAAAAAGCTTGGTTAACTTTTTAGCGCTGATGTACCTGCAAGCACTTGAATACTGCTGTCTAGTTACATTAGAGGTGAAAAGTGTGTCATGTATTTCTAAGCTGGAGTGGGAAAAAAATGCTCCCTGCTTTGCAAAGTCAATTTTCAATCACTCCTTTGCACTCTAAAAGTAAAAATGCTAGAGGGCACAAAAAGACAGGACAAACTAAACTGTTTATCAAAAATAATGTTCCTATTTTCATGCCTTTTCACGCATTTCGCTGCGTAAGCAAGTCAAACTAAAGGAGGCATTTCACGGACTCTATCCTATTCATGTGAAAAGAAAATATACAGACGGAGAAAATAGAAGACGCCCGGGTCCCTCCTGACTTCCTTGTGGCAGAGGTTGCAGTAAAACGCAGAAATGAGAATCCTGCATAAACATTCCACATGAATTTTACTTGCTGCCACATAATAAAAGTGGTCAAGTACTCTTGTGTGTGTGTTCTTTTTTTTTTTACTTTTTTTTAATGAGGCTTAAAAACATGAAAAACGTTTCAGCTGGCCTATTTCATATTCTGTTTAATTTGATATTTTCTCAGCAATTTTGTAGGAATCAGCACATTGCTGATCCAATTACAGAGCCAGGATACTTTCAGTTTGTATTTAAATAATGTTCATTCTTTCTGGTCAGGGTCATGATAGAGCTGGGGACTTAGTAAAATAAATGGTCTGACAAAAAATAACTGTACTCTTTAAGAAAAAAAAGTTACTAACGTATTGAACACTGTTTCTGCAGGAACCCATAACATTTGTATGACACTATGTGAAACACCAAATTTTTACCTAACATTTTTATGTTAACTTCTCCAGTTTGTCTGGGTTGCTTGCACCTTGTATTAAACTTGCCACATTTACCGTATAAGTTAAATGACATGCAGAAATCATCCATTTAGCTTAGTAAAGTAATTAAACGCTTATGAGAGGTGTCTCACTCTGATTTCCACTGTTCACAAGAAAAGCATGAATTTAGAGGGATTACTGACCAGAACTACCTGGATCTACCATGTACCCATGTATATGTATCTGCAGTGCAACCTCGATACTCGTGAGGGTTGCGTTCTATGAGCCCTCGTGAGTAACAAAAGATCGCAAGGTTTTGACTCTCCTATAGGTAATTTTTTTCAAGGGGAATTGTACATGTACTGTACTGCAAACTCAACCGAAATTGTAAATTACTTGTCATAAATGTTTTATTTACTACTTTATATGAAAAATACAATAATAAAATCATTTTTCAAACATTTTGATGTAATTTATTAGTACAAACCCTGTTTTTAAATATATATAAATAGATAGATAGATAGATAGATAGATAGATAGATAGATAGATAGATAGATAGAAATAGAGAGAGAGGAAGGAAGAAAGAGACACTTCAAGCCGTTCGAGTATATAGATAGATAGATAGATAGATAGATAGATAGATAGATAGATAGATAGATAGATAGATAGACAGACAGATGATAGATAGATAGATAGATAGATAGATAGATAGATAGATAGATAGATAGATAGATAGATAGATAGATAGATAGACAGACAGATGATAGATAGATAGATAGATAGATAGATAGATAGATAGATAGATAGATAGATAGATAGATAGATAGATAGACAGACAGATGATAGATAGATAGATAGATAGATAGATAGATAGATAGATAGATAGATAGATAGATAGATAGATAGATAGATAGATAGATAGATAGATAGATAGATAGATAGAGTGAGGAAAATAAGTATTTGAACACCCTGCTATTTTGCAAGTTCTCCCACTTAGAAATCATGGAGGGGGTCTGAAATTGTCATCGTAGGTGCGTGTCCACTGTAAGAGACATAATCTAAAAAAAAAAATCCAGAAATCACAATATATGATTTTTAAACTATTTATTTGTATGATACAGCTGCAAATAAGTATTTGAACACCTGTCTGTCAGCTAGAATTCTGACCCTCAAAGACCTGTTAGTCTGCCTTTAAAATGTCCACCTCCACTACATTTATTATTCTAAATTAGATGCACCTGTTTGAGGTCGTTAGCTGCATAAAGACACCTGTCCACCCCATACAATCAGTAAGAATCCAACTACTAACATGGCCAAGACCAAAGAGCTGTCCAAAGACGCTAGAGACAAAATTGTACACCTCCACAAGGCTGGAAAGAGCTACGGGGAAATTGCCAAGCAGCTTGGTGAAAAAAAAGTCCACTGTTGGAGCAATCATTAGAAAATGGAAGAAGCTAAACATGACTGTCAATCTCCCTCGGACTGGGGCTCCATGCAAGATCTCACCTCGTGGGGTCTCAATGATCCTAATGAAGGTGAGAAATCAGCCCAGAACTACACGGGAGGAGCTGGTCAATGACCTGAAAAGAGCTGGGACCACCGTTTCCAAGGTTACTGTTGGTAATACACTAAGACGTCATGGTTTGAAATCATGCATGGCACGGAAGGTTCCCCTGCTTAAACCAGCACATGTCCAGGCACGTCTTAAGTTTGCCAATGACCATTTGGATGATCCAGAAGAGTCATGGGAGAAAGTCATGTGGTCAGATGAGACCAAAATAGAACTTTTGGGTCATAATCCCACTAAACGTGTTTGGAGGAAGAAGAATTATGAGTACCATTCCAAGAACACCATCCCAACTGTGAAGCATGGGGGTGGTAGCATCATGCTTTGGAGGTGTTTTTCTGCACATGGGACAGGGCGACTGCACTGTATTAAGGAGAGGATGACCGGGGCCATGTATTGCGAAATTTTGGGGAACAACCTCCTTCCCTCGGTTAGAGCATTGAAGATGGGTCGAGGCTGGGTCTTCCAATATGACAATGACCCGAAGCACACAGCCAGGATAACCAAGGAGTGGCTCTGTAAGAAGCATATCAAGGTTCTGGCATGGCCTAGCCAGTCTCCAGACCTAAACCCAATAGAGAATCTTTAGAGGGAGCTAAAACTCCGTGTTTCTCAGCGACAGGCCAGAAACCTGACTGATCTAGAGAAGATCTGTGTGGAGAAGTGGGCCAAAATCCCTCCTGCAGTGTGTGCAAATCTGGTGAAAAATTACAGGAAACGTTTGACCTCTGTAATTGCAAACAAAGGCTACTGTACCAAATATTAACATTGACTTTCTCAGGTGTTCAAATACTTATTTGTATCATACAAATAAATAGTTAAAAAATCATACATTGTGATTTCTGGATTTTTTTTTTTTAGATTATGTCTCTCACAGTGGACATGCACCTACGATGACAATTACAGACCCCTCCATGATTTCTAAGTGGGAGAACTTGCAAAATAGCAGGATCTTCAAATACTTATTTTTCTCACTGTAGATAGATAGATAGATAGATAGATAGATAGATAGATAGATAGATAGATAGATAGATAGATAGATAGATAGATAGATAGACAGATGATAGATAGATAGATAGATAGATAGATAGATAGATAGATAGATAGATAGATAGAGAGGAAGGAAGGAAGAGACACTTCGAGCCGTTCGAGTATATAGATAGATAGATAGATAGATAGATAGATAGATAGATAGATAGATAGATAGATAGATAGATAGATAGATAGATAGATAGAGAGGAAGGAAGGAAGAGACACTTCGAGCCGTTCGAGTATATAGATAGATAGATAGATAGATAGATAGATAGATAGATAGATAGATAGATAGATAGATAGATAGATAGATAGATAGATAGATAGATAGATAGATAGATAGATAGATAGATAGATAGATAGATAGATAGATAGAGAGGAAGGAAGAAAGAGACACTTCGAGCCGTTCGAGTAGATAGATAGATAGATAGATAGATAGATAGATAGATAGATAGATAGATAGATAGATAGATAGATAGATATGTAGAAATAGAGAGGGAGGAAGGAAGAAAGAGACACTTTGTTTTTGCAATGCACTACAAGAACGAAGCCTGTTGGAAAGACCTTATTGATTCAAATGGCTTTAATTTGTGATTTAACATGAACCGATGCCAGCATGCTTTGCTTCTCCTTGACAGGTAATTATTTTGCTTTCTAGCTGCCTGTATTTGTCATTCCCCCCCCCCCAAAAAAAAACAAATGTTTCTCTTTTCTACAAGCAGTGGAATGATAACACAACAACATAGTTGGCTTGACAACACTTAGATGCCTGCCCCCTGTTTAGCCTCTTGCTGACTGAATAAAATCACCGCTGCCTTTAGAGCATTACTTTTTTCTTTATTCTTTAGAGACAGAGATGTTTTCATGGTAAACTATAGAGGCTGTCAAACTGACATGTAAATATAAAACAATGAATAGTCTGTCCTTCTGCCTGGTGTGTTGCTCATCTATTATTATCAATCTTTTTTTGTTTGCCATGTTCATTAATGAAGTACAAAACAGCAGTTGGAAGATTTTTCTGATGCTTTTCAGCTCTGGTAGGTTGCTGTATTTTAGCTTATAGAAAATGTATTAGATAATATGATTAGAGTGGAAACTCCAGGCTTTAACAGGTCTGAATGAGTAAACAGTGAGAGGAGTGAGAGTTGAGGAATTATATCTTGTGAATGCAGTATAAACAGCACCGTTGGCACCAACGTAAATAGTATATTAAGCCATAAAATCCACCTCATTGCAACAATGGAGAGCACATTTATCTAGTGTTATTGATGGCAGATTGAAATAGAAAATTGTGTTGTTTCACATTCTGCCTGTTCTCCTGAAGTTGATATTCTTCTGCTACATTGCTTTTTTTTTGCACATAATTATCACACTAGATTAAATCAGAATATGTGCAGCAAATCAACTTCCACAGGTATAGTTAAATTCAGTATATAAAACTGTTTTTAATCCAGCTAGAAAATGTTCAGAGCTTTTGTAAATACTTGATATGTACATACATGCACTGAGAGCATCACTGGAATAGATTCTGTATTAATGTACCACATGTAAAATCAATAAAAGCATCACACTTTGCCATTACTTTGTATAGGGAATGCCCTAATCATTGCATGCTATGTTGCTTAGCAACCAACGCTTTCCGATAACTAAGTATGTTTTATGGCACAATAATTGTTTATACCAAGTATCATTGAGAATTAATTATTTACACATTGTTTTTGTCACCGCTTCAAAGCTCTAAGCCACTCAAGGGTGTGAATTACAGTGATTTTTATCATGGGTTATAGGGTTTAGAACATTTTTGGGCATAAGAACGCGCTTAACAGTGGGATTATCCGTATTATCCATGTCCTTTAATAACTTATTGCTTTCATAACCCCAATCTAAGAGTAATTTGTTTGGATGAACCTTACATAAGCACAATGGGTATTAACCTTGATCCAACCATGCAGTGGTACAGCTAACAAAATTACACTAATTCCTCAAATTATACTTTCTTTCTTTCTTTCGGCTTCTCCCGTTAGGGGTCGCCACAGCGGATCCTCCGCACGTTTGATTTGGCACATGTTTTACGCTGGATGCCCTTCCTAACGCAACCCTCCCCAATTTATCCGGGCTTGGGACCGGCACTGAGAGTGGCTGGGGATGGTTCCCTGACCGGGAATCGAACCCGGGTCGCAGCGGTGAGAGCGCTGCATCTTAACCACTAGACCACCAGGGGAATTCCTCAAATTATACTAAATATCTTTATTCTGAATTGAGGGTGATTCGATTGTTTGGGTTTTTTTTTTTTAGATAGTATTCTTGTATCTCATTTATTCCATACAGACAATAAGAGATTCCATTTTTTTCCATATTTGTTCTGGTGGACTTACTATGCACCAATTGTATAATCTATTATGGACTTGTGTGGATTTGTCTCTTGCATCAGCAATTGGGTAGCATAAATAAAAGTGACAAAATCAGATATGGGATAAGACTTAAGGCTACGCTGTGCCACACTCAGGAGGCAGTAATTTGCACACAATAGTGGACATTTTTTGAAAATGGGCTTTAAAAAAATTCTACTGTGCTGACAGATTTTTAAATGTCACACCCTCTTTTGTGCCACTGCACTTATATTAGCACAGCATGTTCATTTATGACTACAAATGTCATGATGGTGCAGTGGGTAGCATTGCTGCCTCACAGCTCCCGGTCCCCGGTATGATCCTGAGCTTTTGTGAAGTTTGTGTGGTGTTCGACATGTGTGCATGGGTTACCTCTTAGTTCTTCTCCACTCTCGGGGTTTAGTGTGTAACAGACTAACAGGGTGACTTGGCTTGCATCCAACCAAAAAAAAGCATACCAGCCTTACACGGAAAATAGACCTGAAATATATATATATATATATATATATATATATATATATATATATATATATATATATATATATATATATATATATACGCAGCTGTGTTTTTTTAAACAAGCATGCAGTCATGAACAGTTTACATTTTTTCAAGCATGTATCATTTTAAACAATAAAGAGAAACAATTCATTTGCTTGTTAGAGTGTGAAATCAAACGACTCGAGCCGTTCGAGTAAACAGTCAGGCTACGCCTCCGGTGTGAACACGTTCAATCATTACATCACATCTCAAACTGCTCAAGATTTCCTTCACCATGACAACAAGGTCATCCATTCCTACCTCCAGTACTAACAGGCTCGCTATTGCCATTAATGTGCTGTTTTACTGAAGAAAGACCACAGAGAGTACCTTTAATGCAGCATCCTGCAAAGTGAACTGCACATGCATCAAGAGCTCAATTAGTGGCAATAAAATGCACTTTATCCTGATAAAATCTCACTTGGCAATGACTAATGCAGTTAAAATAGATTAATAAACCAGCTGTTTGTCAATTATTATTATTATTATTTGTAGGCCATGCTATTTTAACCTGGACTGAGCCCTGACTCAAAGCTTCAGTTCTTGATCTAGAGACATATCTGATCTTTCAGTGTCACTACTATAAGTGAGGCTGGCTGGGTTAGTGAAACGATATAATGACATTGAACCATACACCATTTCCATTCGTAGCAGCTGAATGCCTGGTCTGATGAACAAGATGGCTCTGAGGGAGAGAGCTGCTACATTACTGCGATACAGAGATGATTTCTACGAATAAGTGGCTGACCTTTTATTTTCCATGAAAGGGTTTTCAATTTCATGTCCACATTAACCCACAGCAGGTTTGTTTTGGGGGCGAAGGCAGATCCACTTTTATAGAGTGGCAGTCACAGGGTCTCTTTTCTTAGTCACTGGAAGGTTAATTTATTGATGCATTGAATCTAATAAAAAGATATCCTTCTTTCACTTTAAAGAAGATGCCCTCTACCTATCACTACATTGGCTGTAGTTCTACAGTTTGGAGGAGTTTTCCTTTCTTAATGACAAATTCCCCTGGAATTCCTTTAATAAACCTCTAAATGGTAGAAAGTAGTTACTCATGGGAATGTCAGGTAAATCTATGAGCTGCCTTTACAATATGCATTTATAAATCAAGACTGCATATGTATGTGGATATATGCATCATGTTGACCCACTTACTCTACCATTGATAAATATTTCAAAATCAGAATGGAAATGGTAAAGATAATCAGTAGAAACATGACTGTTAAAGTTTATGTCATCTCACACTGTGTAACATCTGAATATATCAGTAACTGATGATCTGAGATTCTCACACACACAGAGTTAACACAAACTGGTGTGGGAACAAAAAACAATCCAAACACCCAATGGGTGGCATTTATGTGGGTAGAAACACCATGCTGATAAGATAGGTCAGAGCAAAATGGCCAGACTGATTGGAGGAAGCCTACAGGAAGTCAAAAATCTAGGTCTTTAAATCAATGGTGAGCAGAAATGCATCTTTGAATGTATAAGATGCTGAAACCTTGGAGACAACTCTTCTCAGCCAAGAACAGGCAATAGTCAGCATAGGCTCACTTAAACTGAAAAGCTGGTATATTTTGTATTAATGACTAGAATTTAAAAGTTGCAATCTAATCATGGGCAAATGCTAACTCTAAAAAATATAATTGAATTGTCATAACAATTACAGACTAAAATCTCTATTAAAATACACATTAAATTAAACAGGAGGTATCCTAAATAAATAATTATTTTAAAAAATTGCAGTTTGTTACGTGTCTGCTGTTTTTCAGCTCTTTACTATCTATAGGTGGAGCTACCTGGTAATTGAAATGGAAGCCTGGAAAAAAGGACCAATGATGAGCAAGAGCCCGACCAGAGGAGGTGGAGCCTTCCATTTAAAAGCAGCTCCAAAAGTCCCCAGAAGGGGGGGGGGGGTGGTGGTGGTGATGATGATGATGATGATGATGATGATGATGATGATGGTGATGTGATGAAGATGAATGAAAGAAAGAAAGAAAGAAGAGAGGGTGCTTGTTTGCTAGTTGTTTGGGTTATACTAGCTCACCTGGTTTAGGAACAGGTAAGAATGTGCGCGCACCTACATTCCACCACGTAGGTTTTGCTATTGTTTAGACACCCTAGTTAGAGGGCAGGTGCCACCCACTGTATTTTCTGGTAGCATAGCCTAGAGTAGTCAGCTAGTCTGTTGCTGTTTGTTAGTTAGGTTAAGCTTCAAAAATACAGCCTAGAGTAGACCTTTTTCTTGTGTTAATTTCTTTGGCACTGTCCATGTTCTTTTGCCAGTGTGAGTCTAGTCTTCTTGACTTGTGAAACACTTCTGGAAATTGTTTACCTTACTGCACTTGACCATTAAAACATAACTACTCTAAACTCTGGTCCTGCTTTTTGTCCAAACAACCCGTAACATCTAAATGGTTATTGTTCCCACACTCCCCTAGGCCTAGCCAAGGTGGGAACGTAACACAGTTTTATGTAAGGAACAATTTAGTCACCAGCTTAGAACAATCTTCACTCAGGGTCTCATAAAACAATGTGGGCAATCCCTACTAAAATGTATATATATGTATATGTATATGTATAGATAGATAGATAGATAGATAGATAGATATACAGTGGCTTGCGAAGGTATTCGGCCCCCTTGAACTTTTCGACCTTTTCAACAACAAGTGGGACACAATAATGAAATGGAATGAAATTTATTGGATATTTCAAACTTTTCTACCAAATAAAAAACTGAAAAATTGGGCGTGCAAAATGATTCAGCCCCCTTAAGTTAATACTTTGTAGCGCCATCTTTTGCTGCGATTACAGCTGTAAGTCGCTTGGGGTATGTCTCTATCAGTTTTGCACATCGAGAGACTGAAATATTTGCCCATTCCTTCTTGCAAAACAGCTCGAGCTCAGTGAGGTTGGATGGAGAGCATTTGTGAACAGCAGTTTTCAGTTCTTTCCACAGATTCTCGATTGGATTCAGGTCTGGACTTTGACTTGGCCATATTAACACCTGCATATGTTTATTTGTGAACCATTCCATTGTAGATTTTGCTTTATGTTTTGGATCATTGTCTTGTTGGAAGACAAATCTCCGTCCCAGTCTCAGGTCTTTTGCAGACTCCATCAGGTTTTCTTCCAGAATGGTCCTGTATATGGCTCCATTCATCTTCCCATCAATTTTAACCATCTTCCCTGTCCCTGCTGAAGAAAAGCAGGCCTAAACCATGATGCTGCCACCACCATGTTTGACAGTGGGGATGGTGTGTTCAGGGTGATGAGCTGTGTTGCTTTTACGCCAAACATAACGTTTTGCATCGTTGCCAAAAAGTTCGATTTTGGTTTCATCTGACCAGAGCACCTTCTTCCACATGTTTGGTGTGTCTCCCAGGTGGCTTGTGGCAAACTTTAAACGACACTTTTTATGGATATCTTTAAGAAATGGCTTTCTTCTTGCCACTCTTCCATAAAGGCCAGATTTGTGCAGTATATGACTGATTGTTGTCCTATAGACAGAGTCTCCCACCTCAGCTGTAGATCTCTGCAGTTCATCCAGAGTGATCATGGGCCTCTTGGCTGCATCTCTGATCAGTCTTCTCCTTGTATGAGCTGAAAGTTTAGAGGGACGGCCAGGTCTTGGTAGATTTGCAGTGGTCTGCTACTCATTCCATTTCAATATTATCGCTTGCACAGTGCTCCTTGGGATGTTTAAAGCTTGGGAAATCTTTTTGTATCCAAATCCGGCTTTAAACTTCTTCACAACAGTATCTCGGACCTGCCTGGTGTGTTCCTTGTTCTTCATGATGCTCTCTGCGCTTTAAACGGACCTCTGAGACTATCACAGTGCAGGTGCATTTATACGGAGACTTGATTACACACAGGTGGATTCTATTTATCATCATTAGTCATTTAGGTCAACATTGGATCATTCAGAGATCCTCAGTGAACTTCTGGAGAGAGTTTGCTGCACTGAAAGTAAAGTGGCTGAATAATTTTGCACGCCCAATTTTTCAGTTTTTTATTTGATAAAATGGTTTGAAATATCCAATAAATGTCGTTCCACTTCATGATTGTGTCCCACTTGTTGTTGATTCTTCACAAAAAATTACAGTTTCATATCTTTATGTTTGAAGCCTGAAATGTGGCAAAAGGTCGCAAAGTTTAAGGGGGCCGAATACTTTCGCAAGGCACTGTATATATATATATATATATATATATATATATATATATATATATATATATATATATATATATATATATATATATATATATATACAGTGCCCTCCACAATTATTGGCACCCCTGTTTAAGATGTGGTCGTGGACTTCTAAAAATTCTCCTTTTTTTTAAAACAACATAGAACCCAAATGCAAAAAAAGAGAAAAATCCAACCTTTCATTTAAGTACATTACTTTGGTGGTAAAAAAATCACACATTTAGAAAAAAAAAAAAAACTTTAAATCATGTGTGCCACAATTATTGGCACCCCTAACAATTCCTCTGAAAAATGTAATTGTTTTTTTATATATATTTTTCTGTAGTTGCTAAGGTTGGTCAGGGTATCTAGGGACTTTTAATTAGTAATTCATGATTTCCTGTTTCCCTGGGGTATAAATATGACGTGACACAGAGGCCTAATTCTCTTACCCATTTGTCAACATGGCAAAGACAAGAGAACACACCATTCAAGTAAGGCAGATGTGTGTCGACCTTCATAAGTCAGGCAATGGCTACAAGAAAATAGCCACTCGCCTTAACTTGCCGGTATCTACAGTCAGAGGAATCATTAAGAAGTTTAAAACAACTGGAACAGTGACAAACAAGGCTGGAAGAGGTCCCAAGTTTATCTTGCCACAACGCACAGTGAGGAGGATGGTAAGAGAAGTAAAAAAATTTCCCAAGCTCACCGTTACAGAATTGCATCAAAGAGTGGCATCTTGGGGTCACAGAGTCTCCAAAACAACCATCAGACGCTCTCTACATGCCAACAAGCTGTTTGGGAGGCATGCAAGGAAAAAGCCTTTTCTCACTAACACTCACAAACGTAAACGTCTGGAGTTTGCTAAGCGGTACTGGGACTTCAACTGGGATCGTGTGCTTTGGTCAGATGAGACTAAGATTGAGCTTTTTGGCAACAAACACTCTAAGTGGGTCTGGCGTAAAACAAAAGATGAGTATGCCGAAAAGCACCTCATGCCCACCGTGAAGTATGGTGGAGGATCTGTGATGCTGTGGGCCTGTTTCTCTTCCAAAGGCCCTGGGAACCTTGTTAGGGTGCATGGCATTATGAACGCTTTGAAGTACCAGGATATTTTAAATAAAAACCTGATGGCCTCTGCCAGAAAGCTGAAGATGGGTCGTCATTGGGTCTTTCAGCAGGATAATGATCCAAAACATGTGGCAAAATCTACACAAAAGTGGTTCAGCAGTCACAAACTCAAGGTCCTCCCATGGCCATCTCAGTCCCCAGACCTCAACCCAATCGAAAACCTGTGGGGCGAGCTAAAGAGAAGAGTGCATAAGAGAGGACCCAGGACACTGGATGATCTAGAAAGATTGTGCAAAGAAGAATGGTCAAAAATCCCTCTTTCTGTGTTCTCCAATCTTGTGAAATGTTATAGGAGGAGATTAAGTGCTGTCTTGTTGGCAAAAGGAGGTTGTACAAAGTATTAACATCAGGGGTGCCAATAATTGTGGCACACATGATTTCAAGTTTTTTTTTTTTTTCTAAATGTGTGATTTTTTTACCACCAAAGTAATGTACTTAAATAAAAGGTTGGATTTTTCTCTTTTTTTGCATTTGGGTTCTATGTTGTTTTAAAAAAAAGGAGAATTTTTAGAAGTCCACGACCACATCTTAAACAGGGGTGCCAATAATTGTGGAGGGCACTGTATATAAATAACCAGGCGTTTCATAGTAAAAAAATAAAATCTGGATTACACAATCGCTATCACTCACCCCACACTAACCCACAATCGCAGCTGCACACTTATAACAGTTAAAACTGTGGACAGTTTCAAAGACAGACCTATGATGCTCTGCTGCATGGCCTCACGCTCCATCTGTGCTCGACGAGGATGGATGAGTCATTATCAACACACTCTACAGGCAGCCTGGGCAATGATACAGCAGTTGATCAGTCACCCAAGTGACTTTTATTCTCAAAATTCAACCCCTTCTCTTCAGTGATTCAGAACAGTGTGGAATTCCTTCACTTATTTAACACAATAGGCTCCCCAAATCATACAAATCTTTGAATGTTTCATAAAATATACTGAACATAAATCCAGACAGTGTAGAAGTGACTAAAAGAAGCATTATACTAGTATGAGTGCCTTGAACACAGATAAGGCTGGCAGCATCTTGTTTTATCGAGGCAGTTTTGGACTACAGATCCTACAGAAGTTATACACTGTCACGAGGTGCCTGAGTTTCCTAAGATCAGATCCAATAAATACAGAGAAGCATTTTGCCCCGCTATTATATATATATATGTGTGTGTGTGTGTGTGTGTGTGTGTGTGTATATATATATATATCATATATTATAGTGGAGGCTAAATGCTTTTCTCTCTCTCTCTTTCTCTCTCTCTCTGTCTCTATCTCTCTCTGTATCTATCTATGTGCATGTGAAATTAAAAAACTAAAACCTCTCAGTTAAGACTGGGAACATATTTAGCAAGATCAATGCCTAGTGCTGAAACTATTATGAGCACTATGAGTTTCAACTACCAATAACTCTGACACCAGTCTTAGTCAATATAGAAAACATGACATGGACACCACTGAACTTAAACCCTGCTGTAACATGTCACACAAAGAAGCAATGTGGGGTTCAAGGTGCAAAAGGAACATAATCAAGATAAGTAAAATAATAATAATAATAAAAAAAAAAAAAATCAAACCAGTAGACAGGCCACAGTAAAGGGAATTGCCAAAAGAAGAATCCAAGAATACACCAGAGTATAAAGCAAAAGTAAATACACTTAGAGGCAAGATAACAAAACCGAATTTCATCAATGCAATGCTTTGCAAGATTTCACACCAAACAGATACACTCATACTTTCGAAATAGTCTAAACACCCCCACCCCCACAGATATCAGTCCTCATTCCAATGTGTAACTTAAAATCATCTAACATGATTGTGAAATAACAATAATCCACTATAAATCTGGGAATCAAACATTTTTTAAACATTTCATAGCATTGTAAAGAAAGATTGGGGGGGAAAACGAAAGAGCAAAACAAAATAACAGAAGCAAACATTTTAAATGAGTCAGCCAATAAGAAGAAAACAAGATGTTCTATTCCAATGCAAGCTGTTTAGCACTTAGTTATTTTCTTCTTCTTCTTCTTCTTTGGCTCCTATCCCTAATTCTCCACTAAAAACCATACATTTCTTCAATCTAACCCGACTAACAACAAAACTGAAATTGCTGTGAAAATGCTGCCACAGCAGCACAAAATTAAACACATCTACACTCTTAAAGGGAAAAAAGCAGGCTCCAGAGTGGCACATAAAAAAAAGCATGTGCTTTATCGCTATTAAGCATTATCGCCCCGAGTCTGAATGACCAAAATCAGAGAAAATAAGGGAAAAAAGATTAGCTGGGTAGGTTTTTTTTTTTTTTTGGATAGTTACCCAAGTTCACCTGGGAAACCCCTCCAAAATGGAAACCCTCTGTCATTAAGGCATTAAGCATCCCTTAAAGACAACTGAAAGACTCCTAAAGGATTGCTGTTTTTAAATAAATTCATTAAAAAAAAAAACACCAAAAGGAAATCGTATTGTAAATGACACTGAATAATACAAAGAATAAAAAAAAACAATAAAACAAATAAAAAAGAAGGCAGATAAAAAAAGAGTATAATCTATGTAAAATATAAAATATATAAAGGTGTATATATATAAGGAAAAAGTGTATATACACACTCAAAAAAATGAATTCTGCTGCATGTTTAATTTACTTAAATGTAACATACATTCCGTACAATATAATTTTATGCTTATTAAATATACGCGAATAAATCATGTAGGATTTTCTATAAGGTCAATTACTTAGCTTTTAATAGATTCACTTATGTCAAAATAACCTAACACAATCAAACTCTCACGCGCTTCCGGGAACTTCACCGCCGATATCGCGAGATTTAAGCAACGCCTGGCTTCGGGATTTCACCTGTTTTTCGCGCTCTTGTGAAAAGGTAAGAGCAAATCTTGTTATACACTTTTAAAATTAATTAAAATGTAAACTAAATCACTTTTATCGAAACGTGTTAGTCTTTTTTTGTTCATGATCCACCGAATGCAACGTTTTTTCGTTGTCAATCGACAAGATGTAACGTTCATTCAGGTTAAGAGAAAGCTAGTTAATTACTGTACAGTTCACGATTAGCATGGTGGACTTTACTGCAGGTAATGGCATGAGCAGTTCAATTTTATAACATAATGCATTTACTCGTTAAACAAATACACTAATTTAATTAACCATCCCTAATTGAGGCTCTCCGTTGTTTTGCCAATAACAGGGCAGTAGTCAGATTAGCATTAACTGTCGCTTGTCTAAACTACACGTGTGGTATAAGTGAATCTTTCACACTCAGCTCAACAGGAGAGGGAGAGACCTTGCACAAGTAATTCTGCTTGTTAAGAAAGAAATAACTGTAATAAAAATGGAACGATTTTCAACAGAACGAATAACAGTATTAAAAGTTCATCATCAGTAAAGCCAAAGTATGATAGCCATAATGATTTACATGATAAAAATAAGGGAAGGGGGGAAATAAAGTTTTACAGGAATTGATATAAGTAAACATAAAGAAAGTTTAGATTTTTGGTAAAACAAACAACACACAGAGGCTGAACTATATACAAAAATCTAATAAGTTAAGGAGAAATAGAATAGCTATAATAAGAATAGTCACCAAATACCGTGTCAATTTGTGAGTGAATACTAGTTATGTGGTTATGTTAGATGAGATCAAGTTCAGTACCATCAGAGGACATTATTACTAATAATATTTATAAAAGTAATGTTGATAATAATAATAATTTTAATCACTGATATTAATTCACCTGTCTCTGTTTATCACAGGTTATACAGGTCATTACAGGTTATAGGCATCATTTCAAAACTGATGGTCACACTTCAGCAGTTGTAATTATGCATTCATTTATTAATACATGGGTTATGTATTAACATTTTTATTCATAGGTGTGTGCAAAATTCAAAAGGATTACTACAGTCCATTTGCAGTCTAAGTTTTTCTCCCAGCTGGATGTTCACTCTGCAAATCTAATCAAGGCATATAGTAAGAAGGGTGGATTTATAGGAAGGAGACTCAAAAGCATCATGACACCCATGACCCAGGTATTGAGTTTTAAACATAAGACACATGCTCACAGAAATGTCTTTTTTGCTTTGATTAGGGAGATGATTTGATGACATTCTTACTTAGTGACATTGCTCTATATGGTATTAGGAGAAAAGCCACACATCACCAGCTTGTGCTATCAAGTCTTAGCATCTAGCACAAGCCGGATCTTAATGTTTCATATACTAGTGTAAAAAATATTGAATTTTAGGTCTTGTGGACTCTCTCAATCTATTAAACATATTTGGGTTTAATTTAATTGTTGTCCAAAACATTTTAAGAAGAAATAATGAATGAGAATATTTTAAAAGAAGGTCCAAAAAACTTTTACAAATAAACCTTTTACAAAACATGTATGTCTAAACATATTGTGAAATCTTAATTGAATTTTTATGGGGAAGAAACAAGCGGCATGGTTCTTTTTCCAGAAATTGTATCCTTGATAGGCCATATTTCTTCCTGTTATATTATAACTAGTTATATAATTTCATTATTTCATTTTGCACTTTCATGTAGAAATTCACGTGTTTATTCTCTGATTTGCAGAACAATATCATTTGATATTGGACGTGAATTCATCCTAAAGGGACTTTGTGTGTACTTAAATGAAGATCCGGAGAAGCTGGTGAAGGAATACATGGTATGTTGTCATACCTTTAGCTTCAGTAAGGGAATAGTCTCTGTGATAATTTAAGGGTGTTCCTTGTGAGTCACATCAGTTTTAAATATGTATAAGAGAGGCATTTCAAAGATCAGGTTATATTTCGTGATAATTTAACTGTTAGCTGTTGTACATTTAATATGTTTATAACATGTTATGAAAAGGGATTTAATTAAGGGATGAGGTGGGATGTAATTAACATCAGGGTTTAAAAGCACTGATTTTTTTTTTTTTTTTTTTTATAGGCAGATGATGTAAGCAGACACACAGCCATGGAAGAGTGGCTCTTTGGCATCTATGTTGTTCGACATGAAGGTGATGAGCTTACTGATCCCCCCAGAGGATGTGGGAGTCATTCTAGAGGGGGTGACTGTACTCTGTGAACTGGGGAATGTACCTTTTGCATTGGCCATATTGTTTGCCTTTAGTATAATCTTTAAATCTATGCTACCCTCCAGAACATAAATATACGTTTGAAGCTTTGCAGAAAATAATTTTAGAGCTGAAAGGGAACAGGCTTTCTGCAAAAATACACGCTCTTAAAACAATTCTGTTGCGTTGAAGATTGTCCACTTCAAGTAAAGTGAAAATTATTCAATCATTCCTTTGTTAAAGGTTTAAGGTCACTGACATTTTATGGGACAGGTCTAATTATTTGAGGTGGGGTGCTATAAAACATTTAAAAAATGAAATGGTTTTTTACATGCATTTTTTCTTTTTTCAGATTTTATCATTTTATAGTGGTTTGCTTTAAAACAATTTTAAGTTGAAACAATATCAAGTACTATGGTTCATCCATATAGTTGTAAAAATAAAAGAAACATTTTTTTTATTTCTTTTTAAAAAGAATTTACTATGTTTCATGTTTTCAAGAAATTTGTAATGTAAAAATGTTACAAAACCAACAACTTTGTGCAAAGAATGGTGTGCACTTATGTGACTCATTGCCCTTTGTTAATTAAACTTGATGACCAGTGGTTTTGTGTTCATATTTCTACACTTAACACCAAGTAGACTTTGTGCTTCAAACTTTTAATGTAAATTCAAATGCAATACTTTACTTAGAATGTACTTAAATCAATCATGGAAAGTATTTCCATGTGATTCAATGGCTCTCTTTCAGCATTACCTAATTTTGTTTGGCCAACTTGTTTAACTGTAGTTTTAATTACTTAATACAAAAATAAATGAAGTATAACTAAACATGAATAAAAAAAGTTGAATCAACACCAATAAATTGTGTTGACCCAGCTGAAACAAATAAAGTTGGAAGGAAACTTTGCAAATAAGTATAATGGAGACTAAAAAATTAAGTTGCATCAACTTAAGTATTACAAGTTGGCTGAAAATGATTGCTTTGTGTTTAAAATAAGAAATTTAATCATGTGGAAATACTTTCCATGATTTTTTTAAGTTAATCGAAAAGTCTATATTTTTTTGAGTGCAAGGTATGTACATAAGCATACCTTGTATCTATAAGCATACCTTGTATCTATAAGCATACCTTGTATCTATAAGCATACCTTGTATATACACTTTTTTCTTTATACCTTCTTTTTTCTTTGTTTTATTTTTCTCCCCATCCTATTCCCTCACGCCGGACAATCGTATAAAGCATTTCACTGCATGTCGTACTTTGTATGTATGTGTATGTGACAAATAAAATTTGATTTGATTTGAATATATTCAGTAAATTCGTTGTTGTGAAATAACGAATATTTACCAATAAGCCTGAATTTTCTTTTACATTTCACCTTTCATTTTGTCAACACCCACCAGCATGTTCCCGTCTGTCTGTGTGACAGGATTCAATTCCAATACAAAAGACCCTTCTGTGACTCTCTGTGGAGCTGTAAGTGATATGTGAGGAGGAGTGCCTTGTTTTATACTCAAGATTAAATCTCTGTTTGTCCTGCTTTGCTGGATGAAGGCTCTGAAGGGTTAAAGTGGCCCAAAGACCCCTGTTCAAGGCTCGCCTGCTTGCCTCAGCATACCCAGGTTGGAGCAGATGGTGGCCATATGTCTGTAGTACATGACCAGGAGCCAGAGAAAGGCAAAAGGGAACACACAAGATGGGCTGCTGTCTCACATCGAAATCATTAGACCAGAGTAAAACGTCAATCTGCTGCTTCAACCATAAATTACTGCAGACCATCAATAAGATTCATAAAGAAGCAGTTTATTTATTTATTTATTTATTTATTTATTTATCATATGGTTATTTTATTAGATACCAGTTTATCTATGATGTGTGTTGTCATGGTATATTCTGAGCTGAGTTTAAATATGGTCATTAGTTCAGGGCAAATCTTGTCTTACATTTATTCATGTTAAAACAATATTTTCCTTATTATAATTGCACATTTTTGTAGTTCATTTGTAGTTTTGTAGTTTTTTTAACAGTGAAAAATGATCAGTGTTTCATTTCTATAGTTATTTTTACCTCTCATTTGATAAAAACAAAAATGTTCTCCATATGCATCATGCAGGAAAGGTAAGAATAAGAAAGATGTCCCCAAGGCAACACAGCACTGACATGAGCCTTTAATGGCAGCGACATGAACTAACACTTTGTTCAACAGCCTCTCATGAATAAAGCGTTTGCAAACTGACAAATTGTTGCTGACATTAGGTTAAAATATGACACTTCTGAGAGTGACTTATTTTAAGTCAGAAAGCTTTGACAACTGGTATAGGAGCTCTGTGCACTTCTGGTGTTATTAGATTAATGTAATGCTGCTTTTATAAAAAATATGTGGATTGTTTTTTACACTGTCTTCTCATCTGTCTGTTACTGTTAGCAATGACTCATGATTTAATTACTTGAGAGATGCTGACAGGTTTCATGTAAAAGAGAATATTTACCATCATTTGATAATTACAGTGTCACAGTCCAACCCTTATCATTAATCAGACATGGTAAATGTTAGTGTTTCTTTAAATTGTCACTGTTACATTGATCCATAATTATATTTTATATACAGACTGTGTGTGTGTGCGTGTGTGTGTGTGTGGTTGTATTTATTTATTTATTACATTTATGTTTACCAGTTACCAGTTTATCTATGATGTGTGTTGTCATGGTATATTCTGAGATCAGAGATACATAAATTAATATACACACATACCTCTGACATGATTGTGCTTGCATTGCTGTAGTTGTTCCAAAAACATTTTTTTTTTAATATTTCATTATGTCTACTTGCCAGCTGATGCAATTTTCAGCAAACAACAACACAAAATGTTTAAAAAAAAAAAATCCATATCTATTATTATTTTGTTTAATTCCACAGTACTGCTGAATTGTGTAGTCTTACAGGTCAGAAGGAGTAGATTAGTTTTCTGTAACAGCAGCTCTGAGCCTTGTTCCAGCTGTAATTCCTGTAATGAGTATATAATAATGGGCTCATTCAAATTTCTTATCATTTCTACAGTAACAATCTTGTATGGCAAACGCCCCACATAATTAAGACTAATAATATGACCCTATAAACCAAATGAACATGCTATTAAAAATAAGACAAATGTATAATCATTTAATCATTGATTGTGGTAAAATGTTAACATCTTTGCTAAGATTCTCTTAGTTACTGCCTTATCAGCAGCTTTAAGTGTAAGAGGGGAAAAAAAGGTGAGTATAAATGTTTACAGCTGCTATAGCAGAAGTGTGCAAGTGATAAACGCATTTAACTTGTTTCTGTCATTTTCCAACATTTCTCTTTTTTCGACATGATAAACAGTAAAACGTCTTTCTTCAAATCAGAATCAGAAACAGAATCAGGTTTATTGGTCAAGTGTGTTGACACACACAAGGAATTTGGTTCCAGCTGTTAGTGACTCTCAGAAATACAGACATAAATAAAACTATACATTTCGTTTGGACTATACAAATCAAAGACAAGACAAGACAGACTATACAAGACAATATAAACAATGTGAGACAATATAGACAGTATGAGTATTAAACAGAAATATGGAGTATATGATCATATGAGCAAATGATCAAACTTATAATTAATGGCAAATTTATATGATATAGGAGAAATTAAGAACTTCCAGGTATGAAAATAATTGATGAGGTGGTCAATTCTGAGGTGGCTTATCATCAGGCTGCATGACATCATCTCACCTTGTTGTTGATTATTTGTCTATTCGGCACAGTCCTATGCTTTTCATTTCTTAGTTAATTTCAGAGGAAGAGCATATTAGATCATTCAGGGTGCAGTGGCTGGCAGTCATAACACTGAAAAAAATTCCTTCGTGGGTTACCTGTATTCTGTCCCTTTATTCAGAAATGCTGACTCAACAAGTTACAGACCAAGCTATCTAATACAACATATAATTATTAACCAAAAATATCCAACTCTGTTTGTTTATCTAATGTAGTGTATGTGTCACATTCTCACCGGTGCTTATAAATGTATTGCTTAGTTGCATGGAAACGTATTCCTCCGCGGAGCAGTGCAGCAGGGCAGGTGACATATTATGTTCTCATTAAAAAGCACAGTGACTGGCCACAAAAACTTGCCACACTTGTTTGTACATTATTTGTTCAGCACAACTGTTTCTGCTTGCATTTTACTCGAAATATTATTATTATATATTGGGCAGCTGCCTCTTTTCAACTTTATTTGCACACTCTCTAAGACTATACTGAATGATGTAAAACCTGCAAGTAATGTAATAATATATAGAATATGTTTACATATATATAACAACATATATTTTATTAATAATATATCTATATTATACCTGGTGTATTCGTCCATGTTAAACTCATTTACGTGAACAATGGAGTGTTATTATTCTGCCTCAAACATCTAGTATTGTATACTTGAACCAACCTGCCTGGATCCTGTAAACATTTCAAAACAAAAAAGCTTCGCTTTGCAGTGATGAGAACAGAGCGTGGAAAAGAGGCCATTTGTAAAATGTGCAGTAGATGCTTCTACTTATCCAGGCGTTTGTTCATTGTAGAAAACATGACTACAGATAGGAAGTTCTTTTATATGCTTTATCTCTTTTCTGACTCACAAACTCAGGCAGCCGGTGCCATCAATGCTTTCCACCCAGCTAAAAAAGACACGGAAGAGAAGATAGCAGGAGCTTATGGAAGTGGAAGGTAAACTCAGAAGAGATTGCAGGAAGATTCACATAGAGCTCAGAATAAAGCAAACCCAAGGTAGTGTGTGTGTAACAATGCATTCCTAGGAGCTTGCCTTTGCTATATGGCCTATTTGCTTTTCCGGTGCAAAAAGATCCTGCAGCTTAAAAAAAAATAAGACAGAAAAAAACCCCACACCAGAAGCAATTAACCCTTTATACTGATCCCATTTTAAGGATCTCACAAAAGTGAGTACACCATATATTCTCAAAGAACAATACTATAGAAATTTAAATCGGATAAACTTTAGAGTAGTCAATGTGCAGCTTGTATAGCAGTACAGATTTACTGTCTTTTGAAAATAACTTAACATTCAGCCATTACTGTCAAAATACTATAGCTGGCAACAAAAGTGAGTACACACTAAGTGATAACAGCTGTACGTAGTGTAATCTTGCAAAGCCAAATGTCCTATTCATCACGTTCATGTTTTTTTCTGCTTGACAAGACCATACATATTTTTTATCTTGAATCAGAGTTGTTCAAATTTGGTGCTTTGGGTACAATTCTTTCAGACTGACCACTGGATGTTCAACCGACACCTCAGGGTCATACAAGGATTTTCCAAGATGGTTTCCAGTCGGAACAGGCCTCGCAAGTGTCGATCAAAGAAGTTGTCCCCCTTTGCTGTGCGTCAGCTGCAGAAACTGGTTAAAAAAACAGATGTATCAGTGCTGCCAGCATTGCTTTAGAGGTTCCTGAAGCAGAAGGTTCGCTTCTCAGTGCTCAGACCATACGCCGCACACTGCAACAAGTCGGTTTGCATGGCCGTTGTCTCAGAAGGAAGCCTCTTCTAAAGCTGACTCATAAGAAAGCCTGCAAATAGTTTTCTGAAGACATCCTGACCAAGAGCATGAATTACTGGAACCATTTCCTGTGGTCTGATTAAACAAACTTGTTTGATAAACATGTTTGGCTCAGATGGTGTCCAGCATGTGTGATGACACCTTGCTTAAGAGTACCAAGAAAATTGTGTCTTGCCTGCAGTCAAGCATGGTGGTGGTAGCATCATGATCTGGGGCTGCATGAGTGCTGCTTGTACTGGGGAGTTGCAGTTCTTTGAGGAAAACATGAATTATAACATTTACTGTGACATTCTGAAGCAGAACATGATGCCCTCCATTCAGAAACTGGGCTGAACGGCAGTTTACCAAAATAAAACGACCCCAAACGTACCACCAAGATAAAAACTGCCTTGCTGAAAGTGAATGTGATGGTGAGGAAGGACCATGTACCTAACATCAAGAAGCTCTGTGATATCATTATGGAGAAGTGGAAGTGGACCCCAGTCCCAATCTGTGCAGTTTGGTGAATTCAAAGCCCAGGAGGATTGGGGCAGTGTTAGACAACAATGGTGCTCACACAAAATAGACACTTTATACACAGTTTTGACGTGTTCACTAAGGGTGTAATCATGTTTGTTGCCAGTTAATTAGACAATAATGGCTGTATGATGAGTTATTGTTAGAGGACAGTAAATATGTACTGCTATACAAGCTGCACATCGACTATTCTGAAAAATATCCAAGTTTCATTTCTATAGTATTGGCCCTTGAGAACATATAAAATGGTTGCAGAAATGTGAGTTGTGCACTCACTTTTGTGACATACTGTACATTTACAACTCAACGAAATTTATGGTCACTTAAAATATTATTTGTTTCTGAACAAATCTAATTAAGATACTAGCCTACTAAAAAGTGAAATTTGCAATGTGCTGCCCAGTTTTGCTTGGCCAAAAACCTAATTGACTTGCAGCTAATATATTTTTATTATATATGTTGAGCTAGGCTTTGTGTCGCAAAATGGAGCGTAGATGGCGCATTTCAGGTTTAACGGTTCATCACCAGGCCTGGAAAGTCAGCTTACTTGAATATAAGGCTGAAATGGTGTCAGCAAGATCTGTGTATTTTTCCCAGATAATTGTCAATAATCAGAAAAACCCTAAACAACTGTTTCACATAATCAATAAGCTGCTTAAAAATCACAGCCTCTCTAATGTTCCAGCTTCAACTCACCTATGAGTTTTTTAGCACCAAAATAGTAAATATACGTAATCACATTGTTAACACTGCTCCCTCATCCTTAGGTGTGTCTGCATTCTCTGGTCTTTGTCTCTCTAACTTTGCTGTTCATGACTCCCAGTCATTATGCAACATGGTTTCAAAATTGAAAGCCTCAACTTCCAGAGTTGATCCGATACCATCTTGTCATTTTAAATCTTGTTTTGATTCCCTCTCTCCTGTTGTTTTGAGAATTATCAATAACTCTCTGTATACCGGTGTTGTACCATCAGCACTTAAAACTGCTGCTGTCACCCCAGTACCAAAAACTAATAACATGAACTTTTATAATCCGAACAATTTTCGTCCCATCTCTAATCTTCCATTCCTCGCCAAAATTTTAGAACAAACAGTGGCTTCTCAACTACTTTCGCATCTCTCTACTAATGATCTTTTTGAGCCACTTCAGTCTGGCTTCCGTAAACTCCACAGCACTGAAACGGCGTTAGTTAAGGTCACTAATGATTTATTAATGGCTTCTGATTCCGGCCGTCTATCTATACTGATTCTTCTGGATCTTAGTGCCGCTTTTGACACTATAGATCACGCAATTTTGATTAACCGCTTAGAGACTATCTTTGGGGTTTCTGAATCTGCTTTAGAGTGGTTTAAGTCCTACCTTGGGAACCGTAAGCAGTTTGTTGTGATGGGTGATTGCAAGTCTAAGGTTGGTGTGGTGCAATCTGGTGTTCCTCAGGGATCGGTTTTGGGCCCATTACTTTTTAGTATTTATATTTATCCATTTGGCCAGCTTTTAAGATCACTTGGTCTTAACTATCACTTTTATGCCGATGACACTCAGATCTATATACATTCTAAACCTGATGTCAATATGCCTGTGTCTTTTCTCTCTCAATGTTTTACTGAGATTAAGAAATGGATGTCAGAAAATTATCTTTGTCTGAACAGTGACAAGACCGAAGTGATGCTTATTGGTTCACCTCATCAGTTGTGTAAAGCAGAGTCTGTAACTTTAAGTTTGGATGGCTCTGCTTTACAATTCCAAACTAAACTAAAGAATTTAGGGGTGATATTTGACACCAATTTAACATTTGACCATCATGTTCGTAGCACTGTCAAAGTGTCATTTTTTCATCTCAGAAACATTGGCAAATTACGTCCCATGCTGACTTTCTCTGTTGCTGAAAAATTGATCAACACATTTGTATTTTCACGTTTAGACTACTGTAATGCTTTGCTGGCTGGAGTTCCTAAAGCTACCCTAAGTAAATTACAGTTGGTACAAAATTCTGCTGCTAGAATTCTGACTGGGACCAGTGCAAGGGAACACATCACACCTATCCTGGAAAAATTGCACTGGCTTCCAGTTAGTTTTCGTATTGAGTTTAAAATTCTCATGCTCACCTATATATATATGGCCCCTCAATATTTATGTGAGCTGTTAACCCCCTACACACCTTCACGTGCTCTACGGTCCTCTGAAGCTGGTCTTCTCACTGCCCAAAAAACACGGTTAAAAACTGTGGGTGATCGGTCTTTTTCTTCTTTGGCTCCTAAACTGTGGAATTCCCTGCCCTCAGAGATCAGGAATGCAGAATCCCTGGGTGTTTTTAAATCCCATCTTAAAACATACTTTTTTAGGGTAGCTTTTATGTGACTTCTTAGTTTGTTATTTATTGAGTTTTTATTTTTTGTATAGTTAGTTTTAGTGTTTGTATTATTATGTGTATCTAATTTTATCTGTTATGTCAAGCGCTTTGAGAAACTCCTTTTAAAGGCGCTATACAAAATAAAGGTTATTATTATTATTATTATTATTATTATTAGATAACAGCATTAATACAAACAGTAATAGGTATAAAAATGTCAGTGTATGGGACAATTAAGCAACGATTAGTAACAGCATTAGCCAAAGCTGTCTTTTTTTCTTGCCCTACATGGCACAATAAACGATTATTCATGCATGTTCAATCTCTGAAAATGTAAGACTGCAAGGTGAATGCATCTCATAAGCACAGTTATAAAGGCTTCGTGTTTTTAATTCTGATCAATGCAAACTAATTTATTATCCTAATAAAAAAAAAAGAAAGAAAAGAACTGATCACAATGGTATCGAGTAACACAGTAATTTTACTTTTTGCTGTGCGCCTGTAAAACCCTCTCTTTAAAAAGGAATGATGTGCAGGGGTTCTCAGAACGTTTTACATTTAATACCAAAGCCCATTCGAAAGTAAATATTTTTTAATTCTTACTCAAGCAAAAATGTAAAAGTACAATTTTAACATAAGTAATATGTAAGTAAGATGTTCATTCTTTTATTGTATATTTCTACTTTTATTGTTTATAGGGAAATTGATTTTGTCCACCACTGGTAATACAAACAAATAGTGGGCTGCAAAATAATAAAGTAATAGACACATGCAGATGAAAAAAGCCAGGATAATCCCTAAACAAAAGATGAAAGCAAGCCAGAAGAAACCAGAGAATGAAATAAGAATTTAAATACGTACATTTGCCATGGACAAGACCAACAAGAGAGAAAGTGATCAGTAGCAAGTGGACATAATGAGGAAATGCAGCAATGACAGGATGAGATTAGGGCTATGACTAGAATCTAAATAAAGGCATATCAAAACACTGAACTCAAAACAAAAAGGCATGCACAGTGCTTGCTCTGTTGGGAAATGTGGAGCATGCTGAGAAAGAGAACTCATATCAAATTCAGAAAATTAAGAAGAAAAAAATGGAAATACGGTGCTAGTTTATTAAGCCTACTTATCCAATAGGCAACTATAATTAAAAAACTAATAGTATGGACATGTAATCTGCTTGTACAGTGCACATGAGTTCGTAATTTTCCACCCCTAATAGCAGTCAGCGAATGATGTGCTTAAAGATGAATAACTGAATAATACCCAGGAGATAAAATTGAACTGGAACAGAAATTATGTAGAATATTTCAATGTTATTAAAGTGCATTCCATTTAATATTCATCACTTGAAATCTTTCAGGATCCTTTCAATATGTGAGAGACGTCTTTTCCACCTACACAGATGGGTTTTAATGGCAGGTTCTCTAAATTAATTGCTTGTTGACATTTGAACATCGCCTCACTTTCTGTACTGTATCATACACTCAGATTCATTTATTATACACTTCCTTATGCATGATGCATACAAATTTACCAGCTGATTCTATAGGAAAATTTGTTGCACGATGTGTAGTGCAGCAGGTTGCAGGATTCAGGAGCATGAGATACAGTATAGTTACTGCATTATTACATAATAGATACTCTTTTATTTTAACAGGTTTTTAATCCACACTGACTCAAGCTGAGTAAAGGGTGAATTTACCTTCCATCATTTTACACTAACTATCATCAGCCACACACCTACTGCTTCTTATGCTATTATGTTTGCTTTAGCTCTCTGAATTAACAGCAATTACATGCATTAGTTTAAACATTAATAAACATGATTAATGCTGATGAACTCTCTACCCAATAATCTTGCTTTCTGTCTTCTAAGTATGATTAAAATGTCACTGTGACAGAGTTTTTGGACACTACCGAGGGGTGATTTCTGTACAGATCTGAACCTGAGCATTGTCCTTCTGCGGTTGTTTGTTTCCCTGATTTAAAACACCTGCTTCAGCTCATCAGCTAATCACCCACCATTTCAGGAAGCAGCTGTGCTGGAACTGAGAAAGCACTAAACTCTGCTCTAATTAGGTCTTCTAATAACTGGACTCTAGAGGTTAGGGTGTTTTTTTTTTTTTACACTGGCATGTACTTCTGATTTTCTGATTTAGGTGAAAAATCCTGCAGCTAAACAAAAACATGACTTTTGCATAGACCTGACAACTAAATTAGTAGCAGGGGGGGGAACGGATTTGAAGGTCATGTCAAAAAGTCACCTGAAAATGGCATGGAGGCGTGAGCTTACAAGTGCAAATGTGACCAGTCCTTAGAATGATTATTTATACTGACATTTAGCCCAATTTGTCTGCCAAGCAAAAGTATTTGAAGCAATTAGGTTTTGGAATACGTGTCACCGGCTTCACTTCTACAGAGGAAAAACTGCAGATAAATGCAAACTGATACAACCCCCCTGGGAAGACATGTCCAGGTAAGACAATCTCTTTGCATTCTGATGGAGCTACACACACAGGGTTGTCTGATTAACCAGAGAATGATTAACATTCATTGTTAGCAATGCGCACATGGCAGTTTTAGAGAAACCCATACACGCTATTTTTGTCCGAAACAGAACCTTTTGAAAACTCTCCCGCTCTCCCATTTGTAAACTATTTGCATTGTAGACTTAAAAAATAAAGATCAATGAAGTAAAAGAAGATGTTGTTTTTAATAATATGAAACCACGTGACATTCAACTGAAAAAATGTTGTACAGCAGTTGTGCATGCTGTTCTATTTGAAGACTGCCTAATTTAAGGAGATGGAATGTTGACTTGCAATTGCATCAATTCAAAAATGTAAATGTGCAGCATAGGAATATAAGCGTTCTCAGATGTTTCAGTCAGAATAAACCATTTTTGGAAGACGTTTAAAAAAAATGGCAGTGTAGACTAAAAATGTATTTGAATAAAATGAATCTTTTCATATTAATTCTGATGTAGCCCCATAGTCTTGTCATTTTTTTTTTTTTTTTTAAACCAGTGAACTAACAATCTGATGTGACTGGTCTTGACAGAAACTTAATAAATGAAAAGTACAAGTAGTTTTTTTTGGAGTTCACAAATAGTTCACAATTTTGGAGCATGTAACGTATGTTTTTACATGGTTATTCTTATGTTAGTCCTTTAAAAAGTGGCCCTGATTGGGAACTAGCTGTGAATTTCCTCAATGCATTTGGGTATTTAGTATATAAGTGAAGTCAGAAGGTGTCTTTGTTCTCTTTCTGGCCATTTTAGCATTGATAACACCTCAGACATAGTAAATATGTTTAACAATGAGAATTGATTGCTTTACATGATTATCAGTTGGCTGAAAGAATAAAGCTGGCCAAATAGATCTGATGATAAGGTTTCAAAATTCAATATTCAAGAGTTGCCTGTCATACGTACAGAAAACATCTGTTACACTATATAATAAAATTCTTACTTAGTGAATCCTCCAAATCACCTTATGACAAATTGACATAAGGAAAACAAAAAAAGCACAAGATAAGTTACAAATGTCCTAAGTTATGATGCCAAATGCAGGAGACAAAAGTGTGTGTGTATGTATAAAGTGTGGAGTGTGCAATGTGACATTGTAAAAAGGTATATGAAAAAGTTCTGCCGAAGTAGAGGTAGAATAGGCCGATGTTGGTATTACCATTGCAAAGGGGTTTCTATGGGTACAAAATTGCACATTTGATAATGATGATGATGATGAACCATCAAGGTCAACTCATGCTATAAGCCATAGAGCTATTAACTATTATGCTGGATATACCGTACGATTATACAGTAACTTTTTTGCCTGTCACTGACACAATACTATTATTGCTGCTGCCTGCCTCAACATATTGAGCTATATAAGATAATTGTACTGCAATAATAGCTCTATTAGCTTATTGGTCATGTCGCCACGCAACACTTCTGACCTTGTTGTAGCATCACATGACCCCCACAAGGCATTTGAGTTGTTTTTCCTGAAGATGTGTGTACAGCTCTCAAGGTCTTTATCTATGAAGCAAAATGTACAACAGACTTTTTTTCCACTATAAATAAATCTATTAGAGCACACGATGAACCACTTCCATTTGATGTTTTCGAACGAACAAATTCATACAGAAACGAGGCCTGCTATGGTTGAGCTTTTGGTTTACAAATAATTATAATACATATAATCTTTTTCAAATTAAATTTGAGAAAAATCAATAATTTGAGAAAAGCTACACACTAAAGTGGCTTATTTTTCCCTGTGCTTGACATAGTTATACAGCATGTAGCACTGCCACTTCAGCCTGTTACATGTAAAATGGCAGATAAAAGACATCAGATAAAATGCTGCTTGTTATATTACACAGAAAAACATGTCTTGAAATTCTTTTTAATCAATTCACTGATAGTCTTAGATTATGTAGACCGTCTATAGAACATTTTTGTGAATCAGCTGCTACTACAGAAATGACAGTATATTATAATGAATGCATAATAGAAATATGTGACTTGAATTGTTACTAGGACTACTGTTCTAGAAAAGTAATCAGCATCTTCTTATGATTATTAAACGTGTTTCAGCAGATACAAATTGAGGAACAAATTACGGTTACAAATAATTTATAGACCAATGCTTTGAGTATAATGACAAAAACCTCAAGGATTATATAAATAAACATATTAGGGATAAGCATTGTGCTCATGGACAATATATATTTCTAGGAAAATATACAATAACAATTTAATTTATTCAATAACAATTTAATCTGTTTGCTTTTAAAAATGCAAACAGCTCAGATAAGGCTGTTATGTAATAAGGATCTGGAAGAATTGTTTAAAAAGTTTGACAGACTTTAAAACAATTGATGTACTTTGTTAACTGAATTATACGATCTGAATCAAAACCTAAACGTTTGCATTTTGGATTTGTGGCATCTTGACATAATTTATACAAATTAGCTAGTCGTTACAGGATGTGTGCTATCTGAACACAGTTGCCACTGATCAGAGGGGGAGTGGTTAATTACAGGCACAGGAACCACCTGGCAGGTCGGATTCAAACTGATGTGAATCATCCGTAGAATATTAAGAGATTAGACAGAGCTGGCTCAGGCAAAAACTGCAAAGAATCATCCGAGAGAGGGCTTTTCACAAAGCAGAATGTGTGTGACTGTGTTACACTGGAAGATTAGCATAGATAGTGAAAACCCCAGCTTGGAAATTTGCATATCCTGTCATGCTTGGTTACTTGTGTATAATGCTGGAGAAAGACATGCAACTTGAAGTGTCAGAAGCACAAGAACATACTGACAGGTTGTTGAAGTATGGTTAATGTCAATCCTGGGGTTACCAGAGTTTACATAGTTACTACCTACATGTAGAAGTTAATACAGCAAAGTAATATTACTACCTTTAGAAGAGAATATGGTCAGCAAAGCATTCTAACTGGTGAAACAATAAAAATTTACATCAAGAGGGGTTGCTTTTTACAAAAAAGTGTTTTTTAATTCCATGCATATTGGGGATAAAAACAAAAAACAAAAAAACGGTATATATATATATATATCGATATATTTATATATATACAGTGGAACCCGGTTATCTCAACCCGGTTATATATCGTATATATATATATATACAGTGAGGAAAATAAGTATTTGAACATCCTGCTATTTTCTGAGTTCTCCCACTTAGAAATCATGGAGGGGTCTGTAATTGTCATCGTAGGTGCATGTCCACTGTGAGAGACATAATCTAAAAAAAAAATCCAGAAATCACAATGTATGATTTTTTAACTATTTATTTGTATGATACAGCTGCAAATAAGTATTTGAACACCTGAGAAAGTCAATGTTAATATTTGGTACAGTAGCCTTTGTTTGCAATTACAGAGGTCAAACGTTTCCTGTAGTTTTTCACCAGATTTGCACACACTGCAGGAGGGATTTTGGCCCACTCCTCCACACAGATCTTCTCTAGATCAGTCAGGTTTCTGGCCTGTCGCTGAGAAACATGGAGTTTGAGCTCCCTCTAAAGATTCTCTGTTGGGTTTAGGTCTGGAGACTGGCTAGGCCACGCCAGAACCTTGATATGCTTCTTACAGAGCCACTCCTTGGTTATCCAGGCTGTGTGCTTCGGGTCATTGTCATATTGGAAGACCCATCTTCAATGCTCTAACCGAGGGAAGGAGGTTGTTCCCCAAAATCTCGCAATACATGGCCCCGATCATCCTCTCCTTAATACAGTGCAGTCGCCCTGTCCCATGTGCAGAAAAACACCCCCAAAGCATGATGCTACCACCCCCATGCTTCACAGTAGGGATGGTGTTCTTGGGATGGTACTCATCATTCTTCTTCCTCCAAACACGTTTAGTGGGATTATGACCCAAAAGTTCTATTTTGGTCTCATCTGACCACATGACTTTCTCCCATGACTCCTCTAGACTCCTCTAAATGGTCATTGGCAAACTTAAGACGTGCCTGGACATGTGCTGGTTTAAGCAGGGGAACCTTCTGTGCCATGCATGATTTCAAACCATGACGTCTTAGTGTATTACCAACAGTAACCTTGGAAACGGTGGCCCCAGCTCTTTTCAGGTCATTGACCAGCTCCTCCCGTGTAGTTCTGGGCTGATTTCTCACCTTCATTAGGATCATTGAGACCCCACGAGGTGAGATCTTGCATGGAGCCCCAGTCCGAGGGATATTGAGAGTCATGTTTAGCTTCTTCCATTTTCTAATGATTGCTCCAACAGTGGACTTTTTTTTCACCAAGCTGCTTGACAATTTCCCCGTAGCCCTTTCCAGCCTTGTGGAGGTGTACAATTTTGTCTCTAGTGTCTTTGGACAGCTCTTTGGTCTTGGCCATGTTAGTAGTTGGATTCTTACTGATTGTATGGGGTGGACAGGTGTCTTTATGCAGCTAACGACCTCAAACAGGTGCATCTAATTTAGGATAATAAATGTAGTGGAGGTGGACATTTTAAAGGCAGACTAACAGGTCTTTGAGGGTCAGAATTCTAGCTGATAGACAGGTGTTCAAATACTTATTTGCAGCTGTATCATACAAATAAATCGTTTAAAAATCATACATTGTGATTTCTGGATTTTTTTTTTTAGATTATGTCTCTCACAGTGGACATGCGCCTACGATGACAATTTCAGACCCTTCCATGATTTCTAATTGGGAGAACTTGCAAAATAGCAGGGTGTTCAAATACTTATTTTCCTCACTGTATATATATATATATACAGTGGAACCCGGTTATCTCGACCTCGGTTACCTCGACAACCCTATTAAGTCGACGTTTTTGAAATGAAACCGCCAAATTCTCGCTTTTTCTAAACATTTTTCATCGGTTATGTCGATTCTTTTATGTCGCCGAACCCTAATATCTCGAGCACAAGGGGGGAAAAATTTTACATTTAACGTCGGTTATCTCGGTGCAGCCGCAGAAGAACTCGCGGAAGTGGCAGAAAAATCAAGTCTTACAGCTGCTACAGGTGTTGTATTGTATACTGGTGAATCTTAGTTAGTGCACATATGCCTTTTGTTGTTAAATGTTATGCAATGAACGGGAGGCGAAAGCCGCGCTTGGCGGCGCGGAACGTGGGATGAGCAGCAAAAGCATAGAATGAACACCGGCAGGATCGGGGGGGGGGGGGGAAACCGCGGTGCGCTTTGGGAAGAAAAGAGCAGCCGTTGAGAGAGTGCCGGTGGAAAGACACGTACCGGGATACGCATGCGCGATAACAACGACCGCCGTGAACCAACATATACCAACAATAACGGACAGTGAGAGTGTGGAAGTTTAAATAGGAGCTGGTGATGATGATAAACGAGCACCATATGTGCGCGATTGAAGCCGGGAGCTTCAGAGAAAGCGGCCGAGAAAACACCTGACACGCTGAAGGGGGCCGAAGGGGGCGTGGCAGGTGGATTCCTGACAGATAAACATGTACTGTATGTATTTTTATAGCATGCCTTCATCAAACAAATCGAGGCAACGCTGTTGTGTAAAAAAAAACCTTCAAAAACACGTGCATGCACATTCTCATTTATTAATGCACATCATGTACATAAAGAAATTTCAAGCACGGTAATATATTGCCGCCATTTTGATTTTGTTTTATCTCGATCATCGGTTACCTCGATGCTTTTTGGCGACCCCCTAGGACATCGACATAACCGGGTTCCACTGTATTTATATATATATATATATATATATATATATATATATATATATATATATATATATATATATGTATGTATATCTCAGTAGCCACAAATACATAGCTTATATAGACAAGTTTCCAGTTAATATCTAGAAGCAAGTCTTTGTGTCCCGATGATTAAATCAACAAGACAAAGTGTTCATTTCTACAATTCCTTTGTAAAAAACGTTAAAGGATCTATTTATGGTTCTACACAACACCTTATAACAGAGGGTTTTTAACTGTTTAAAGTACCCTTAAAAACAATGTTCCATGCCCCATAAACACTTCCTCTAAAAAGTACCCAGTTGCTCATCCATTCTTTTCCTGTACATCATTGCTTTTTTATTTTGCTGTATTCATTAGAAGCAGCCGTGCATGCTAGCCCACTTTCCCTCCACAGTCTGGGATGATTGATAGATCCGAGACAGCGGAGGAAACATGCGCCCAACTGCTTACGGAGCAAACATACTGCCCTGGAAACAGAAGGAACACAGTGGGACTCTGCGGATAACTTATGAATAATTCCTGTCCAGCCCAAAAGGGCAAACCCCGTCAAGTCCTATCCCTGCCAATCAGCAGCTGGCGCTTACCCAATGCCTTTAGGCACAGTATCCTTAACATAGTGCCAAGTAGTGAATGATGTCATGACTCTTGTATGCAATGTCCTCCTAGATTATGTAAGCAGCTTGTCTCCGGTCTCATTTTGTGGAGATGTTAATTATACTGGTGTACACAGGAAATACAGCAGCAGTCCGGGCACCAATCTGGGACTCAGCACTCTGAAAGATGTAACCCAGAAACATGACGGATTTGGGTCATGCGAAGTGTTGTGAAATCTTGTCCTAAGAAAGACAGCAGGCTGGATTTAAGAGGATAGTATTTCCTGGCAATATAGATATTAAACACAGAACACAATCGATGTTGGCCACAAACTTTCCTTGGCAACAGAATGTGTTATTAAGTTCAGATTAATTGATTAATCTTCAAATATCTCCATGTCTCATCAACTCTCCAAGCAATTAAATTCTGGGCATTAAGCGCACGACAGCAGCCCAAGATCTGAGGTTACCTAGTTCAGGTATATAAAAGAAAATTTCATGGGATTATTTAGCACAGCAATGCAATTTGTGTACGTTCCCAGCAGGATTCCATTAATCATGCTTGGACTTTACCACACTCATCATCCTCTTCAGCCTCCAGTAGAAACTATCTTACAGGTCTTTCATGCCATTCAACATTTTTAAAGCCTTTTCCCCCAGTGGTTCAGACAATAGTGCAAGTGTTCTTAAATTTTACCAGAAATATTTGACCTAGGCAACTTAATTAAAAACATAAAAAAAGCACAATACATGTATACCATTTTCTACAATTAATACATTAATTTATCCTCAGTACCTGCTCTATATTATTATTATTATTATTATTATTATTTAATTTCATCATTATCTGAAAAATATTGAGCTGGAAAACACACTGAATGGGAGGCTAGACTATCATATAGCAGCATGCACAAACTCACACATATCAGAGTTTTATTTAGTAGACAATGGTTTTGTCTTACACGTTTAAAGAGTGTACATTCTGAAGGTTGTTGCTTCCTAGAGAGGCTCAATTTACAACCATTTCTGAATGGACAACCTTCTGTTACTACACAGAACAACTGAGGTTTCTCCATTGTGGCAAACAAAAAAACCTTCTAAAAAAAACTTTCTAGATATTCTTTTAAAGGTTAATGTGTCTGGCTTGATAAAATGGATTTTACATTGAAAATAAATGTATTAAAATTCACACATTAAATTGAGTTCTTGATAAACGGATGCATATATATATATATATATATATATATAAACGCGTTACTTTTTACAGTAACTAATACTGTAACGCATTACTTTTAAAAATAAAGTAACTCCTTTACTGTTACCGTATGGTGCGTTACCCGTTACTTTTTTAAATGAATTAATTTGGGCTGAAGTGTAGACTACAGTCTAACCTGCTTACAGCAGCGTCGCATTGTAGGATTGGTGGATGAACCACTGTAAACAGGAAGAAGACGCACTGTGGGCGTGTCTCCGTTTATTCAGGTCTGTGCAGCAGTCATGGCAAGTCGAGGCGAGAGCAAGACGAGTTTCTCAAAGTGGAAATATGCTCATTATTTCACTTTAGTTGAGTATAAAGACAAAAACTTTTAAGTCAAATGTAAGTTGTGTCTTTCTGGTTCGAAGCTCGTATCTACTGCGATAAACAGCAACTCCAATCTGTTGAAACACCTGCAGGACCTCCATGCCTGAGGAGCTAGTAGCTAGAAGCTAACCCGGTGTTCTGTTCTACATTGTTGATAGTTTTCATACTTTAGCTGTGAAAGGAACATGTTTAAGAGCTCAACACAACAGAAGAAGCCACTTTAGTTTTTGATTGTGAAAATATTATTCAGCTTGTTTTGTTATTTATTTCAGAAATCTTGTGATTATATTTAGTTTGTGCTGGTCTGACTTAAATAAAATAGTGTTTAAAAATTACTTTGTGCTTAAGTCAGTTTTGTGTTTGTGTAGACCATAACGCATAAAAGGGCATTAATGGGAACATTGAAGAAGGTTCTTTAAAAAAGTGTATATATATATATATAATGATTAGAGTTTGTTGGTTTCTAGAGTTCAAAATGATTTTTATAGATTTAAACCTTTAGTTTGTTACCTTTTTTTTTTTTTTAACCAAGCATCTGTAAGCCTCAAAAGCACTCTTTGTTTATATATATATATATATATATATATATATATATATATATATATATATAACATTAACAAAATTGCGGTGGTATAAGAGGAATAAAACGCTGCTACGGCTATAAGAAAATACAAATGATGAAAAACAAATGATGTGAAATAATCACAAAATGTGTTCTTGACAAGACTTAACTTCTGTAACAACCTTTTAAACCTATGTGCAATCAAACTCACATGGCAAATTTTCCAAATATAGAACTTCTTACACCTGCAGTTTTGGCCATATGGTGATGCACATGAAGCTGTGAAGGGAAGTACTAACCTCCAGATCACCAGGGATTGGCATGCTGTCGAGGACATGCTGCCAGAAAGGATTATTCTTAGGTGCATCTATGTATTCATACACCTTGAGATTTTCCATTCAGCTTCTGGAGATGCCCCACTAGAAGCTAGCCCACCTGGAAAGCACTGTTGCCTGGTTACCTGAGCTGGGTATATGTGTGGGACTGCAGTAGAACTCCCAGAGAAGGGATAAAGTAAGAAAGAAAAAAATGAGGCTCATGATCACACACAGTGCTGGTTTATGGTGCTGCAGTATTATTTTAATAGAGAAAGGATTTCACCATCCCCAGTGAAGTGTACATTAGTAGGATTTCCTCACTGCATTGCTGCCATGGCAACAACTAGCAATAAAAATGCTAACAGTGATCAGACAGAGATTCATGTCCATTACATGCCTATGGATAAAACATAGATATTTCTGCTGCTGCCATGTAACTAACCCTGTGGATTTAAATCTTTTAAGTGATTTCACATCACACAGCTTCAGAAGCACTCAACCTGGTGAAAACCCTTGGTTTTCTGTTTACTATAGTAAAAAATATTTTTATTGTACTACTTCTCCATTTCTATAATTCTACAGTAATTTTGATGGTAAAATGTACCACGTCCTGCGATAATCCATAAAAATCAACACTTGTAGAAGTAAAAGCATAAATCTAGCATTTTCTGTAAGAAAACCCATAGCTTCTACATACAGTATGATCCTAAAATAATTTTCAAGCAGAACACCTTCAGAAACAGTACCATTAGTTCCCCTAGATGCGATGGAATGAGAATAGATGAGATTCCAAGAATCAAATTCGATTTCTGAAGGCTTTAAGGGGGAAAAGTTTTTTTTTTTTTTTTTTTTTTTTTTTTTTTTTGTAGAACTCTACAGCAGAAGGTTTCCCTTTTAAAAAGTAAAACACTTCAAAAAAGATAGAACCCCAAACATCCAAATGACTCATTAGTGTCAATGTATTTGTATGCATCATAGAACCTTTGGGTTAAAAACCTTCTGTAAATTTGAAGTTACATATTACATTAAAGGGTTACTCCAAAAATATAAACAGAAGAACCTTTATTTACTGTTTACTTCACTCAGAGCAATCACAGATTGTTAAATCTAGCACCCTGAACAGTTCTTAAGGTTGGCCCTGTGGAGAAACTTGATGAGATGAGATGCTATGTGCAACTATCAACAAAGGATTAAAGAAGGTTCTGAGTTTCCTTTTTAGTCGTACAACCTTCAACCAGTCCAAGAATTTCCAAGAAAACCCTTTTTATTGTGTAAATGACAAAAATTCTCCAGAGACCCCCTTCATCTATTGTTTGTCCTACAGGTGAATTCAAATTCTATGTGGGACCCTGCAAAAGACACCTCAATTCTGTGTAAATCCAAGTAAATACTTACCTTATGTGCAACTGAAATAGATCTACATATCTTTGTAGAACTGAGTCTCAAGTGCATTAAGTTTCAAGTAAAACCTTCAAAATATAAACAATTATTCATCAAAATAACTTTCAATACACGTCATGCAATTTTCAGGACACCTGCAGGCTTTTCTGCCTATTGTTCTTCCTTATTGTGGAGGCTGATTCATAGGGTCGAGCTGTGCCTCACTCCACACTGCATTTATTGAGACAGGCACCACAAGGTATCATCCAACTCCCTGTGGGAAACCACATCTTTTTTCACCAGTAGCGTATTTCTAGAACACTCTGAGCCACTAGAGAAAGTGCAAAGGGCGCTCTAAGTGCTTATGTTATGTGCTCATGCTTAACTAACTGTAGATAACTAAGACTCATTTTTAGTGAAAACTAATGGCTTCCAGTTTAATATCAAATTAACATATAGGATAAATATGACTCGATATTTATATTCTAATAAATATTCCACAAGTTTTATGTATGACTTTAGCTTTTGGTAGTTAAACAGACCAATTATTAATAATCATAAACTTTATGTGCTAAAACACTGTTACTCTGTCAATCATTAATTTATGTCTCTTTATTATAATTTTGTAAACATTTTAATATATAGCTATCATTACATTAAAAGTTATATAGATGTGCAGGTCAGTTATACAGTACACATACTGTATATATAATTTTCCTCTTTTGTACAGCACACAAAATCCACTAGCCTAATTTTCTGTCTGCTTGTCACTCCATTCTGCCTTTTTTTCATTATGCGAATAAACTGTGACAGCGGTATAACTGCTGAAGGATTTCCTTCAGTGTCAGAGTGTCAGAGCTTCTTAAAATGCCTGCACTTTTTTTTCTATGTCTTTCAATGTCGCAATATTCCTCTCCCACGATGAAGAATCACACCCCCGTAGTTTTTTGCTCTATATTCAAGCTCAGTGAAATAAACACACACACAATGCATCGCTGAATAAAAGATTTCTGCATTTGGAACCATACTATCCAAAAACAAATGAGGACTGTCCTTTCACCCCCACATTAAAGTGATTATGTACTTCTGGGAAACAATATGCCAGAGTAAGTTTGTTTCAGGGTTATGCAGTTTTGAAAAACTAGATCGTAGGCAGTAGGTCAGATATTTGGAATATATAACTATATTTATTTAGTATAAATAACATTAACAAAGTCAATAAGCCTTTTTAATACATATCACATTACATTGTTTCATCCTAACTCTATAAACTTAATCTGTAATCTTTTTAGACAATATGAAAATCTTTTTGCACTGAGGCCGATTCTTTTGAAGTATTTATGCTCATAGAAGTAACTATTTCTAATAGACAAAATAATATTTATAAAATTAATAATGCCAAGTCAATACAGAAAATGTCTCTTAACCAGAGGTAGATTTGACTCCTGCAGCTCTAAGCAGGTCATTATAGGCACTAACTTTAATTTATCAGATTATTTTTATGAATGATAACCAAAGGATTAGAAAAACGTAGTTGTCACCTTGCCAAGTACAAAAAAAATCAATGTTTTAACCTTGGGAACATGTCCTCATGTAGAAAGTCTGTAAGTTTTCTGCAATGTCAACTTTGTCATTCTTATATTGATAAAAGTTAAGGTCGTGTGTAGTTCTTAAATATATCTGCTTGAGTGACAACCAATCCTTGAGCCTACAAATGTTGCTAATTCCAGGCCTGTTTACCTTCAGCCATTCCTATACATAACTTTAGTGCATGCAGTGAACGGACAATTCTCTCCAATCAACCAAATAATACCTGGATGGAAATAAGTCTGGATATAAGGCCTTTATATAAATAGGGTTATAAACAAACCACCTTGTAGTCACTTACATTTTGAGAGTGGAATAGCAAGCTTCTAGCAAGCTTCTAGCAAGTTTCTAGCAAGTTGGGTAATGTTGCCAACAACAGTTTTACTGTGTTACTGCAGCAAAAACAGAACCTGGTAATAATTTAGTCATTCAACCCCTTATTATTAGAAGAGTAAAGGAATTGACAGTGGTCATAAGCTAAAGATAATGTAACTAAGATGTTAACAAAGTGTTTACAATCTGCTTTAGTGTGTCTTACAGCACCAGGTTATGTGTGTAGTCATTTATCTAGTTGATTGACTGCCATGAGGACATTCCTGACAGCAGGTGATATATCTAGACTATTGAGCTCACACATAGAAGCAGCAGGACTAAATATCAGTCATGAAAAGCCAACCTACTTTATCACAGATCATTGACATGATGCTTAACTATCATGTGAGCCTTTGAGTGAAAACAACGCCTTTGCAGGATGTGGATGTAGTCATGTGCTCATTTCATGTAGCCACACATTATCCATATGCAAATTTCTCTACATGCAAAGGTGGTTTTGGTGACTTTGTAGTGGAATTTGGAAATGTTGTACTGCAAACTATTTTAGCTTTTGCTAAATGCTAAATCTTTCAGCCATGTCACACAGTGCCTTTGTAATTAGTGTTGACAGCATGAAATGAGCAATCATGCTATAGATTAGGGAAGATAAAAAACCTTTTCTCTGTGGTTATCTCCCATCTCTATGTTGACGTGCATCTCACTGCATGTTGCTGTGCAGGTGTTAGACTTTTCATATCTGAGTTGGCTCTGTGCGTTACATATCACAAATACAATAATCCTATTAACTCTTGTTAGATCTGAAACTAGCTGGATATCACAGCACGACTGTGTAACAATACGAATTCCACAACAAGGCTAAATTGTCAAAAATAATATACTAGCTTCCATTCAAATTATAGAACAAATAAATGCTTTATTCCTAACCTATTTTCCTAGTATAGTATTATTTCATACATAGATTTTCTGCCAATTCCGACTACACATACCTGACAAAGTGCTGACTATGAATTGTTATTACTGTATTTTAAATGATTATCATTATGAAGTCTTTGAGCTTTTACTGTGAGAGGTTTGTTCAAACCATAGCACTCAGGATAATCAGAAATAGATTTTGTGATTCTAGAAAATGACTGTAATACTGAATTCACTTATGAAATAAATTTTTCTTCAACTTAGCCTTGAATATAGCTTGTGGTGATGAGAGAGCTATAGATCAGGTCTATGTCAAAAATCATATCAAATATATAGTTTATTAACAGTTTTCTGTTGAAGTGAACTGAACACTTTTGTAGCTGTTATTTGACTATTAGTTCGAAGAGAAGAGAAGAGAAGAGAAGAGAAGAGAAGAGAAGAGAAGAGAAGAGAAGAGAAGAGAAGAGATTTGTCATTGCACAAGGAACAACGAAATTAGGTTTCGGTCCTTAAGATGCACAAAAATTTAAATAAAATACAAACCCGGTTCCAAAAAAGTTGAGACACTGTACAAATTGTGAATAAAAAAGGAATGCAATAATTTACAAATCTCATAAACTTATATTTTATTCACAATAGAATAGAGATAACATATCAAATGTTGAAAGTGAGACATTTTGAAATGTCATGCCAAACATTGGCTCATTTTGGATTTCATGAGAGGTACACGTTCCAAAATAAAGTGGGACAGGTAGCAATAAGAGGCCGGAAAAGTTAAATGTACATATAAGTAACAGCTGAAGGACCATTTTGCAACTTATTAGGTCAATTGGCAACATGATTGGGTATAAAAAGAGCCTCTCAGAGTGGCAGTGTCTCTCAGAAGTCAGGATGGGCAGAGGATCACCAATTCCCCCAATGCTGCGGTGAAAAATGGTGGAGCAACATCAGAAAGGAGTTTCTCAGAGAAAAATTGCAGAGTTTAAAGTTATCATCATCTACAGTGCATAATATCATCCAAAGATTCAGATAATCTGGAACAATCTCTGTGCGTAATGGTCAAGGCCAGAAAACCATACTGGATGCCCGTGATCTTTGGGCTGCGTTGAAAAAGGATCTGGGTACTGAAATGGCCAGCCTGCAGTCCAGATCTTTTCACCCATAGAAAACATTTGGCGCATCATAAAGAGGAAGATGCGACAAAGAAGACCTAAGACAGTTGAGAAACGAAAAGCCTGTATTATACAAGAATTGGACAACATTCCTATTCCTAAACTTGAGCAACTTGTCTCCTCAGTCCCCAGACATTTGCAGACTGTTATAAAAGGAAGAGGGGATGCCACACAGTGGTAAACATGGCCTTGTCCCAACTTTTTTGAGATGTGTTGATGCCATGAAATTTAAAACCAACTTATTCTTCCTTAAAATTATAAATTTTCTCATTTTTAACATTTGTGTTCATCGATGTTGTATTCTGATTAAAATATTGACATTTGAAACTTCCACATCATTGCATTCTGTTTTTAATCACAATTTGTACAGTGTCCCAACTTTTTCGGAATCGGGTTTGTATAATAAAGCATTAAAAATGTAAACATTAGTGATCCGTTGAAATATGAAGGTATTGCACATTTAAATATTTAGGGTAAGTCTTTATACAGATTGTGCTCGGGAATAAATAAATACAAGGTAGAAGTCTGTGAAGTGTATAAATGCAAAAGTGTAGTGTAAATAGTTCCAAGCATTCACTGATTAGGTTTTATCAGTTCTCTAATGACTCTGGGTAGAAACTGTTCCTTAATGTCTGCTGTGCCATACAGTATTATGGTATGCCAGAACACTGTCTCTCTTGTAAGTTTTCTTGAGAATCCTCAGGATGTAGAGTTGCTGTTGTGCCTTCTTTGCCAATGCTGTAGTGTTTATAGTCCAGGTGAGATCATCAGCAATATGTGTGCCCAAGAAACTGAAAGTAGAGATCTGTTACACATGATAATGTGGAATTCTATGATAATTTCCTGATAATAATGTGTCATCCACAAACAATGATGCTGTTAGTGGGATGTGTTGATGTACAGTCCTGTGTGTAAAGGGTATAAAGAATAGGACTTCAGACACAACCCTGTGGGGTGCCGGTGCTGATTGTAAGCATGGAGGAGAGGTAGTGGCCTAATCTAACAGACTGTTGGCAATCTGTTAGAAAGTCCTTAATCCAGTGGCACATGGTGTTTATTATCAAGATTATCAAGTTTTGTGACTAATCTACTTGTAATGACAGTATTGAAGGCAGAGCTGAAGTCTAGGAAAAGCACCTCACATTGTTCCCCTGATGTTAAAGGTGGCTTGGTGTAGTGTGAAGAGCGGTGACAATGGGGTCATCTGTAGATCTGTTTGCGCTGTAGGCAAACTTATAAGAGTCAAAGGATGGTGGGAGACTAGCTTGGGTGTGCTGTAGAACCAGTCTCTCGAAGCACTTCATTAGTACCAGAGTGAGAATGACTGGGCGGTAGTCACAGCTACATGCAACACTTTTTTTGGGCAGTGGGATGATAGTGGCAGACTTCAGGCAGGGTGGTATGCTGGAGGAGAACACGGATTGGTAGAAGATCTTGGTAAAAACAGTAGAGAGCTGGTTTGAACATTTCTTCAGAATCAGTCCTCAGAAAGAAACAATTAATTTCCTCTGCTAATGAGGCATCCCCTTCGGACGTCATGCAATGCCTGGTCTTGTAGTTGGGTATGTGCTGAATACCTTCCACACCTGTTGTAGGTTGTTGTTAGTGAAGTGATGATTGATTTTTTTTCTTGTAGACAGTTTTAGCCTCCTTGCTGCCTCTTTTTAGGTTGGCTTTAGCAGCACTGTACAGAGCCCTGTCTTCAGACTTGTTATTTCATTGTAATTTCATGCCTTGAGGAGTGTTTTGACCTCTTTTTTTATCCAGGGCTTCTAATTGGGGTACACCTGATTTGTTTTTCCACAGTGACAGTTTTTTATATAGAGTCAATTCAAGTTTATTTCAATAGCACTTTTCACAACGGACATTGTCTCAAAGCAGCTTCACAAAATTTAAGAGTTAAGGTGAACAATGTGTATTTATCTCTTTATTTATATAGAGCTCTGCATATAGCCACGAGAGCTGTTCTGATCATGTGGATATGTTCTACCTGTCTGACATAACTGAAGACATAAATACTACATAAACCAAACACAACAAGCTTAAAAATCAGGCTTTTTCTCCCCTCTTGAAAAGACTAGACATAAAATACAGTTCAGATTTTGGTACATTTACTGACTTTAAAATGACAAGAGGGATTGTTTGTTTGTAATAAAAAAATTACAAACATGAGTAAATGGCTCATGTGAAGCTGCAACAGCTTTCATGTAGCACATTGAGATGCAAATTTATACCAAAAGGTGCCTGAAAGTTTCTGCTTTGCAACTAAATAGTATAACTGGTTTGAGGTTAACCTCATATTACATAATGTGTTTTAATAGTGGCATGGACAAAGTTGTGAAAGTAAAGTTTAGGCTCTAATAGCTATACAGGTCTTGATTAAAATTAAAGAAATTGATTGGAACCTGAATGTTTAATAAAAGTCCTAATGATCCCTGCTGATTTCCAGTAAATACCAACATGTGATCTACATGTTGCCAAATATATTCTGTCATTGTCAATGGTAAAAAGAGACTAACAGTAACATAACAGTTTTCAGAATTTCCATTATAACCATTAAACCAGTACTAATTATATGCAGGTTTCAATTCAGGGAAGTGTTTCTCTACCATGTGCCTTAATTATAACAATGTCTACTGATTTAAGAAAGCTTTGCTAGCTCATTATCTCATGGACATCATTAATGTTAGACCAATTAACACGAAACACAACCTTACCAAATGCAAATGGAGTATGAAGTACAAGATGAACCAATTTTCAATCAAAATTTCAGACAACACCTTGAAGGCCATAAAACTTAAATATGCTTTTTTCCAAGTTAGTTCTGGTGATGTAGAAACCTGAATATTGAGCTGAGAGTCTTGGATCAAATGACAAACGCTGTATTTATATAAGAACATAAAGGCTTTCATGAGCTTATGAATTAATCATCAGCTGTAGACTCCCTGAGCAGTTTAATAATAGTTCTAAAATACCATTTTAACCTTGCTGCTGTCAGCTTTACATGCTTATAAACAGGTCAATACACTCATTAGTGCAATTGAGTCTCGGCTCACAATCAAATATAAGATGAAGGTGACAGTACAGAACAAGAGACATGTCTCACCATTCATTTAATCACTCTAGACTGTCTTGTGCATTTACCCCTCCTCCACTCTCAGACCTTTTTACCCCATCTACAAGCAAAGTGTCTTCTGACCTTAATCGATCAGCTTTCTTTAGCCTCCAAGAGCTTTCACTCCAAACCAGATTAATCTGGATAGATTCATTTGAAAATGTTTAATAATTATTTACAGTCTTTTTAGATGCAGCCTTTTGTTAAGTCATCCAAGGTGAAGGAGAAATGTGACTGGCATGTGGCAGAGAATTTTATCAAAGTTAATGTGAACACTGAATCATGAACAGAAAGCATGCTGATGGTCAGGACCTTCCATTTATTTTTCTAGTCTCAACAAGAAAATAAACATGTTGGCCTTGCCTTCTGTGCAAATAGCCCTAAAATGCTAAAGCAGATACAGGTGCATCTCAATAAATTAAAATATCATTAAAAAGTTTTTTTTAATTTTAGTAATTAAATACAAAAAGTAAAACTCGTAAAAAAAAATAAATAAATTGAATACTTCATAAGACCAATGAAAAAACATGGCATGGAGGTGATCAGTCTGTGGCACTGCTGAGGTGGTATAGAAAACCCGGGTTCCTTTGACAGTGGCCTTCAGCTTATTTGCATTTTTTTTGGTCACTCGTTTCTCATTTTCCTCTTGACAAAGATAGATTCTCCATGGGGTTCAGGTCTGGGGAGTTTGCTGGCCAGTCAAGCACACCAACACCATGGTCATTTAACCAACATGTGATGCTTTTGGCAGTGTGGGCAGGAGCCAAATCCTGCTGGAAAATTAAATAAGCATCTCAATAAAGCTGGTCAGCAAAGGGAAGCATTAAGTGGTCTAAAACCTCCTGCTAGACGGCTGTGCTGACCTTGTGGACCACTACCAGCAGATAACATGACTCCCCAAACCACCACTGACTGTGTAAAATTTACACTGGACCTCAAGCAACTTGGATTCTGTGCCTCTCCTCTCTTCTTCCAGACTCTGGGACCTTGATTCCAAATTAAATGCAAATTTTTCTTTCCTTTCATCTGAAAAGATGACTTTGGCCAACAACCATTTAAAATAGTTTGATGTTAATTTGCAGGAGCAGTGACCATGGAGACAGAAGGTCTTAGATACTATACTGGATGCCTGTGTGTTTGTCTCCATAATTATTTTTCATAGGATCATAATAAGCAGTGTTTGACATATAGTACAATAGATATATGCAAATAAATGACAATCAAATTTTTTGCATTTGAATTGCCTCTGTCCATATTTTATTAAGGACCTCATGAATGTCTAACTGGAGGCAGATAAAAATACAATTAGTTACCATCAGAGTTGTTTATCAGAGAAGCATAAACAAAATAATATAGTCTTGCACATAAAATCACTTTCTGTCAATCTGATTTGCCTAAGAACGTTACATGATGCAGAAAATGCTCAAAAATCTCAAATGAGCACAAATCATTAAAAACAATTAAATGTTTGGAATATATTGTCCTTTAGATACCAACTAAAACACACAATGTTCCAGGACATGTCCAATAATATATGTACAACATAGCAGTGTAAAACCACCAACATACGCTGCAATAGATAAGAGCACCAGATGTACCTGACCTCTGTAATCTACCTCTTAATACCATCATTATGAAGCCACAGCTATAGAAACCATCAATACTATACTGAAACGCATGTATAATTTAGGAATGCAGTGAGAATGAATAGCATTTTTAAAGCAAGATACCCAATGCAAGAAATCCAACACAATTTAACAAGTCCCCTTTCACTGCAGCCACAGCTGCACTGCCCACATGCTGTATATCATATCAGCAGAAGCATCAATATTAACCTCATAAAATGTCCTCAGGTTTTCCATGCATTTTTCTGTAGTTTTCCTGGGGATCTGAAATGAAGGCAAATTGTGTGTATTTGTGCACATTGTACTAAAATATAAATAGTTCAGGAAAAAGCTTAACAACTGTTTTGAACTGTTTTGGCTGACCTTTCCTCAAGATGTATAGTTTCCCTTTGAAAAGTCCATCTTGTAAATGTTTATGTGTATCTGCAGCCAAATCGTTTTCTTCTCCTCTCTCAGCCATTGTGGAATGAAAAAACAAAACAACGCTATTAAATCCACACAAATATGCTTTGCAAGCTCTCTGACCAATCAATCAAAGGACGTGAAAATAACGACATGATTAGACTCTTTATAGGGGGCCTTGGAGTGGCTGAATCACAGTATGATTGGTTAAAGCAACAGCTTCAGCAATATGGATTGAAAACTATAAGACACATGCAGTGTTCATAGTTATGGCTTAAGGCAGACAGATAACTTTGACCATGGCAACACAGAATGTGGTGGCTGAAATCTGATCGGTTAGAAACAAGTCAAAAATTACACTCTGGTGCAATGCTCATTTTCGCACCCGAGAGAAATGCTATGAAATGAAGAGAATGGTCTATTAGGAATAAGGTTATACATATTCATGAACAAAAATATTTTTAAATGTAAGTCAGTGATTCTGAGATATATTTTTATAATGTGACTGCTGGGCCCAATTAACAGAGTGCTGCAAAGTGTACCAAAGAGTGCTGCATAACAGACAATTACATCATGTGACTTCTGAATTGTCTGAAATTTTATAACAATGCAATAATTTCAGACGCTTTTACACTTAAATCTTTACATTTTACAGGAAAGTGTTTCAAGTTGTGAATTCTAAGCATGAAAAAAAAAGCCTCATCATTAGGTCATGCACAGATATCGATAATAATCGTTAATGAAATACGTTATCGATTAGTTGGGCTGCTCAAGTTACGTGTTGGCGTATCAGCAAGATAATAGCTGTCTGCGAAAGTGGCGGCCTGTACAGGGTCCACTGGCAGCAGGAACAAGTGTGTGTTCCAAGTCATCAAGGCATGGAAACATTTTATATTAAATGGAAGGCATGGGAGCAATTTAGATTAAACGCAAAAAAGAAAACCGTACCTGGAAGTTATGCAAAGCGGAGCTTGTGTGGAACGGAAGTACCACAGTGATGCACATGATAAGAAAAAACACTGGTGTCACGGACGAAGGCAAAAACTCTATAATCCTCATCACGTGAAAATGGTATAGTTTACTGAAGTGCTATTAGGAAAAACTGTAACAGGAAAGTCACACTGGATATGTTCTGGCGTGACTTGCGAGCATCAGGTTGCACAATCAGCTCGCTCACAACATACTGATGGATTCAATTAAAACTGTGCGAAAAAACACTTAATCCAAAAGCAGCAAATATCAGCAGCAGTAAACAATTACATTTTTAGTCACTGTTGTGGTTTTCAGTGAATGCTGATGCAGGTGTACACCAAAGCCTATTTTTTCATCAAGCCTGTTAGCCTGCTGCATTTCTCAGTTCTATTCCCTTTTTATAGCATTTGTCTACTTAAACAGTAACTGTGTTGTATTATATTTTATATGGATTTTTTTATGCATGTTATCAACTACAATACAATACAAATGTTGATTTACACAAATTGCTTCACCTTCCATACTCAAATTATTATTATTGTATTTTTTGTATTTTTTATTTTTTTACAGAAAGAAACAACCCAGCATGAGTTAAGGAGAAATCCCCCATGCACTCCTCAACAAGCAGCCATTATAAGCTTTAAAATGTCAAAATTAAAGATACTCAATATGTGGCTTTTGCATTTTTTAAACACACTTTTATACATAAATACGCTGAATCGTCCGATTTATCGATTATCAAAATAATCGTTAGTTGCAGCCCTAGTGTAAATGCTTTTGCTTGTGACACACAAAACTCCAGTACTGTGTCCATCAAAGTACAGTAGATGGTTTGTTTTCAATTTGTATTGTAAGTAATTTTAGTCAAGAAGATTTTAACTAAGCAACCTGCAGCAGTTGTGTATGGTGGTGGACAAACAAAAATTAAAATAAAAACAATAACTGCTTAAATCTAGTTGGCAATGTTCATTTATTTATTAAAGGTTCTGAGCTTTTATTTCTACTTTTTGTTAAAGTACATAACCTTCCTCCACATCAGAAAAGGCTTTACACACTACCACCTTCTTTATCACCCAAAAAGAACTTCTTGTTTCCAGACAATATTAATTAATGCAAACCTTCAGCCCAAATGCAAAAATTCTTCCCAAATTTGTCTTGTATTTTTTTATGTACCCATGTATTCCACTGTCCACTGCATTCTCATCCTGCACTTCAAGCCTTTAATTTCACCCAATGAAAACCTTTGCTCCTCCAAATCTGTTACTCTTTCCTGCATCTGCCTTAGTGCCTGATTCAAATCCCATGCCTGTGATCACGAGTTTGGCGACTCAGTGACAAAACTTTCCCAACAGTCAAGCTCAGCCCATGTGTCAAGCTAGGGACTGTAAGCCCTTCCCTCTCAGTCATAGTCTCATGTTATTTTAGGTGCCTCAGCTTGCTCCAGAATCACAGACAACCCTTGAGCATTCATCTGCATCAATCAATTCCAGTCTTCCTTCTTTCTTGCCAGAAAAATTCAATAATCCTTCCTCTGCTTTAACTTATGTTCATGTTGCTAATATTCTACTACTTATTGTATCCACTTATTGTATGGAAAAAAATGTGAAGAAACTTCAGGTGAAAATGCTGTGAAACAAACAACAGGCACCTCCAATAAAAATTCATGTCAGCCCAACTGTCTGATTTTTAATTTGCCAATAATGAACGCTGCAAAACTTAGTTATAATTTTACAGAGAAATAAAGCTTTAATGAAATGTAAGCAAATGTGCGAGCAAATTTCTTAAATGGAACGCATCATTTTGATGGGGGACGTCCTTACTGCCAATGTTCAATCAAATGCTTCATTACTATTTAGGCCAGCAACAGTTTTAGCAGTCACTGTTCTCACTCAGGTTGTGATTCATTGCTGCTTGTTTAGGGCTGCAGTGGCATACTTCAAATTTTGACATTAACTGAATGGCCAACATTTAATGAAACAGTCTCTTAAATCACATTTTTTCCCAATGCACTCATAAAATCTGATGGCTTTTGGTAGTTTAATGTACAGAATATTAAATGCAGCAATTAATGGTGGTTTTAACTAAAACTGTGAAAATGACAGGACATCAACAGTGTCACTGCAGTCCCTACTTACTGCCCGAGTACACACATTCTCCTGTGTCAAGGTTTGTAGTTGTGCACTTTTCTGCTGGATTTCCAACCACGCTGTTTGATTTTTCTAACAGTGGCAGTCTGATAAGTCAATGCACTGAAGTGAATAAAATCAAATGAGCGAGACCCTGCAGTTTTCTATTACAAACATCAAGGCTTGTCCTGTCTTCAATAGGAGTTATAAGTCCTTTTCTCCAAAACCCACTCCATCCTACATTCTACAACTACACCACAGGAATTGGGTGAACACACACAAAGACATTGTTTGATATTCATGTATCATAGTGATATCCAAGAGAGAGAAGCTCTGCACAGTATATTGACTTTCATGTCAAATTTCTTCTAAAGCTTTATTAAATTGTTAAGTGAAATCTGTCATTACTAGTTTTATTAATTTTACATCGCAAATGGTTACTGAGATATATGGTTTTGTCCATAATGAGAAACCTAGAAAAAAATACTAGTGTTGTTGAAATCTTAATTCTGTCAAGTTGACAATTTTTCTATAACAGCAAATCTGACAATAGTTCTAGGCTACAGGGCAAATCACAAGTTTATATTAATGCAATATTTAGAATGTTAGCATACCAGGTCTTTTATGGTAAACAAATTTAAAGAGCATGTAAAAATGTTGCTATGGTGTGGCTTTTAAAGACATGACATTTATTTATTTGGCAGAGTGGCTGAGTTGCAACAGCCAGCAGTAAAGCCTTTTCCTTTAAGTTTCATGACTTGGGAAAGTCTTCAGAATAAAAAGCCTTCCCATTTCACATTTATACTTCATACATATATATATATATATATGTGTGTGTGTGTGTGTGTGTGTGTGTGTGTGTGTGTGTGTGTGTGTGTGTGTGTGTGTGTGTGTGTATATATATAAATACCTTTAATACCTGTTTTATTCTAGCTAATATTTAGTGGTGCTGAAAAAGTCACTATTACAATTTATCATATAACAATAAAAAAATAATAATAATAATAATAATAATAATTATTATTATTTTTAAGACGGTTTTACTCTAATAGGCATCTATCTGGATTAAACTACTACATATTAATTACTTTTAAACTGCATCAGGGTCTTAAATATTGTAGGTTTATATAACAGACAGAACTCTAATATCTAAGAATATTAGTGCAAAATGCTTTCACAAAGATCAGCATGAATTCAAGTTTAAAAACAAAAGCTGGTGAGTTAAAAGGCAGATGAAAAAGTGCAGTCAGAGGAAACTACAGTTAAAATGACACACCAAAAGAGAGAATGCAATATCACAAAGGCTCGAAGAATAAAAAATTATTCCAATTAGCATCTGAATTGTATGAACACCAGCTAAGCATTCCTATTAAAGACAGAAAATCAGTATATGCTTTGTATTTTAAAATGAAATTCAATTCTTTATTTAGTTTCTGACTATGGTAATTACTGATAAATTATTTTGTAGAAATTCATGATATCATTTTTGACATACCTGATTCACAAAAGCACACAACACTAAGTAGCTAGATAATCTGTAGGTTCAGAACCACCATTGCAAATTAGAATTTTAAGATCCTGATTGCCACGGTTACTCAAGTATTCCAAAAAAAAGGAAAATAAAACATTAATTTATTCACACTGGCTAGCACCCTGCAGTGAGTTTGGCAGCTGTTCAAAAGGATATCAAATTAATGAGACTTTAGTGTACAGTATTTAGAGATACATTATCAGATTCTAATTGACAGTGTCTGGTGTTCAGTGACCAAATCAGACCTCTAGACCATGGTATTGTGATAAAAATCCTTAAAGGGAACTGCAGTGCTGTCAACAGTTGGCCGTTTTTTTGCTCATACACACAAATTACACACACTGTAAAACTAGCATGAAACTCAAACAAGGAAAGGAAAGTACATTATTGCAGTATATATTATACTGACATTACATCAGTAAAGCCAAGATTTAGAAAGGTGTTTTTTATTGAAATATTTTTTTTTTTTCTCATTAGTGTGTGTGTGTGTGTGTGTAAGCACACAAAAGAACTTTCAAATTCTTGGCTTTTATATATATATATATATATAATATATATATATATATATATATATATATATATATATATATATAATTTATATATATATATATATATATATATATATATATATATATATATATATATATATATATATATATATATATATGACAGTATACTTTGTGTATATGTGACAAATAAAATTTTTATACATTTATTTTTAATATCTAGCACCTCTGGAGCAGAGGTTACGGTAAGGGCCTTGGTCAAGGGCCCAACAGAGGCAGCTTAGCAGTGTTGGGACTTAAATCCCCAACCTTCTGATCAATAACCCTAAGCCTTATCCATTGTGTCATCACTTATGTTTAGCAGATGTAAAACAGACCCTCGATGCTAAAAGCCTTTTTACTAAAGGAAAACATTGTTGGCCAGTTGTAGATTTATTATTTTAAGCCAATAATTTGCCTACAGTCCTACTGACCTTTGGGGTTTTTTTGGTTATTTTTTTGTGAGACAAAATGTGCTGTATGAATGAAGCTAATAGCTATATAATCAAATATTATAAAGATCTTTCTTTTGGCATTTATTCGTGATGTTATATCACGCATTTTTCTGCTAATTTTTCTCATGTTTTTGCATACATTAAAGAGTTGTGTGTATTGTCTCAAACTGCCATATTATATGGTAAGTGCATCCATCAGCTGTTACTGTATAGAATATTAAAATATATATATACAGTAACAGTGAAAAGTTTGGACACACCTTCAGTTTTAAATTATTTTTATTTTCAACATTTTACATTAATATTGTAGACATCCAAAATGTGAAACAACATGTATGGAATTAGGTAGTAAACAAAAAAGTGTTAAAATATTTTGTCTGTATGTCAACAAAGATTTAAGATAAAAAAATAAGATAGAATTTTAACTTTTCCAACCAAAGGACAGTTTTCCACTGATCTAATGTCCATTTCTTGTTTTTTCTTGGCCCAAACAAGTCTCTTCTGCTTGTTCTTCTGAAGAAATGGTTTCTTTGCAGCAGAGGTAGTTTTTTTTTTTTTTTTGTTTACTACATCATGCCATACGTGTTCTTTCATAGTTTGGATTTTTTTTGTATTAATGTACAATATCAATATAATAAAAAGGAAAGAAAAAACACTGAAGTGTTTCCAAGTATATATTTTGCTATTGGGATATACTGTTTATGCTCCACCCCCAATGGCAAGTCTTGATGTACATTTGCAGTCCATTAGCAATCAACATATTTCAACAGTGTGTTTTTTTTCCCTGTCAGTTATCCAACACATTAGTTCCATTTCCAACTAGTCCTTCAGTGAAGAAGTTGGAGTTTATTCAAATAAAAAAGGTGGAGTTGGTGGTTATATGACAAGCAATTTTCAGGGAATGTCTTGCTACCTCAGACTGCATGAAAACAAGTTCTAAGTTCTGTTTTATACACCGTCATGGTTTCTGCATTAGTAAATCTGCTATATCATTTTTTCCACCTTTCAGACATGACAGAGGCCTCCTGGTGATGATCATGTGGCTCTCTGTCACCATCACTACCACTGACAATCGACCCCGGTTTGAACATGTATGTCACAAAACTAAAAAACACATCCTGTCATCTAGAATACTGTCCTCGTTACAACTGACAGGCTTAGGTGAAGTAGGTGGTAAAAAATCCTCCAAAGCTGAAAAAAACAGCCTCTCACTAAACTCTCCACATTTAACTAGCCTGCTTAGGTACTGAAAACTGTTTCTAGATTCAGGAATGGAGGTATCTTTAATGTAGATGTGCAAATCAGTCAAGCACTTCAACACTCAATATACATCAACATAAAGAAACAAATCAATGTTCTCAATCAAATCTAAAAACTTAAAATCTTTGTGCACTTTTAATTTTTTAAGGACTTCAATAATAAAACAAAAAACACATGTGCGGGCCTGGTGTGGGCCCCTACAGACCAGCTGGAGCCTGCAGAGTAAATGATGACTTGCTTACCTAAACATGCGCTTACATGGGGTAGACACTTTCATGATATTGTCCCATGGCATTTACAGTAACTGCAGAAAACTGTTCCTTTGCCAGTTTGTAGAGTTTGAAAGTGTTGTTAACATGATGTTTCATTTACTGGAATATTTTTAGTGTCATTGGACCATTAATATAAATATATAATGTATATTCTTTATCCAGAAAAGAATAACAGGCCTGATCTCCTTCCTTCATCTGGTGTTTGTTTTAATGAAATTACTTTTGAGCTGTCCACTACCCGCCGCTAATTCTTTCTGATATGATGAGCTGTCACTCATGGTCAAGCACGCCATCACTCCAGTCACCTCAAATGTGCTGACACTAATCAGCATATAAGACACAGCCGCAACACAGGACCCAAATGATATAAAAAAATCAACCATGAGTAAAGGTTATTCTAAATGCTGACAAAATAGAGCCCCAGTGGTGGCAAGTTCTATTTATTACCGAGTTTTTGTAGATATTAGCCTGTCTGACTTAATTTAAATAAAAAAATAATACACAATGGAATGTGCCAAGAACAAAATCAACAGTGTCATGATGTGGCCCAGTGTTTTGTTTCTCTTATACTAGACCAATTTTTACCCATTTAGTTTTTAAAGGCAAAACAAATGACTTCCTATTCTTATGTATATTATAGCAGCTCCAGAACTCCCTCAGTCCACAACCACCTTTCTTTTTTAGGATTAGGATTAGTTTAAGCATCACATTCAAGTCCTGAATGAGTTGTTACTAAATAAATGTATTAGAACTTAAGAATTGACTGTTAATATACAGTAAACCTGTGAGTTAAATAACAGCTGTTTTGGAAACTTATATATATAGTATATGACCAGTCAAAAAAGGTCTGTGGGTTTAGTGGTTGGACTTTGGCTCCAAAGGTAGTGAGTTCAAATCACAGTCACACCAAGCTGGGCCACTGAGCAAGGATTTTTTACTCCAGTGCTGCTCAATTGTATGACTGGGATAAATGTAAGTCGCTCTGTATAAGAGCATCTGCCAAATACCATAAATGTAATGTAAAATGAATTCTACAGTACTGTTGTAAAAAATGTATTTAATCCAAACCATAATAACTTTAAAAATGTGATTACAAAATAATATAAGAAATGACTGTTCAGATATAAAAAGATCTAATATAAGATAATGATAATAATATATCTATAATATTACTGTATATATTTAAATAATAAATAGTACATAATGTGTTGATGGGTTTCATGATTTTTTTTTTCCTAAAGGGGTTTTTGGCTACAAAAATTTAGAGAACTTCTGACCTCGAATATACTTCTGTCAGTTTCAGCATGTGGGCTATTAGTCATAGACTGACAATCTGTCATCATCTCTTGTATCCCTTCTTGTTTTGATCACGCTTTGAGGTTGAAACAGCCCTCAAGGCGTGATGAGAGATCTGTAAATATGCCATTACCTCGACTGTTTTGCTGTGCAGTAATGATTTATGTGATATTTGCCTATTCTGGTCTGTATTGGGTTAATTTGCCCTGAGGCTTAATAAGTACACTGGCATATAATCTTATTCCGGAAGTGTAAGGATGTCTTATATAACGCTGACTAAGCTGCCAGGTACAATAAAACTCTTCAACATGGATAAATTTAGATACATTTCAGCAAAGAAAGACTTAACCTTTACTACAGTGTACAGCAGAATATCAGTAACAAAACAGAAAACTCACTTGGCACATCAAAAGTGCCCTCGGTAAGCATTTTCACCTGGAATGTAATTCACCTCCAAAGCTAATTAGAGGTACAGCAGTGTTCCTAAAGGTCTAATTATCTGCCTTAAATCATTTTGAAGCTATACAATATTCTCCCCATCAGGTTAAAGAAATAGACATTAAATGTATATAAGATGTACCCTTGAGTGTACAAGTCTTGAGTGTACCAATGCGGTGACAATAAAAGCACAGATCCGTTCCCTTTGCGTTCAATTATTATTATATACTGTCTTTTATCTTTAAAGCCACTTGCTTTTCAGCTAATGAGCTTATAAGTAATGACCTCATGCCTCCTTAGAAAAAAAAGAAACACATAAATGAACTCACTCATTTGTCTCCATTATTCATATCAGTATTGAGTAGTCAAGGTAAGATGTTTCAAATGTGCTGTCACTCATGATGGATCATGAGCTGGTTACAATATGATTTGCTAATGTGTACCAGTATCAAATTCCACCTGCCTAATTTTTATGTTCAAAAGACAATTTCTTTCAACATACACAGGCATACACACAATTTTCAAAATTCAGAAGCATAGTCCATTATTCAGTCAGTAATTGTTTTGACATTTTCAAGCTTGGCATTAAAAGTTTTGACCTTCAACTGCTGAAAATTACCACAAAAGTCAGAGCCTGTGACTGGCTTTAATATGCCAATGAGAACCTATAATGACCTTGGGACAGTGCTAATTCCACTAGATTTCACTAGAATTTAATTCCACTTGCGGAGAGCCAAAAAAAAATGCATTCCATACTGAATTCTGAGATGAGACACTGCATCTAATCATTATCTTCTTCTAAGTTTTGTAATAGAATTTGTCAGTCTGCACAATTTAACTCCTGCTAAAAATAATTAAAGGCTTAACTAGACCATATTTAATTTACCAAGTGTAATTAAAGCTACTATGGCTAATTATGTCTATATATTTCCTCTTTGTCACTACTAATAATTTATCCATTTTTAGTTCAAAATAAGTATAAAATCTGACTGACTGCTTGAGCTTCAGAATTTCAGCCTTATTTTGATTGATTGAAATCCTAAGAATCAGGATTAATAAAAGTGCTTCATTCAAAAAGTCCTGTATAGGACCATGTAGGAGCTATAACAGAAGATGTAACAGTGCCACTGTGGCCTAATGACGTCAAAATGTTCCTTCAAATTACCCCATCAAAAAGATTTGGTGTCATCTAAGGGGCACTAAGCCTTGTATATTGTTTCTTTACAGAACATTTCTTCACCTTTGCTTTGCACACACTGCCCTCAGCTTCTCATAAAGCACAGAGATTAAAGCAGCACTCTGAGCCACTGTGGCTGCATCCCTCAGGACAAAATTTCAGCAGCTGAGCTGACAGAAAGAGACAGGCAGCCAGCACACTGCTTTGAGAGCAGCTTTGCTTTGTAGAGTCTGAATGTGATGCAGCAAACTGAGTCAGTCCAGCCAAGAGCAGCCCTCAGATCTATCTGAACCCTCAGAAAAGAAATGTGCTTTTTGTTTGGGCTCAAATGTTACAAATAATAATAAAAAAAATACTTTAAATCGACTATTGCAAAAATGTTCCATGTTAATGTTTGCAATCATGTTTGCATTAAAAGTTGCAGTGATGTTGGAAAATCTATAATCAATATGAAAACATTTTCCCAGAAACCCCGATAAACCTGAATGAATGCTCTTGGAAGTTTCTAGAACATTCTTGCATAACATTTTTAAACATTCTGTCAGTCATGTTGCAACTATTTATAATTTCAATGCGATTGCTGGAATATTATGTTTTTTAAAAAAGAACAGTAAATCAAAGGTCCTTGGACTGAAAAAATAAAATGTCCTGATAAACATAATGGGAAGCTAGGAGGTTATGCAGTAAATCTCAATAGATCTTAATTCCAATTACAGAAGGTCAGAAAAGGACATTTCATCCTGAGTTATCCTGAGATGCGATGTTACAACTGATTATTACTTTGTTCCAAGATTTATAATAGAATTTCTAAGCTTGAGGAATGTAATGTCTATTGAAAAATAATACCAGCTATAGCAGTGTAGCTCTGTATTTAAGACATTGTAATACTGATAGGATGGTTATAAGTTTAGACATACTTACAAAATGTAGATATTTTTGGGTCCCTGAACAAAACCCCTGACCTTTGAATGCTCACTTTCTTAATTGTATCTGTAAGTAGATCTGAATATGGGCATCTGCCAAATCACATAAGTATAATCAAACGTTTCTAAAAATGTTACAAGATCTTGCCAATTATTCGGTGTACATCAAAATGTTATATATGTAGTAGATCAGTCAGAAATTTTTCCAATATGGCACTTTGGTGCCACAATTTCTGTGATAAGCATTTGTTTGCTAGCATTTGTTTGCTAGTTTAAAAACCGAGTCACATATCACATTGGCTAACAAGCGGTAAAATTACCAGAAATATATTTCTCCATTATACTGTGGAATGTTTTTTATCTTACTTTTTATTCTTGCCCTGGCAAAGATCATGCTGGATGAGGATAAATGTTTAGAGAGTTGTCTAAAACCTTGCTAGCAATGTATGATTTCCTCGCACAGTGAATGTCAGGCTTTGATGGACAAATGGACACAAGTGTAATCAGTTCAGATTGCAATCGGATTTCGGCTGTCAAAACGTCCATGATGCTCCTGTGCTCTCGCAAAATGTAATCTTTAAATTTCTCCCTTTTTACGTTGATGGAAAATTTAAATGCTAGAACTTACCTGGTGGTTATGACAAAATAAAAACTTTTAAGCTCAGAAAAAAAGTCTATAGTTCTCAGAACTATGTATAGTAAAACATGTCTAAAATTGACCATGTAAAAGTTATTTAAAAAGGCCATTATATATTTGTAATAGAACTGATTGCCTTTTCTGAACTAAAGGTGTGTGGGTAGATGCTGAGATAAGAATTAGTGCATCCTGGGGGTCTTGCTACTGTTCCCCAGACAGATTCAGTAATTGTGTAATACATATGAAACACGTGTCACACCCTACACATTGCTATTAGAAAGAAGGTGAGAGCTGGAAGACCTGATAGAGGCACCTCTAGACTATGCTGTAATTCATATTGATGGGCAATAATGCTGTAGTGTCCCAGGAGAGTGTTGGAGCCACAAAGCTGTTCTAGGAAGGTTGCATTTTTCTAAAAGGTGAAAAGCCGACTCAGTCTGTGTTGAACTTAATCGAGGAGCTCATGCAGCAAAGTCCCTGCTCCACACCCGTCCTATCTTATTGATCTGATAGCAGTCTCCTGAGCTCATGCTACGTCTGAATCCTTTTAATATTCACCAGTATTTTAGATACGGCTATTTTGCTGCATAGTGCTATTTGAATTCACCATACTGCACCAAAAATATATGAATACATACTTTTGGCATCAGTTAGTTTCTCTTAATATTCAGCGAAAAATCCTTTGCCATGCCTCTTGTTACACTTGTCAAAGGTGTTCTTCACTAGTTAGATACGTCCTTCTGATCGTGAGTTCCAGTTCACTCCTGAGCAGTATAATAGGTTGGTTGGATCTAATTAGCTGCAGTCCAGACAGACAGAATTGAATGGCATTGAAGTATAGAATAGTATCCATGTTGGTTCAGTGTTGCTTTTACCTGAAATAATTATTCAACATTCTCTGCTCCAATACAACCCCAAACCATTAAGCTTCCACCTTCATGTTTGACTGTGGGTCTGAGGCAGTCTGCTATTGTTCTCCGTTTTACATAAGTTTATCTATTAGAGCCAAAAAATTTTAATTTGGTCTCATCTATCCACAAAACTGTTACTGTCTAATTCTTGTGTTTTTGCCTTTTACTTAGATTTTTCCATATAAACAAAAGGAACATGCATGTGTCTCAAAAACAATAAATGACTAGGTGTTTCCAAACTTTTGACAGGCACTGTATATTACATGTTGCAACACAAGAAAATTTCAGTTTTAATTTAATTCCTGTTGGAGCACACCACCCTAAATCAGTTTCCTGTGTATTGTATTTGGCCTCAACTGTCACAAGCAGGGAAGAGAGAGGACTGGACTGTCACACTATATATCACACTTGACTGCTTTGGACCAGAGAGAGGATGTGATAAACCCATCAGCCGTCACATCCCATCCTCTTTATGAGCAAAGTCCCTCTTTAAGGTAAAGGTCAAGCTGATGCCTGGGTTCAAGAAATCATCCCTGGGGCTAGAGATAGACACAAATACATGATGCTTCTCCTTGTGGTCAAGGGCATAATGAATGCAATAATAAAGTGCAACCTTTAAAATATCCTAAGTGTATTTTCTGTTGTGATAATATAAACATCACTATTGTGTCGTATCACTAATTTTCATCTGGTTATATAAGGGTGAGCTAGAATAAATGAAAATGCCTTGAATTTAGTCAGCTTTTCTAGTATTTCCTAAATTATATTCTAGATTATTAGTCTAAAATAGTGTAAACACAGTGAATAGTAAATGTAAAAAAAAAGTTTGGCCTCTGACATGTACTTAAGTAAAAAAAATAGTCATTACTACAACCTGTTTTAGTGTCACGCTGGTAACTGGACCTCACATCATATTAATATATTAATACAAAAGAATTTTAAATGTTATCTAATAAATGTATCCAGGCTGAACAACCACCATATAGAACACAAGCAGAGAAAAGATGATGATGATCAGGTGATCAGGAATGTCCCTGTACTCAGTCATCGTTACATCACTGACGCCCTCTGTCTCATCTACATTACCCACATACTTCTTGTTGCCTTCTGACTGTACATTGTTGGCTTCGTAAACTAGCATACATCTGTGGTGTGTAGAAGCCAGGAAATGATACACCAGTGGTAGGTTGAAAAAGCCGCACAATTACAAGAAATTGGTTGGTGGGCTGAAAATGGGTTCAATGAGAAGGAATAATATTGTTCATGTCACCAAATAGATTAAAAGAAAAAGTAACGAGACTGTATTCAGAATGTAAGTAGTAAAACTACAGATATTTCTGTCAAAGATTTAATGAGTAAAAGTAAAAAATCTATTAAAAAATAGTGAAGTAAAAAGTAACAAAGTATTTGTACTACATTACCTCCCACCTCTGAAGAATAATAGATTCTACCAATGCCTATAGGCATGTAGAATTTAGCAAACTATGACCATTAAGTCAATATAAATATAATAAGATGATGTTAGTCAGCATTTTCTTTTTATTCCAGGTCTATCATATCTAGCATATATATATTTTTTTTAATCTTCGCTATTCAAAAGTTTAAAATTGTTTTTCTGCATGACTTAGGTACTTAATTTCTGTGATTCTTACACTGTGGTCTGCCAAGTAATTTTCCACTGCTGACAGCAGTTCTTGCTTAACAATGTAAAAAAAAAAAAAAAGAAAAAAAAAAAAAAAAATGCTGATTGTGAGGCATAAAAAAAGATTTAAGTAGGTCTGAATCTGATATTTTAGTTTCAGGGAGTAACATTAGTAGCACTGACACTTCACTGGTTCTCATCTCCTTCATGAGTGGGATTTTGTTTTCATTTAATGTAATATAAAAACAGACAGCTCTTTTTACACTTCGTCTCTATTACAGGAAATAGTTGTCATAAGTGAACCTCAGGCAGGATTTAGGAGGCTAGCCTGGGGCACCAAGGCGATGAGATCGATCGGAAACCCCTACGTGTGCTTATATAGTCCAGTGCTTGTCTGGGGGAAAAAAGATAAGGCTTAACAATAGAAGGCGATGAAGAGATTGCAGGGGGAAAACAATTTCAAGAGTTTAATAGTCCGACTGAAGAGGCTATTGTCAAACAGCACTTTGGCAGAGTGGTATTGACTGTGGCAATTCTGCTGATCAATCTGTACAAAACAACCTCAGTCTTCACACAAGCTTTTTCCCCCTTCATCAGTAAACCCTGTCATGAAATAGAGCCAAACATTTCTGAATATGTCTGAAAAATTAGAATGCGATAAAAATAAAAACTGTGTATGACAACTACATACTTGATCTCATGTGTTTATCTTGGGATCTATAGGTGCATTCGATAAGCATTAATCCAGTCTACATGCATCAGAACTTGACCTCTCTTCCTTTATGATTACAGTGTTATTACATCCATAGATTAAAATATTGCACCACCTTGCGCTTTATTCGGTTAAGAAGGTCTAAATGCAGCGCTCAAAATACTGTATATCCTGCCGTATTTGGAAAACATTACATCAGCATCTTCTCTGTAGGGTTTTTTTGTCATGCTTGTAGACTTAGTTGCACCGAATAATCAGTTGCTTCAGTGAGGAATTTTTCAAAATACAGATTAAAATGCATTTACACATCCATTCCTGTCAGCTGCGCTGTCTTTAATCTCATAATGACATCACAATCAAATGTGACAATTTAATAGATATTATGGGAATTCTAAAATTCAAAAAAAAAAAAAAAAAAAAAAGAAATATAAAAAAAAAAAGAAATCTTTCTCAAGTCCTACTCAGACATACTTCTACATGTGGAGGTGGAATAATGTAATTATTATTAAGTCTGTCATTTTTTAAAACTGTGAACATGCCTTTTTTTTTTTTACCACTAGGTTCACAAGTTGCAGTGGATTCCAATAAATCTTGAGGGGGGAAAGGGATTTGTGCTTTCTCTTCATTATAAAGACACTATTAAATGTTCTTTCTACTCATCTCTTGCCAAATCAAAGCCAATTTATTGAGTTCCTTTATTGCGCAAGGGTGAAGCTTACAGATATGTTATGGCCATGAAGCTTAGTAAAGGTCATGCATAGCCACAAGCCTTAAAGTACTTACAATAAAGGTCAAATGTATTAAAATAGAGTGAGTGAGTGAGTGAGTGAGTGAGTAAGTGTGTGAGTGAGTGAGTGAGGTGGTGAGTGAGTGAGTAAGTGTGTGAGTGAGTGAGTGAGGTGGTGAGTGAGTGAGTGAGTGAGTGAGTGAGTGAGTGAGTGAGTGAGTAAGTGTGTGAGTGAGTGAGGTGGTGATTGAGTGAGTGAGTGAGTGAGTGAGTGAGTGAGTGAGTGAGTGAGGTGGTGAGTGAGTGAGTGAGTAAGTGAGTGAGTGAGTGAGTGAGGTGGTGAGTGAGTGAGTGAGTGAGTGAGTAAGTGTGTGAGTGAGTGAGTGAGGTGGTAATTGAGTAAGTGAGTGAGTGAGTAAGTGAGTGAGTGAGTGAGTGAGTGAGTGAGGTGGTGAGTGAGTGAGTGAGTGAGTAAGTGAGTGAGTGAGGTGGTGAGTGAGTGAGTGAGGTGGTGAGTGAGTGAGTGAGTGAGTGAGTGAGTGAGTGAGTGAGTAAGTGTGTGAGTGAGTGAGTGAGGGGGTGAGTGAGTGAGTGAGTGAGTGAGTGAGTGAGTGAGTGAGTGAGTAAGTGTGTGAGTGAGTGAGTGAGTAAGGTGGTGATTGAGTGAGTGAGTGAGTAAGTGAGTGAGTGAGTGAGTGAGGTGGTAAGTGAGTGAGTGAGTAAGTGAGTGAGGTGGTGAGTGAGTGAGTGAGTGAGTGAGTGAGTGAGTGAGGTGGTGAGTGAGTGAGTGAGCAAGTGAGTGAGGTGGTGAGTGAGTGAGTGAGTGAGTGAGTGAGGTGGTGAGTGAGTGAGTGAGTAAGTGAGGTGGTGAGTGAGTGAGTGAGTGAGGTGGTGAGTGAGTGAGTGAGTGAGGTGGTGAGTGAGTAAGTGAGTGAGTGAGTGAGTGAGTGAGGTGGTGAGTGAGTTAATGAGTGAGTGAGTGTGTGAGTGATGAGTGTATATGATATGATATATGTGATGTTGGTGATTTGTACTGGGATGTTTTTTTCCTTGTCTATTTTACTGGGAAGGTGGAGTCTTTGGAAACTGATTGGAAGGACAGGGGTTCAAGCCCCAGTATTGCAAAGCTGCCACTCTTGGACATTTGCCCTTAACACTCTGTGCTCCAGGGGCACTGTATCATGGCTGACCTTGAGCTATGACCTTAGTTTTGTAACATTGTTGTGATATGTGAAGAAACATTTTTACTGTGCTGTAATGTACATGTGACAATGACCTTTTAACTGTATATGTATGAACCTGAAAAATCTGGACTTTTATTCTAAATAAAAACCTCATGGTAGTGACTAAGAATCTGTCAATCTGTCTGATTATTTTCCCCAAACTGTTCACCCTCTCTATTTTTACCTTATTAATTTGTAAATTATATCTTAAAGTATCAGGAAATTAAGGTTTCAAAAAAGGAAAAAAGAACAGATCAACTACAAGTATAAAAAAAACACTCGCCCACTGAAAAGTTCAGCACTAAATTATTGAACATGTGCAGTCAGAAAAAAAAAGACTATATCAGGAATCACGTTAGGAAAAAAAAATACAAAAACAACACTCTGGGGTCCAGGGTAAATAAAGTTTTGGTTATGTAACAGTGTGTGCAGAGTCAGTGGAGTCAAGAGTATTTCCTCTAAACTTGGGGAGGAATTGCAGTTCTTCAACAGTGGGCAGATGGAACTTTATGAATAAGACATTAGCAAGATTCTGGTTGCGGTTGGGTGCGGGGGCGGGGGGGGGGGGCATTCCCACAGCGTTTACAGAACTCAGGATCATCTGTATAAAAATGGCCTGTTATGGAAAAAATAATCTCAAACTAATACGATGATCAACGTAAATACAATCACTGTCAAGCAACTTTAAAACCAAAATATGAAATGCATCTTCTCAACAAGTGTATTCACTCGAAATGCTCTTACAGGGAAAAAAAATGTTTGCGTTTGAGGCTCGATCTGCAGTGGCTGCAAGGTTCATTTTCATTATGTAGAAAATTATTGCCTCTAAGTGCCTAAATAGCTCTTCCGCTGATTGGTAGATTACGTCTGAACCACAAAACATTCTGTCAATGTGTTAGTCCTGAAAACCACACATAGCTGTGTGAAGTGATAGACTGAATAAAGGAAAGAATTTCAAAATCAACTTGAACAATTTTCACTCCCTTTCAGGCATTTTTTAATTTATTCATTAACAAAACATTTATTCGTTTGAGCGTCCCTCATGACACTGGGCTTGTCCATCTTGTCCACTTGCCCTACATGTACTCCAAACATCACACCTTTCTACACTGTAAACATTTACAAAATTAGAAACGGGTAATTATGCATTACATTATGATTCAGACTCCCATTCACAAAACCAGCCTTAAAGGAATTTCCCTACAAATCTAGCCTATATCTATCTATTACATAATTCATAGCTTGTTCTAGAACTTATGCCCTTTGAGAAGCAGGTCACATAAACATTAAAGCTAATGAAAAGATTGCATCGGCAGGTTTCATGGTATGACATTTAGAGAGAGAAGAAAAGCTCTTCTCAGAAAACCCAGATTCCATTAAAAGCAATTTGCATGCCATTAAAAGATGATTAATAGAAAGATTACAGTTAAATGAATGGTGTTGTTTAAATCTGACGGAAAAGGTGCTCTGGGTCTTAAATCCTGTATAGTGGAGATGAAATGGAGGGATGGGTTTAACAAGCAAAATGTCAGCTTTAATTTGAGCATATTTATCTCTGTGATGGAAAAAATATGAAACAAAAACACAAACTTTTCTGAATGGCCTTTGATACACTTATTTCAGGAGACTATGTGTTATTTAGAAATATTAATATCATTCAGTTTTGTTCAATTAAATTTATATGACATTTTTGCAGCTTTACAAAAAAAAAAAAAAAAAAAACATATTTAGGATAAACATTTTAACTTAATGCATTTATTGCTGTACATTTATCCCCAATAAGCAAGCCAGTGGAGACGGTGGCAAAAAAACTCCATGAGATAACATAAGGAAGTACGGTTGAGAGTAACCAAACACAAAAGATTTAACCATCTTCTTCTGGGTAAAACTGGATAGTGTAAATATAAACCATTCTCTTCTCTAACTGTGTACTGTATGGTCAAAAAGTGCAATTACAGTATGTGTAGGAAATACATGCATTATTAACATGGTCTATTTAGTCTAATGTAATCTTTTTTTTTTTATCTTAAATGTAGTTAAAATGAATTTTAAAAAAGATTACAACTAAATATACTCAGCTGTAATACAAAGTCAAAAGTGATATGTATAATTAGTTATAGAAGTGCATTCGATGTGCCATAGATGATGCTTGAGTATGACCTAAAGAAGTCTGTTTGTTTGCGTAATGTCTTTTTGAAATAACTGGAAAAAAACCCCAGAGGTAGAAATGTCAGCAGGTCATAAACGCTGAAAACGCATTGCAGCAACATGATCTTTGTTTGTCCTTGTGTGGCTTGAAAAAAAACAGTGCCTTTGATTAATATCTGTATTTGTATCTATTTTACAAATCATTATAAGCAGTAGGTTTAATTCCAAAAATGTATTAATGTTCATCTCCAGGGTGTGTAGTATACATGCAGCCTTGGATCTTCAGGTTTTTAAGAACTAATGCATTGGCATTTCTTCTGTCATTATCCTAAAGATGAGCTGTATTACCTATTAAACTTTTGACCTTTGAACTATGAATAATTGCTATAAACACTTTAAAGATCCTAAAGCATGTATACTGCTGTACACGCTAAAATATTGATACACCATAACCCTAAGACTTGCATACTTAGACTTTATAGTACTGACATTCACGTTTCATTATTTAATACTTATCTTTATGAATTATGACTTGTTCAAGAGCAATGTTGAAATTCTGAAATGAAATTTATGATTGAAATCTCATTTTGGTGTTCATTAATGGTCTATAAACAGCAGCTCTGACTGATATCATACAATTTACTGATTTATACAGTATTAAGACTTATTTTTAAATAACTCCTCACAAAGAAACAGAGAGAAAATCTATTTATATTCTATATTTCAATTTTTTTTTATATTTCCATATATTTGTAAATACTAGTAAGTGTGTGTATGTATATATATATATATATATATATATATATATATATATAATTATTATTAATAATTTTATTTTTTTTTTTCTTTCAAGAAAAAAAAAATTTACGAGAAATAAACTTAAAAGTTTTGTGTTAAAAACTAAAACATTTAAGAAAAAAAACGCATATACACAAGGATGAGCAGATGTCACTTATTTTGCATTAAGCCTGGAGTGGAAGTTCTAATCAAACTTTACTTTTACCCAGGATTTAACAACCAGGAGATATACTTGTTACTTCAGCCCAGAATCACCAAATCATACTAGCAATTAGAGTTTTAAATTTGAAAATGAAAATTTTCTTCTTATATTTTTAATATATTTTTTATTTAATCATTTTTTTCTTTTCTCGCAATCTTTTAAGATTTAAACTTGACAATTTCTGAAGAAAACAGAATGGTGATGAAAAGAGACTAAAAAAATCTATGACTTCACACACATAATCATTGATAAATGCTTCTTTCCACTTCTTCTCAAGTCTGCTCTCTCACCAAAGCTAAAACTCCTCAGCAACTACTTTAAATCAACGGTTTTAAATCAAGAGCTCCCTTCCTTGTTGCAGATGTTGAGCAGAACACATAAGAGCCACAAACAGCTGCCAGCTGCTTTCCTTTCCAGTTATCACGACTCGGTCACAAGTCAGCTTTGATGTCGGCTTAACGATCACCTGCACGTCACTGATATTTAGTACACGGATCTGCACCAATTGCAGCAAGAGACCAAGAATCCCATGCCCTGCATTTTATGTAACCTGCCTTTTATTGTTTTAATGGCGAGTGAGAAGCACCTTGGTGTAGAGAATCGGGAATGAAACGTTGTAAATCTAAACATACTATTACACACCTATTATCATTTACAAATGCAATAATACATTTAAATCATTTATAGCATTTCATTGTCTGGAGCTTGAGTTATGGGAGACACAATTTAAACTTTTCTTACTAAAAACAAAAAAACAAACCAGACTTACCTGTAAGTGCACAGCCACAGCAAGCAAGTAAAGCCATGGGGGAAAAAAAGAGATGACATATTATTAGAAATACTGCAGTGCAATTTTGCATTTATTGCTTCCGCTTAAGTCAGTTAAAATAAATAGCAAAATAAGGGCACTAATACAGAAGCAATGCACCACAATAAGACTATTTCACTACTTTAATTTTCAGGAAATAGTGCAATGAAGTTTTCCCAAAACCTTTTCCTGACCACCTGCTTATTGCCCTCTGACCACTCTAATGCCACACTGACCTGCATCTTTTAAGGGCAATGTTTTAATTTGTAAGCCGGCTGTTAGGCAAAATTGTTTTGGTTTTTGGGGTGCTACAGTTATTATTGCATCTCATTAACCTTTACACCATCACAAATCCTTAGACATTTTTTAAAAGCCAATCAACAAAGCATAATTTGTAATGAACATTTTGTAGAGAACATTTGCAGCCCCTATTTTGCCTCTTTTACTAATTTCATCTTGTAATGCAACAAAAAATATTGTATAAACTAATTATATTTTAAATATATAAATTATGATTTAGTACAAGTAAAAACTACAGAGGACCTATCCATTTATCCGTATCCAGTTACACAAATGCATGTGTGTGTCTCAAAGACAATAACTAACCAGTTGTGCAACAATAGTTGACTCAATAGTAATACACAACTCCTTAAGTAACTTCTTGAAATTTTACACTGCGGTTCCTTTTACTACGTCTTTTTGTTAAGTTTTTGCAGATTATGTAGTAAAGCCACCTGGTTAAGGGTTTTAATTGAAAAAAATAAAATTCAACAATGACTTCATACTTTGTTAAAAAGTTTCAACTGAAATGTTTAAAATCGAGTAGCATCTATGAAACAAGTGATTTCTGTAAGCTCTGCAAACAATTATACAGATACAGGTCAATAGCTTCATTTCTAATCAAACATTAAAGGTGTGATCTGAGGTGCCAAACAAGTTGGTGTATTTCAGGTACATCAAGTTGACATCATTAACTGCTGATCTCTTGGGATTTTTTTTACACAGCAGTATATAAAGTTTTCACAGAATGGTGCAAAAAAAGAAAAGAAACAAAAAACATCCAGTTAGCAGCAGTTGATGAGAGAGGTCAGAGGATAATATCTCAAATGGTTTGAGTTGACAGAAAGGGCACTATGAGCATTAAGACTCAAATAGTTTTTACTGTGACTTAAATTCTTGTTCTTGGCTCACATTCTAAGATGCATTCTAAGATCAGCTGACCATGGTTGTAAAGAGTGGTTATTAAAGTCACTGTATTTTTCATTCTGATCTTTCATGTGAATACTAACTGAAGCACTTAAACAATGTATCTGCATGATCTGCATTGTACTGCTGTCACATGATTGACTAAAGGAGCATGTGTACTGGTGCCCATATAATAGTCGGCAGCAAGTGTATATAATGTCTGTAGAAATTACAATCAAAAGCACAGTGCATTCCCGAGATTGATTTTAGGATGTTCATATTCATACCCTGTGCGATTCACTTGTAATTGGATCACCCGAGAGATGTTTTATTATCAGGCCTGAACAGACTGTTAATTGATAAGTCTGACATTTCCACTATTTTAGTTGCCAGAACCTTTAACTAGTGCATCATTATATAATGCATCATTTTAAATTAAATTTACTTTTCAGTTTCATGTGGCCAAAGCCTGGGCAGTAGTGTCATGCAATCATATGGACAGTACTTAAAAAAATGTTAACTGCACTTAAATGCACAGTACTGATAAATTTAATATTTTATGAGGCTAAGAAACATTCCACACACTTGGCAGACCCAATGTCAGCTTTTCAGCACTGATGTAAAGTGACAGAGCAAACAGATGTCATGGGAAAGGTCCCCATCCTCGAGCCAAATCGACACTTTGCAACCTTGAGGTGTCAGAAGAAGGCAAAACGAATAAGATCCACAATGTTTCCATTCAAAATCTGCTGAAATGGGAGTAAAATAATAAAACTCTTGATCATTTGGTCCAAAAAGGAAGTCACAAAATAGTATGCAGGAGATGAGAGGGGAGGAAAAGTACGAGAACGAGAACTGCTCCATCTCTATCAACTCTATCGCTTTGTTGCTATCAGTTAGTGAGGAGGGTGGGGCCATTTCAGTGTCTCATACCTCCTGCTGTTTGTCACAAAGGCTAGCTGATGAATGTGAAGAGAGCTGAATGTACAAAAAGGGTGAATTACTCAGATCAATTATTTCAAACAGGGCTGCAATTAGGAAGTGTGTAAACAGCAAGCTGAGATGACAACAGTGGGTAAGTGCAGGAGCACTGAGGCCACTAAGAATAACTGCAAATGGATGATCATTATTTACAGAACCATTTATCACAACGGCGTGTTATAAATTGTACACATTTTACAAAAAAAAAAAATCTTTTTGTGACAATGTATGTTATAGTACAGTATAAAATGTGTTATAGTAAAATAGTCTTTTAAAACAACAAACTGCCAATTCTAGCTATTTTTAGTTATTAATTTGTTGTTATATAATATTAAACAAGTTATTACAGTCATTACCTCATAAGCCATAGAGAATTTTCACTCCTGAAGAGAACAAGACAAAATGCAGCTTGTCAAGTTACTATTAAAGACAAATCTGACAACAACTTTAAGACTACAAAGTCCTCACACTGGAGACTCCTTCCAAAAATAATAAATAACATCTCCTCATAGAAAAGTTCAAATTACACAAATTTTTCTGTAGCACCTGTGAAAGTCCCTCTGCATGACTTTACTATAAAAATGATTTGACCAGCACATTAATATGTCTGCGATTTTTTAAATTCAATAAAATGTGTTTGACCAATCAGAATTGAGGATTCAAGAACACACTGGTATATTTCAAAATGCCCAGAAGAATTAGACCCAGGCAACTTTTTAGTATAATTTTGTTTATCTGTCTTGGTGTCCAATAAGTTAGCTATTTACAGAAAACAGCAGAAAAAAATAACAGTAAAAATATGAGTGAAAAATGCCAATGCCCTGTCAGAAATTGCAATTTAAATTAAGCGAATGGCAAAAACATATCATAAAACTTTCTTGAACTGTGTCATCTGGGACACACTGAAGACAGAAAAACAGCACTGAAATCTGAATATCCATTTTTATCCTGCAGCTGTAAGCAGTAAAGAGTCAGAAAATAAGATTTGTTCCTGTCATGTCAAGTATATATGAGCGAGCTTCTCTGTATTGCCCAAATTCCTGACGTACAATATGTTAGCCCACCTGTCTCAGCTGTAACTCTCAGTTTAGAAATGAAATCCAAGCCACTGGAGTTGATGCCTTTCATCTGTGTTTTCTTATGATCTTTAGATGAAGAAAGTGATGAAATGATCAGGATTGTAGAATCTGGTAAAGAATTATAAAAAATTGAGCTTAAACTGTTACTGCAGTGGTCCGGGCAAACCCTAAACTCATTAGCTAGATCCCAGTGGTTGCTATGAGACCTGTTTGAATAGACTATCTAATGTAATCTAATAGATTGATTAAAAGAAATTCAGAAATGTATTGGTATATTCATTATGAGTTCTAACATGTCAGTTAACTGCAAATTATATGACATCTTTACCCCACACTTTAGTATCACCAGTGATTCCAAATACTTGCATATTCATTATTCTGAAATAATAGTCTTCCATTCTTCCATGACCAAACATGTTGAATCTCTAACAGTATGGTTGATTTTCTTTTTCTTTTTGCAAAACCTACTAGTCAGTATCTACTACAGATTGCATGGTAGTTTTCTGAATAAGCCGTGCTTCATTTCTATCAGTCACCATGCAACGTGCTAAAAATTAAATCTGTGATTTATCCATCCTTGAACTGAAATGTACAACCACAAAAACAAAAGAAGAAAAAAAAAAAAGATTCAGTTTTATCAGAAAACCTTTGGGATTTATGGATGACTGAACAGGACAAATCTTTTCTGGCAATGCGTTTCACCTTAGTGACCACTAAACCCTTTCACCTTGCTTACAACCCTGAGTCTAAAATAAAGGATGTACCCACTAAAGTAAAACTCTATAAAGCATATTTTGTTCCCCTTCTGCACTTCAGTCCTGTTGTTATATTTTATGTGGACAGAGATAAATTTACATCCGCCGTCCCAATACAAACAGCACCCTAGTGGGCAGCAAAAAAAAAAATCAATAGACATTTTATTAGATTCTAGTTTTCCATTGATTTACCTCCACATAATGAAGTAAACATTTGCCAAACGGCACACAGTTGCCACAGGTCAGGATGATGCAATTCTTGCCACACCATCAATTGACCACTCTGCTAAAACGAGACAATTGGGGGTCATTTTGACAGTGTGCCAAGTCTTTTTGGCTTAAAACATGCACATCTGTGTTGACAGTACATTTGGGTAGTTCTGGTAATACTAGACACGTGCTTCTTTCTGCCCAGCCTCACAATATCACTTTCGTGTGATATTTACTGTGGGTGGACAGGCATCGACAGCCAGCGTGTGGGCATGCACACAGCACTGAGAGTGGGCACAGAGGGGAGCAGGAGCTAACCTAAGCATGCTAAAGTATATACAAATTCTCACACTGCTAAATGCAGATTTTTTTAACAGCAGAACTGAGCTGTCCACAAACCCAAATATGGAACAACGTTTTATAAGTGAAGGTAAGCCAAAATACATTTATACAAAATATACATAAATATATATAAATACATAAATAAATATAATATAGGCTGACTTTTGGCACAGAGCAATATTACAGCAATATACTGAACAATTGGCACAGAGTTATATAATTCTTCTACCAAAGAGCAAAAGGTCTGGCTACTTTTTTTTTTTACTTTTGTTTAAAGCACTTGATTTAAAGTCAGAGATCATTCGAAAAGTTCTGTCTACATTTCAACACCATAGTGAAAATCATGCAGCTTTTACAACACTCAACATTTGGTTTTAGTCCGGTGCACTTTGATGCTGCAATTTTAGTTCAATCTGCAATATAATAGGCTTTTATAAAATAATCAAGTACTATTTTATAGCCTGCTGAAAAATCAGACAAAGTTTGAAATGATTTACATGATAATCACAACTAAAACAGGTATACAGTGGTCCCCCGGAACTCGCGGGGGACCACTGCTACGTTACGTTCTAAGACGCCCTGCAAATTAAAATAAATCCACAAATTTTGGACAAACCCCTGCAGCCTCTATGGTACCTTAGTGAATTCATCTAGACATTATGTCACTTTATTACAACAATGTTTTGCTTTTATTATGAAATTTTTAGTGAAAACATAGTTTAAAATGTTATTCCTAAAGTTCCTGAACATTCAATCCCGTTGTGGATTCCAGCGAATTTTAAGATAATCCGCAACTTGCTGTTAGTTAGGTTCCAAACGAGAACCTGCAAATTTTCCTAGCCACAGTTTTTTTTTATATTGTGCAGTTGTACCTTCAAGTAGCATTTTATCAACAAACAAAAAAAAAATCCAATTGTCATACAGATAAAATATATATATATTTTTTTCCATAATTCCATGAGGTACCGTAAATATGTTGTTAAACTGCAGTTTGGCTGGCTAGTTGTTGCATCACACACTGTGGGCCATATCTGAGGTGGTAACATTGGAAACACTAGAAAATCAAAAATTCACCAGAAACAAGATTTAACAGTATGAAATTGGGGGTATTTTTTTCTTATGCTTTCTCTGCTGGGGAAAATAAAATGTAATTACAGATGCGATGTTGAATTGATATTTATTTTACATATAGTTTATACCAGTGGTGGGCAGTCAAGGCCAGCAAAGCCTTCTCTGCTGGCCTAAACACTATCAGAAGCACTGACCTACATTTACAACCAAAAAATTTGTATTCTCTTCATTTCTTAGCGTTTCTCCTAGATCGTGTATGTGGATGTTCGATTTTTTTTGTCCAATCAGATTTCAGCCTTAATGTGCTGTCATGTGAATCTAATCTGCCCAGGGCCTTCAAAGTAAGTACTGCTGGCCTTTTTACCATAACGAATATTAGCAATGGGTCTGTAGCAATGGGTCTTTTTTAACCAATCAGATTTCATATTCGCCTTACAGAATAGCATCAGCATTTTTCTGTTCTCTGATTAGTTAGTCAGTTCTCTGTTACAGCCAAGTTCGACTAGCAAAACATGTCTGTAGCGCTCTGCACACATTAACACATCTGAGATAGACTTTTTATGCCTACGGAGGAAGAGAAATTGATTTGGTCTCGGACATTCTTAAGAAATAAATTTTCAAGAAAAGACACCGTGAGGAGGTCAGCCAACCCGATGCTAGCTAGCTTGTCTCAGCCTAGGAAAGGGTTTGTTCGCCACTTCCAGACCAGTGAATACGAGTGGTACCACTGACTTACAGCATCTGAGGAGTGGTGCAAATTATGAGTATGCATCTCTGGTGAGTAGTTTGTATTTTATTTAAATATTTAATGTTTTTGTCATGTTATTAGACAAATATTGATTCTGAACTGCTTCAGATGATGTAGGTGCACAGTTGTGGTGGTAGTGTAGAGGTTTGGAGTTTCTGGGTTTCTTGCTTTAGTAAAATGGTATTCACCCTCCATATGTGAAATGCCTCTCTCTCTGTAATGCCACGCGTTGTTATATTGCGTTTTTGTATAGTATTGATGGTTTCTATAATTGCGACGTGATAGTGGTGGTATTAAGAGGTGGATTAAGTCGGGTAAGTCCTTACTGAAGGCCCAGGTACAAAATGCACAGTCCGCCACTGGTTTATACATTATATGGACAAAAGTTTTGGAAAACACCTGAATTTTTAAGCCATATATGGTTCTTTCCCAAATTGTTACCACAGTGTTAGAAGCAGACAATTATATTCCATTTCCTTTATGCAATTCCCTTTGCATAAAGCAACCTCTATGAAGATATGGTTTACATAAGGTTGATACTAAAAGTTCTTCAGTGGCCTGCTATAGAGCTCTGACTTCTTCCCCATTGAACACCTTTTGTATAAATTGGAACGTTGAGTACACCCCTTGCCTCACTATTTGTATGATTTGTTGCTGAATGAGCACAAATGTTCACAACCACACTCCAGAATGTAGTGGAAGATCTTCCCAGAAGAGTTGAGATTATTATAACAGCAAAAAATAACAGACTACATGTAGAATGGGATTTTAAATAAAAACATAAGAAATCTTACTGTCCGGTATCTACAAACTTTTGTCAATATAGTGTATTTGTATGCTAAACAAAGTCATTACTATCACTGGTATAGGACATGTGCACAGAGGTTCTCCAGTGTATCGGCTTATAATAAGCACAACTACTTTGTATTGTATAATTATAGCTGGCATTACAAATATTTTGGCATAAGTGCAAGGAAGTGAAAGTATATGCTTAAATTATTTCTGGGCAGACAGGCTGGTGTTTTTTTTAATTGACATGTTTTTGCAATGGTGCTGACCTCTGGCTATCCTCAGAGCTCAGAGACATCAGGGCCTGCTGTCATACACATTCCACAGATCTACAGTACAGTGGGATTCTCCATAGGTACAGCCATATCACCAGCCTGCATTTCAGTTAAAGGGCTATAAAAAGAAAATAAACCAGCAGTGGTTGTGCAGAAACTGGTAAGAAAAAAATAAAATGCGGTGAGACTCAGATGGAAGAAATAATAAGGCTCCATGTGTTGTCATTTCAAATCTCATCAAATTCATCTAGCCAAACTGATACTAATGAAATTGTTATTCAGTTAATGCAGCAAAACAAATGTTTCATAAATCTATATCAGTTAAATCTTCATAATGTGATTTATTAAATGATTTATTAAATCGCAAAAAAAGAGAAAAGGCTCTTTACGGTTCCTCTTAATGGGTTCCTGCTTTCAGCTGCAGGGAATCTCGCAATTAGTTCCATCACTAGGGCTGCATGATGGGCCTGACACTCACTTTTTCCATCTTTTATCTACAAGTAAAATTGCTACCGTAAAGAAATTCACTGTGCTTTTGTGCCACTTGTTTAATGGCTTTGCAGAATAAAAGCTTTGCTTAATTAGAAATCCATTTTAATGTCCTGTGAGGGGATGTAATATCCAGCCAGGCTGCCATTGATTACTTGCTGTGGCACAATTGGGGAGCTGGGCAGCTTTAAACATGCATCAATGCCGCCAGGTTAATTAGGGTGTCAACAGAGAGCAGAGTGAAAGGTTCAAGGCAAATTTCCCTTTTTGTTTGTTTACATATAGATTTGAATATGTAACTGATCCATTAGCTATTTTTTTAAATGCAGCTCTGGTTTGTAGATAATAGATATATTGGTATGTACATATATCTACAATACCACTGTCACAATACATATATATCTACAATACCGCTGTCTTTAAATAAAGTTTAAAACATCTGACTAATCATCCTATCTATATAAGAAAAGACTGCAAGAATTTGTTCATCCAATGTCACCTCTAAATCTCGGCTAATCAGTTTGGCACAGTGTGTATGATAAAAGATGCTCTCCTACTGTTCATCTTAGCAAAACATTCAGTAGGTGGTGTTTTAGGGACATATTTAAAAGCCAAAATTTACTGATGATCTTAACATAGAATGATAATCAGTACTAAGATGTAAGGAAGGTCAGAACAAGAAAAGGTTTTTGATCTTCAAGTGCAGACAGAGAGATTTGTCTTTACATTAGCATCACTGTGGCAGTTTCATTAGCTAGTTTTCAGGACACTATATTTTTCTTTTCTAGTACATTAGACATACACTATATATTTTCTATATATTTTTTTATTTATTGTGACATTGTACACATTGTACACAGGTTTTGTCTGACATCGTTTTCTTCCATTGTTGTCACCTGCCCATTCCCACTCATTAGCTAGGTCTTCCTTCTCATTTGAGATCTACCATATGCTATGGGTGAGGGCTAGTTCTGAGATCCAGAAATGTAAAACTGCTACTGATGCTACATCACATAACAGATAAATACATTAGCTTTTTTTGTATTGATTTCTGTTTTTTTCTTGCTATAGTAACTTTACACTACAAGGTTTAGGCTTGGTGGTATTTTTGTCTCTTGTCTATTGAACTAGCATAAGGATAGGCTTTGTACTTATGTGAGTACTTGTGTGAGCCTCTCTGGATAAAGGCATCTGCTAAATCCTAGTAAATGTAAGCACATTTGATTGAAGCATGCATAAATCATAGGCCCACAAAGACACCCACCCAGAAAGCATAGTCACTTCTTTCATTCTTTTAGACCCAATAATGCAGGATGTAATTTAAGTGCAACTGGTTCAATGTTTAATTTCACTGAGAGCACAAAGTAGTTGCCATGCATCTTTCTCTGCGGTCATGCAATTCACTAAAAAAATTTTAACCCAAGAAAATTAATATTGAAAGTGTATCCCAATTGACATCAACTGTAAGTAAGTCATTTTGGTCCCAACCATCCATGTATCTAGTCTCCAGCATGTATCTGGCTCATCTAAACCCATCATCCATCAAGCTCCTAGGAAGACACTACACCAGGAAGAGCTGAGTCACTGGCTTCAGATGAAGACTGAAGACCTACCTCTTCACCGAGCACTTGGATAAGCACCAAAAGAGATCAATAGCGTTCTTAGACCCTGAGCTGTTTGTACTACCATGAGGATATACTTCAGATTTGCCATTTACATGCTTGATACTTGAAACACCAACACAAAGCCAATTCAGTGGATGTACAGTAAGTTCACTAAACAATGAGTCAAACTTTTACAATCAGCATAAACAACATATAAGAAAGTTAAATAGTTAAAATGCTTTTCAAATGAGTGCTTTGTGGAAGTCATATCATAGTAATTGACCAACCATGAAACTTTAATACCATAACAGTCCTTCCCATGAGTCTGAAAGAAATAACAAAAGCACATCAAAGCACACAATTAACCTAGATAAATAGGCTCGTTTTACAGAAGCACAGGAGATAATGGAACAAATTTTCACCTGAAACTGACAAACTTGACAACTATCGCTGCTAAAAGGGACAATAAGTATGACGACTAAGCTTGACCATAGTCAAGCAGCTACTAATTTTCACAACAAGATGGAAGGTTGTAAATGGTTTTGGCCCTGAGCTGTCGCCGGTCTCCCACCTCCAATCCATCTGTGTTCCTCCCCATTAGATCCCAGACAGGCTTAGAGACGAGGGATCATTATGGGAGATAAAAATCTGCCTTGATGGATGGAGTCACTTGTGGAACGGAGATAAAAGTCATCAGAGCTTGGTGGGGGAAAAAATGAAGGCAGGTGTCTGTGAGACCCAAAACACCAGACACATTCAGCCGGTTATATGAGTGTGTATACAGTACAGTTTACAGAGGAAACATTTTCACAAACTTCTCTCCCATTCTGAACTTCTGTCCAATCTTTTCCATGTTTTTACTCACATCATAATGATTGATTTCCATTTATTTCCAGTATGATACTTGTTTTTTTGTTAGATTTTTTCTTTGATGAAATGTTATGACAATCTATTATTATATATATTTTTTTTATCTGTATTCTTGGATAACCTAAAACATAATCCTAAAATAAAAAGTTATTATTCATTTATTTGTTTATCCTCAGTGATTTGGATCACGAAACAGTAATACACCCTGGATTGGATGCCAGTGATTTGCAAAGTATGCACATTCACACACTCATTCACACCTATGATTGTGAAGCAGAGCCACATCACCTACTGCCTTGGTTTTGCAAGGTATGAGAAAAGCTAAAAAGCTGGAGAAAACCCACATGTACTGGGTGCTCTGGAGCTGTGAGGCAGCTCAGTATTCCCCCATATTGGAAGATCTAATATTTCCCATTACAGTGATCATCCAGTATTTAACAAAACGATAACAGCACATCAATAGGAAAGGAAGGATGAAAGATATTAAAGAAGAAAGTACTAATTAAAATCATTTAAACAGCTACATCAGTATTTAGATAGAAACCACTGTAATGAACAAGCCTACATAAATTATGTACTATCTTTCCATTAATTTCTATTGAAATAAAAGATTGGAACAGAATGGTGTAATCTTCTTTAGATGGCATATAACAAAGATTTTACTGTTTTAATTAACAACAGATTGCATAGACAAATCCATATTAATCACACTATGGTCTATTATACTGTCCTCTTCATTGGTTTATTAAGAAGTCAAACGGTTTTCAATGACAGGATCGTTTATGTGAAACTGCAGGGTTCCTCCACAGAAAATTAGCCATGCTCAGCATCTCTCTCTTTCTTTCTGCAGTTTCATTTTAGAAAAAGATTGTTAACCCAGTGAGTTAAAATATATATTTGACCTGCATGACTGCTCTTAAAATAGCTGTTTAATGAGTTGTTATTAGAAAAAGGTTCAGAAAACCTAAAAGCATAACTCACATTATATGCCATGTTTCTAAATATTATAACCACAACTAGGAATTAACCGAATATATGTTCTATACCGACACACACACACACACACACACACACACACACACACACACACACACACACACACACATATACTGTGTATGTGTATGTATATATATATATACACACACACACACACACACAGTATTATTATCATTATTAATATTAATTAATTTATTAATTTATTTTTGGACACTAGGTGTACACTAGGACCTATTGGGATACAACAAAAAGTAAAAAGTGTACAAGTGGGAGGTTCATGTGGGCATGAGCAAGCAGTCAATACAAAGCTCGTGTACAAATACGAAATACATTCTTTTACATGTTGCCTACTGAATTTGCAGTGTTCATTCATTCAAACTGAGTAACTGACTGTTAAGGGTTGCTTTGGTTTAAATTAGATTGTACTTTTTACTATTTTGTGATATATTGTTTGGAAAATATCTAATACGTAGACAGATACAAAGAAAAATATTACTTGTGTGAGCAGAATTTTTTTCCCCGGTTTCACAAACTTGAAACTGAAAAAAAACTGAACCCCATAACATTAGACCAATGAAATTTCCGAACGGAAACGAAAAAACGCACCTCACCTGTGTTCTGAGCTGCACGGCATCAGGAGAAAAAACTTCCATCGGGTGATTTTTAAACGCACGACGATGCCAAAAGATAAACTCCCGAGAGAAATAGTTGTGAAAGGAAGGAGGAAGACAGTGAACAATGACTTTCTTGGTCGGCTACTGTTTAAATACAAGACGTTGTAACACGTTGAGTCTGGGTGAAGGGAGAACTCGCTTCTGCCATGCTATTCCCAAAATACCGCTATACTCCTAAAGGAAGCGCAACATATTTCACCCGTTATACCGCATGTGACGTGTCTTTCGTTAAAGCCTGTGTAAAGTACATTAGTGTAGACAGGTGCGGCGTATAGACAGGTGCGGCTTATTTATGTTAAAAATAAAAATATTTGTAAAATTCAGCGGGTGCTTCTTATATATGGGTGCGCTTTATAGTCCGGAAATTACGGTAGTTGAAATCAATGGGAAACTTGAGCGATGTAGCTGAGGCTGAGGAACATTTATAGCGATTTATAGCAAGGATCATGCATTTTTTACTTTGCTACACTGAAATAAAAAACTCTGTTGAAGAATCTTAATTGCAAGAAACAAACAAATAAATACATCTTGGGTAGCTGCTTGGGTAGCTGCTTATGGTTAAATCCAAGCATATGCGAATGTGGACGATGACAACTATTCACACCCTTTAAAGCATTTGTAATTGTAAGTTTGCAGAGATGAAGGGTAACCAGGTAATTGCAGGTTTATGCAAGTTACTGTATATTGTCTACTGTAGTAGACACTGAAATATCAAAAGATAGCACATGTCACAAGGACTAGTTAGGGTGCATTTCATAAGATGTGGCTAAAACAGGTTATTGATACAAGATTAGAGGATTAAATATACCATTTCATAATTTTCTGCCTTAGTGTGCACTCCATTCATTATCATTGGAACAACCTCCACAAATGTGCTGCTTGCTTCTGGGCCACTCAATAAAATCAATAAACCTTAATCCCTTTCCTTTAATGTTCACGCTCCTTTTTTTCTAGCCATTTCATTAGTTTAGCACCTTTTTTTAGTTCAGAGTCATTGGATTTTTTTTTTTTTATTATTTCAATCTTGACTTGTTCATGTGTCTTCCTTTGTGTAGGACTTGTGCACTTTCTTTGTGCAAAGTACAACTTGAAGAATTTAAACACATTTTATTATGTTCTGATTTTTAAATGTATAATAAACTATATAGTACAAAAATGTAAACAAATGTGATATGTATTGATAAATGAAGAATTGATAATAGATTTAGAATTGATGCTATTTTCCAGTGCAAATTTGTGTTTACTATAGATACAAGACAAATTCTCATCACTTTTAAATCTCCTCTAATAAGATCATTTTGTGTTTTTCTGCTAGCTCTGAGTTCACATGACAGAATTATTAACACAACTGAGAAAAGAAATCTGATATAAGCACCACCTTTACTTTTTTCTGCATTATTTAACCTGTACATTGTGCTAAAGTGGCTATGTGTTAGCTTTCTAATGTACTGAGACAATCATCTTAGTGTAAAATTTGTAATGAAAAAATCTTATTAATTTGCATTGAGATTGTCTTTATGAACTCTTTTTTATGAACTTTGCTCTGTATACAAATTCAGCTCACACACACATCTACACACATAAAACTACAATTTAGGTCACATTCACTATATGATGACATTACAATATAGATGTATGTCCTTATGGGATAAAATAAGATGCTAGCCATTTATACAGTGTATATCTGATAAGTCCATGCTAATAAACTCAACAACATTTACTTACTTATAACAAAATCTCAGTATAGATACCTACAAAAACGTAACACTGTTGCCCGAGATGGACTCGTTTTAAATTGGTTCCTTAGATTCAGTGTTGATAAATGATAAGAAAAAAAATTCAAAGATGAATTTTTGTGAGCAGGTTGATAAAGACTAAATAGTACCGCAATCGTGGAATCACTCTTTAAGTTGCATTGTGTACCTTAGGGCTGAACTTCAAAGATAAGCCACAAGTATTCCTTTGTGCTTATCTGAGATTAAATAATCCTTGCGGCAGAGGCAGGGAAACTGCACAAACTTCAGATAACCTAACCTCTCCGGTGAGCTCCTGGCCAATACCCGTGTCCCATTCTCGCATTTTTCAGGCTATCCTTATCAGCTCACGAAGCTGTGAAGTCTTCAGTAGTTCTGTATGGAGTTTCTCAGTGCTTTGAGACACAAGACCACTGGTGTGATGCAGACTTTAAAGATCTCTGCTTTATCTCCTGCAGACAAAATGGAAGGAAATTACCCACCATGCAGCGTTTTTCAGAGGAGAATATAGGAAAGCCAGTACAAACCACTTTCAAACTCATTAACTGGCACAACCTCTTGATCCTGCTTTCCTTACTTCACTTTTTCTGAGGCAATGACTTTGTGTGTTTTCGAAACAAGTTAGCTAATTACATTTTAGAGTGCAGCTGGGTTTCCTAATCAACTCCCTAATAGAAACTGAGTTGAGTGTGAGTGACCCTATCCCATCTGTAGAAGATAGCTAAATTATGAATTAGACCATAGGTTTGGATATATCGTGATACATTGTGATATTAAAGACACCTTTACACTATTAAAGAAAGATGGAAAAAAAACATATATAAATATATGGAAAAGAAAATTCACTGGAGGGGAAATAATGCTAGACAAGAAAGATAATTATTAGCTGTGATCAGTAGAATGCAGCAAGCTTGACTATTGATGATGACACCTGCTTTGACTTTTTTTTCTTTCTGGTTGCTTGGTGCTCATGTGGGGAAAAAACCTTAAAACAGCATAGTTATTACATGAAAAATTATTATGAAAAATAATTTTAAAAAAAAGTCTGACTAGAAAAAACACATTCAATTAGTTTTTATCAGAATTTTCTTTGTCAAATATATTCACTGAATATTAATGTGACCAATACATGCTGTACCATTTAAACTGTTAGCATTTATCTGATCTGATCAATTCATCAATATTCATGTAATATAACAAACCCATTGGCAGAATGTTCAACAAACATTTGCACAATATCATTCTTTCTCAGGCATCTCAGTAAGGTGGCAAATAACATGTCTTGAACCTATGACTATTATTAAAACTAACTTTTATGGTTTTTCCACTGGACAAAATGGATGATAGAGGTAGCAAGTACAAACTTGATGAGACTATGTGTATCCTGGTCAATTTCATAATGTTATCTATCACAGCAGCAGGAGTTTTCTGGAAATGGTGAGGTGGTGAAATAGCATGGCCATATTACAAAAACTGCACAAACAGTATAAACAGAATACATAGCTAGCTGTAAAAACACAAAGATACATACATTTGTATTATACCTTTGAAAACTGTTTTCCTACAGTGAAATAGAATCGAATAGAATAGAAAAAATCTCTGTTGAAGTATCTTAATTGCAAGAAAAATTCCATTCTTGCTTTTTATTTTAGTTTCCCTTAAAAATGAAAAGAAATAAAAATGCGTTAAAATACGCTCCAGGCTGACTACAGCCCGAGAGCACCACTGACATTTTGACAGCCAGTATCTGAATACAAAATCAACTGATTAGGCTCCATGAATGTCCATTTCTCTATGGCACTTAGTTGTTTAAAAACTTGGACAAGGCTTAACATTCATTATGTGAGGAAATCCTATGTAGATAGTGAGGATTTAGACATCCATACACAGACTGAATCTTTTTACCACTGCATGTAAAACAGACAATATGTTAAAGAAGTCAATAAAAAAATGTTTCCATGTTTTGTTGAGACTTATCTTTGGTTTTGTAAAGTAGCTGTGAACATTGTTGATGGTGGTGGGGTTTGGTTTAGTTCTGCTCAGTTCAGTAGTGTGCTGGGGTTCAGCAGGGCGTTGAGGAGCTTGACTGCCTCGGGAAAGAAACTCTATTTATAAATGCAAGAAAGAATACTTTCTGCTTCAGTGTTTCACACGAATCACTCAACAGCAGTAGGTTAGGTCGTAGACACACTTTTCAAACAAAACTCTTTTTCCTGCAGGCCTTTTATACTGCATCATTAATAAGAACATATTTAGTGATTCAGCACTTGCTCATTAACCACTAGGTCGTCTTGATAAAGATTTGCATCAAGAAGGAGAAAAGATTCAATAGATTAGCAAATACAGAAGAAAGAAAATCTTTGTCTATACATAACAATACAAGTTTTCAGGCTATTAGATAACTATATACCTCTATAACAGAAGGCAGCTCATATTTAGACTATTTTTGTCAGGTTAAAATATTTTTTTCAAAAATAATTTAATAATGGGAAAAAATAATAATAATTAGAGCCTAAATAAAAAAAAGTTGCTTGAAATCATGAATGTTTTTGCACGATATATGCAGAATAAGAAACTGTAATTGTGTTTCATTTATATATGAATTTCTAGTTCTTCACTGTTTTGTGTTTAAATCATTTTTCATCATAAATTGAAAGTAATACCTAATGTACAATATATGGACAAACATATGTTGATTGTTGACATGACCCTAGTATGTGGTTCTTCTCCAAACCGTTGCCACAAAGAAGCACACAATTGTCTTTTATTGTGTTGGTACCTTCAGGATTGCCATCAGTGGGTCTAAGAAACCCAATACTGTTCCATCATGAAAATGCTTCTATTCACAAAGTGAGCTCCCTGACATGGTTTGCAGATGTTGGATATTGTGGTTAAATTACCAAATCCCCACAGCCATACTCCAAAATCTAGTGGAAATCCTTCTCAGAGGAGTGAAGGTTATTAGCAAAGAGAAACAAGTCAGTATTAATACCCATAGATTTCAGAAGGGCTGTTCGAAAGGAATGTTGCCTATATAGTGTATCAGCTATGAGACTAATCCACATACTGAATAAACATGCCTCTTAAAAAGCTAACACTGACTGACATTTAGTCTAGTGTATTTAGTCCATTAAAACCGTATATTAAGCAACAGAATAATGCCTTCTTCAATCCGCAATGCTCCAGTGAAACTGACAATTGTTCCATTCCCAAAGCCGCACACCGTGAGCCTTGCTTTCCTTTAATAAGCTGATTAAGATAATTCTTCCACGCACAAACATGCCTGCATATATGCAAACTCAAACCCACCTCCCTTTCAGTGTGATGAACCAGCCGTGACAGTAAAATGCTCTCAAAACGAAGATGCGCTGATTACATGTGGCTAAATATTTTCACTCTGCATCTCCCCCACAACTACGCAAACACAGCAATAGCTTCTCTCATGAATCCTCCTCTAGCACTAAATGTTTATGGCCATGATTATTTCTCTTGGCAGCAAACCATGGAGGTGTCTGTCATTTTCTTGCAGGCGACCACATACTGCAAGCTTATCCAGTTCATAGATGCAAGGTGGTTTGTGCAGGATAGATGGCCATCTAGCTAAAGATTCTTCCTAGTGAACCATTTCTTTGCTGTCGGCTTTTTCAGTAGTAAATATGAAGGTGAAGGAAAGGAACAGAGGGAAATCTTACAGCAGGAAAATGTCACACTGTGTGTCAGTCTCTGTTCAGCTTTGGCCGTCATTACAGTATTAAACTATTGACACCAAACACATTAATGTTACGGTGAAGGACAACATTTTTGCTGCTCGGGCAAAAAATTCCAGCTGTTCCAAAAAAAAATATCTAGACTAAATGATCCAGTTAGTTTGCTCTGTAGCCAGCCTAATGTAATGACTAAAGCTTATCCACATTTACTACAAATATATTTAAAATACTAAAAATACCATAATACTAATGGGGAGAAACAGAAATAGTGGTTGTTAATGAAGCATAGGGGCCCTTAATGTAAATATATAATTAATGTTTGTCCTCATATGTTCCAGTGTAATGAAAGAAATTATGCCTGAAAATATATGCAGTATACTATAGTATTTTAGCCCACCATATGCACTTTATGAACTGGCTGAATCTGTTTGGGTAGAGGATCTGACAGTAGTTGTGTCTGTAAAAATTATTTTAATGCATTCATTTGACTACCTTATCATTTCTATGGTAACATATTACATTATTTTTGGGTGGACTTTATTATCTAAGAATAATAATAAATAGATGAACAAGTATGTTATACCTCAAGAATGTATAGTAGTTGATATTGAATGTTTATGTGAGAGGATTTTTATTTAAAACAGTCTGTGTAACACAGCTAAGGCTGTGACTAACTTTTACACCACATAATGGTAGAACTTCAACAGAACACAAGACAGCAGTTTATAGCTGCTATAATGTCAGTGATAACATACACTAACCTGTTTCTAGAACTTTTAACAATATTTTATTGCAAAGATAAATATATGCTGTCATTTCTAATAATTGAATTACTGATATTAAAGCACTTCAGGATTTATGCTTATATGAAAATGATCAACCATGGGGTGGTGTAATGCATCTGATAGGACTGTATACAAGGGGAAATCCAAAAACTCACAAGGAATTTTTTTTTCTTCTTTTTTAAAACCTAGTGTATTTAAACCTATCTGATTTTTTCTTCTTTTAATCCCGTTCAAAGTTCTATATTTGTGATGCAATACACATTTCCTCACAATTTCTCATTTCTGGAAACATTTCCTGTAGTCTTTTATCATCATGTCAGTAGTCTCCTGCGTTTTTTTCCTGTATTTGTTCCATGGTCGCAAATGTCTTTTCCTTCAGTCTCATTTTTACTTTGGGAATCGAAGAAAAGCCAAAGGAGCACGATATGGTAAATATCATGGATGTAAAAAAAAAAAAAGATAACCACATTGATTTCGTCTAAAACTTAATGTGGGGCAAGATGCATTTTTAGGTTACCACTTCTCTGAACATTGTTTTCCAATTGCTATTTTCTCTCAATAAAGTCTGTTAATCATCATTGTCACACCACATTTAGATTCCAGGAATTTTGGGGTCTTCTCTCATTAATATTAGTTAAGGGTATTCTTTAAAATGATAATGAATCTAATTATTCATAATATACATATTATTCATAGTATTCAGATCAATATCAACCATATCATATATCGATATTAATATAGATATTATATCAATATTTAAACCATCCAGGAGTTTTTCTTTATTATTACTGCAGAGGACTTTACAATTACCGTATATCCTATATAACCTGAGCATGTTATCTTGCTAACAGATTTTGCAGCCGTATCTAAAAACCCTTAAATAGTGACGCTGTAAAAAAATAAAAAATAAAAAATTACCTCCCATTCTGCCACGCTATTGACTTCAGTCACAAGAAGCGCGGAAAAAAATTTGAATCTGATTTCAGCATGAAATTGAGTGGAGCAAATCTGATTTGTAGTGTGTGACAGAAAAAGAATTAGCTCATGCCAGCGGATTTCTCCTCATCAAATCTTTGTGATAATCCAGATTCAAATGATAAAGATGTAGCACACATAAGAAAGGTACAATGAAGAATTTATTGTTTCAAATTCCTAGTTCCTGATTTTACCTTCTGTGATACTTTGTGATCTTAGATTATATTGATTTATAAATCCACTTTAGGATAAGAGCATACATAATAATCTGCTCTCTCGCTGTGTAATGTAGTGTCCTCCTGCTGCCCGGCGTGAAGTCGTTGCCTAATCCTGACACACTTCTTCTGCTGTGTCTTCTCTTTCCCTGAGGATCTGCCTGATTTCTCCCCATGCGCTATTTTTGCTTGCAGATTTTTGGACCCGTGACTCATATTCTGCTTCTGTAGATGGTCCCACACGGATACCCTGAAGATTTATACTTCCCAAAAAAACAGTTCATGCCCAAGACTCTTTTCAGTTGATAATCTCTACTGGATACTGTAGACTTCCATCGAAGAATTGCTGCTCTTTCAAACAAAGACTATGATGGATAATTGCATTGAACAACACTCTTAGATTTTAGTTGTATAAACTATATATATAAATGATCCAGATAAGGATGGATTTCCTTTTGAACTGACTTCTATCATGCTTTCTTTCTTATGTTGTCTCAGGGAGTTTTTCTGCCACCATAGCACCTGGCTTGTTCATCTGATGCATAAATATGAATCTGTTAACCAGCAACACCAGATCTGTGCTTCTTCTGTAAATAAATAAATAAATAAATAAATAAATAAATAAATATATATATATATAAATCTTTACTCAATAGATTTAATTTGCTACTAACAGCTTTCCTCCATACTACTAAGCTAATAAATGTCAGGTCTAAGTGATAGCTAATTTTCTTAACACAGGTAAACAAAAAAAAATGCCAGGCAGTATCCAGATCGAGACCAGGTGGTGTCATAAAAAAACAAAGGCTTAGAATCGACACAGGATACACATGGAGCCAGACTTCACAGTGAGTAGGTGTGAGTTCAGGATATTGTGTGTGTGTGCGTGTGTGCGTGTGTGTGTGTGTGTGTGTGTGCGTGTGTGTGTGTGTGTGTGTGTGTAATTGGGTTCAAGGGTGTGTAACCAATAATCAAGTGACCTTGAACATAAGAGTGACTGTGTGCTGAGAAATAACGTGTGAATCAGCCATCTTGTGATGCTGTGTCTATTACATATTGGATCTCACCTCAATAACAATAACAATAACAATAAGATAACCAGGGATTTTAATTATTTAATTAATAACAATTAGACTGTTTCAATATTTGCTTAACTGTTCACGTAGGGTTTTGTCAGTTTCTTCACTATTTTTTTGTTTTGTTTTGTTTTTTGGATTATTAAGTAACATTTTTAGAGCTTTTCCAGAGCATTTTAATGTCAACTGAAGTGGGGGAAAAACCTTGCCAGTGAAGCTAATTAGAATTTTTCCTGCGGTAACCCTGTTAGCAAACTTAGAACACTGTAACTACTAAATAATAAACCTGAAAAGGAACACTTTTTGCCTAAAAGCAGGAACCTTTTAAAGTTCCAATTTATTGTACTGTTATTCATTGTAAAGAATTTTAACAATCATTATGAATTATTTAGTAGCCAAAGTAAAACAAGTAGTAAAGGTGTGTAGTTGTGTGAGTGAGAAATGCAGGTCCCTGGGAGTTAAGAAAAAGGATGACCTTTCTTAGAATCATAAGAAGAAGGGGCAAGTGAGAACTTTTCCATCTTTTCTTCCAGGTGTCTTGTTCTTGTCCTCTGTCTCTGCTGGTGAAATCTAGCAAATAATGCAGAGTAAGCGCCCCATAGAGACACACCTGCAGTGTGTCTGCCACTTTCCTCGCATTTTTGTCTTTTTTTCTGGAGATCGGATAGCTCTATCCATCAGAGCTGTCAAAGACGAGTTGGCCTACAGGCGGAGCTGTGCCGCATGGGACTCGCCTCATTTCCCCGCTCTGATTAGACTGGTTCAACACTCTCTTCTTCCCCAACTCCTTCTCCTCCTCCTTAAAAGTTATGTCTGTGTGTCTTTTTCCCCTAATCTCTCTTTGCATTGAAAGCTTGTGGGGGGGCTTAAGATTTTAGCTTAAGTTTATCTTGGAATGAGTCTGCAAGAACTACTTCGAGAGTTGATAGTGTTACCACCAAATATTGCATTATTCCACCTAAAAACTAACAATTCTCTTAGATGCACAATCTCATCTGTTCAGGGGTGTAAATAAGAGAAGCAAAGATAATTATTTTTTAACAGGGGTCCAGTTGTGAGAAACCTCTGGAGGAACCCTGGAGCATCTGCTGTAAGATAGGAGCATGCTGAATCATTTGGCATGTGTGCTCTCAGGCACACTCTGGCCTACATTCAGCCCAATAGCAAAACAAATGGCTAAAGTAGGACTGGCAACCCAATAACGTGCAACATCTTTTAGGACAGGACCAGGAGCAAGTTGCATCCATCAATGACATGACCCAACTGTGCATGCTCAAAAGCTGGGAGCTGTCTAACGTAAAAAATTGTATAAATCAATCGGGAATTGGGTTTCTATTTTGCGGTTAGGTGTCTATATTTGCATCAGGGGTGGCTGGCTGGTCTAAACAAGCTAAAAGGCTAAATAGATTTTTTTTTATGTAAAAAAACAAAGGTTGGGACTGATTTCATTCCAGACAATATTGTAGATTTATGAGAAACAGTCACCATCAGCTGAGAGGTCATGAGTTCAAACCCCCAAATTGCTAAGCTGTCACTGTTGGACCCTTAATCATCAGCTGCTCAGTTGTATAAATGGGATAATTGTAAGTCGCTGTGGATGAGGGCATCTACCAAATGCTGTACATGTAAACGCTTTCACAAGTGTAATGAGAATAAATGTTGTATTTTTTTAATGCCTTTGCATAATAATGCAAAAGTACAAACAAAAGTTATTATGTAAAATTAATTGCAAACAATTAACAAAAGAACTATAAGTGTATTGGTTTTTTTTCTTATTATTTGCTTGGTTTAAATAGAACTTTTACCGCTGCCATTCAGAATATGAAATGAGCCTATTATAGCATTGCATCGGATTTTAATTCTTACCATCAATGCCACAATGCTCAACAATGCAACAATTACGGTTGAGAAACTAATTTATATTGAAAATCGCATGACTATCACAATCCCCAATCTCTGATTTACACCTATTGTATTCCAACATTTAGTTGTTAATTTGGTTTACTATTTATAAGATTGCCACATTACTTCGGCCCAGGTGTGATCCGATTTACTGAGATACCAAATAAAAGCTTTTGTTTGTACAATTCAGATTTTTGTGCAGTTGGTGAGAGTTTGTTGCAGGTGATTTACCAAACAAATCTTAAAATAGCATCACACTGTAAATGTCCTTTTTCTAGCCATTGGCCTTTTAAAAATGTGAAACGGACAAAAAATAAATAAGTATAGATATAAGATAACTTCCATGAGGTGTACCCCATAATAATCCAAGATCTATGTATGTATCAGTGAATTCTCCAATATATATTTCCACATTTATAAAAACCTGTTTTTAAATAGCAAAAACAATTTTCGACATTTTTAAACACCGCCATTCAATCTACTTGAATTGCAAATGCAATCATCATTTCTGGTGTGTGTTTTTTTGAAGCAAGTTCCAAAATGACACATTGATTAATTCATGTTATTTTGCTCATGTAAAAGAGTTGATCCACTTTAAACCCTGTTATTAAATTAGTTTCAAAATTTTTCAACATTGGTTATCAATTTGCATACGATCCTTTTGTAAAGCCACTCCTATGCATATTAATCATAGTCACATACTGATAGATATAGTATTGGTGTGGCAATAGAATTACAGACCAATGATGCAATATTTTAGATGCAATACATGAACAAGTTTTTTATGTCATGTTTTAAACTTATCACTATTTGAATGTGAGGTTAACAAGCTTGCTTTGACACAACAAAGTGTTTATCTTAAGTGGATTAAAAGGCCGTATCCCAGGAACAATGGGCATTAAGCACGAACACACCCAGGATTGGACAGCAGTCAATCCCAGGGCACTGAACACACATTTACACACTCATTCACACCTAGGAGCAATTTAGAATCACCAATCCACCCACCTCCATGTTTTCTAGAAGAAAGAAGAAACCAGTGAATCCAGAGAAAACCCACATGTTGAACATTTAAAACTCCATATAAACAGTAAAACAAACTAAGTATCGAGCTACATGTGCACACAAGATATAAATGTTTGCTTTACAGCAAATATTACAGTGCATCTGTAGCACTCAACAAAGACCTCGCAAACAAATAAACAGGGTATTATTTATTGCAAAAATAATGTGTATTCCAACATATCATGATCATGAGAATTAAAACAGGCTGCATCGGTCTAAAGTAAGTTGTAATCAGCTGGAGTTGAATAGAACGAGTCATATGAATTTCTGAACTCGTGAAAAGCAAAGTTTGGGAAAATATATTCGAGTGCGGTACAATTCACCATGTCAACATGAGTGCTGATTCAGGGCTCCACTAAACAACCTTGAAGAAACATGCCATATTTTTTAGCTGACACTTGAATGCAACCCACAGTGCAGCACCTGCTGCTGCCAAATGAGCAGAAGTTGTTAAGTGAGGAACATTTCTCACCCCGTACATAAAACATCCTCAGGGCCACAGAGAGGAGAGAAAAGAGTAATGGAGGTTTCAGTTGGGACAGGCTAATTCTATGCTGATATGCTTATGCAATTAATTAACATAATACCTATTCATATTCATACCTCATATCAATTATATGCGATCGCACAGATTCAAATTTTTGTTTTAAAATAAACATGTTTTGGCAGTAACTGGTCAAGGTAAACAAAAAGCACAGACAACTGGATGGTAATCACACTTTCTATCTAAATTAAGTGGTGAAATATCTGAATTTATAAGGTTAATTTAAGTCAGATGTTGAAGAACCAAATTGGTGACCACAGCGAAAAGTTTGCAATCATGAATTATTCCAAAAATCTATGGGAATCTGAGGGTTGCGTGTATTTTGTTTTTCGGATTTGCTCAAATTCCCCCCAAGCTGTATGCGTGTAAAAATTTAAGTTGTAAATGTAACATTTACGATCTAAATGCAAAAATGCAAAAAAGAAACAAGATACAGACATAGAGTCAGTTCAGAACAAGTATCACTGCAATATTATGAACAATGTGGCCTTTGACACCTACTTTTCTGTATCTGAACATTTAATTATTACAAATATAACATTACATACTGTATGTATGCTGTAGTATATTTTATAGTATAAGTATATATTGTAGTATATATTAATTTATACTATATAAGGTGACAGCAGCAAATAAAAAACAGTCAGCATTTAGACCAGTTGTATGAATTACTGTTTGGATTTGGTTTTAATGTTTATAGGATTTTTTTTTTTTGTTTATTAAATTTAGTTATTTTTTTAAGTTAATTTATTAGGAAATGTCATGTTAATTTAAATATCACTGCATGATATTATGAGTAATTGATAAAAACAATTTATCATTTATGTTAAAAATTGCAAACCAGAAACCATTATTAATTCACTTTGCAGTTCTGCAACGCTACTAATTTATGGTTCTGTCTCTCACAACATAAAATTGCAAGCTTATTAGGATTTGCATATCTAAATAAGCTGCGATATGTGATGTTAATGTCAGGGATCCACCTGCCACGCCCCCTTTGGTGGTTCTCTATGCCTCCACTCTCCATAGAGCTCCAGGTTTAACCACGCACACCTGGAGCTCATCATCACTCATGCCTCCACTCTCTCTGAAGCTCCAGGTTTAACGAGGCACACCTGAAGCTCATCACTCCACTCCTATATAAACCCCTCACTCACATTCACTCCCCGTTCGTTATTGTTTATGTTGGACTTCCCGTACTGCATGTGTTGGCGTTCCGGTTTTCCTACAGGACTTCTTTCCTCCGTTACATCCAGAATCCCGTACCGGCTGCGCTTCCCCTCCCTGTGCATCTCGGGTCAGCTACGCTTCTCCTAATGTGCTACTCGGACTATCTCTCTCAACCTAAGGACGTGTGTGTGTGTGTGTGTGTGTGTGTGTGTGTGTGTGTGTGTGTGTGTGTGTGTGTGTGTGTGTGTGTGTGTGTGGCATGCCATTAAAACCCGAGCGAGCTGTACTCCGGCTTCTGCCTTTTGTTTCGCTCACACCGTGGCCGTTATGTTGTGCTTTTATTTATTTTAATTTTTTATGCAATAAATGTACAATAACAATAATTGAAAACCATGCAATATTACCTATGTGCAATATGTTTGATAGTGTAACTACTTATTGGTGGTCTCTTTATCTTCTTTTATATTTATATACTATGTTGTATATACTGTATCATGTTTCAACTTTTTTTATATATATATATTTGCACATTTCTTTTTCTTTGCTGCTGAAACACAAAAAAAACTGTGCTGTTTCCCCACTTTGGGACGAATAATTATTAACAAAATGCAATCTTGAAAGTAATTTTTTGTGACTTTAAACAATAGCTTTTATTTTGTACTTGACGTATTTCAATAAAAAAAAAATTCTGAGCCCTGGCTGACAAGACCTTTAAAAATAAAATGCATTGTCTTGCACCTCTAGTCCTTTAGACATGTTTCTCAGCAGTGTGATACAAATTAATAATCTAACCCTGACATTCTATTTGAGATCCTGTACCCTGGACATGATAACTGCTATGCGATCAAAGGCAGTCTGTCTCGTCTTGTTTTGATAAGGTCATTTGTACAAAATCGACTTTATTTTTCAAATCTGCTCTGCATGGGTGAACAGGCATGCAGGTAAATAGATTTATACAGTGCATATATAAGCAGCTATATATAGATAGCGCCCGTAGCGTAAATTATATATTGTGTGAAGCTGTTGTTTTAACCAATCAGATATAGGTGAAGGCACTGGGGCCATCTATCAGGCGTACAATAACATCAGCATTTTCACCTCCTTTGTAAAGTCAGAGAGCACACTTGTCACAGCTCTCAAACCACATCTGCAGCAAACTGCACAAGCTCAAATATATTCATGTAGATTTAAAAGCTGTTTTTTTCATGACACAATGGTTGAGAGAGGTGAAGAAATGGATTTGGTCACAGATATTCTTACCAGACATTTTTAAGACGGACTTTTCAAGAAAAGCTGGACATCATGAGGAAGGTCAGCCAAAACAGTTGCTTAGCGTTTTCAAGAACCATTTATACTGTTATACTGTTATATTGTTTTCTTGCCCATACCATTTGCACAAATCACACAATTTGCTTTCGTTTCAAATCCACAGGAAAACCGTAATGCAAAGAAAAAATGAACGAAAAAAAACACTGCAATTTATGAGGTTAAAATAAATGCTTTTGCTAGAGATCATGTATCTAGCGCCACTTTAAGGAGACTTGTTAAATTGTGTTAATAGGGTTTCTTGCTTTAGCAATGCCTTTTATTCTCACCGCATGAGATGACTGTCTATGATGCAACGCTCTGTTATACTGCATTTCTGTAAAATTTAGCTGTGGCATCATGATGATGGTAATTAGAGATGGATTGATGGTGTACTGGACACGACTGAGACCTAAGTGTGAAATGCATGGCCTGCCACTCATAGATATTTAGATTATCATTTCTTTATTTCCATGTTTCATCACAATTATGCTGCTTCAGCCTCACTAAATATACATAGCAGGAGGTTCTCTTTTGTCTTTAGCTACCTGTGAGCTTCCTTTTTGTATAGATTTTTGTCACCAAAATGAAATTTAGCAGCACCATTAACATGCGTGTGTTCTTACCGCATTTATCAATATACGCAAGTTTGATGTAAAGCAATGTAACCGTAAATCTGTTGGGAATTTTTGTTCAGTTTGGCCTCTGAAAACATTCGCACTCAAGACTGATAAATGAGGTCAGGTATATTTAGCATGTATCAAAAACATGGCAAGTTAAGTGAAACTCTTAAACCATCACAAACGTTTGAAAAGTTTGTGACTATTTGGGAGACTTTACAGAACTGAATTTCAAAGGTCGCTATGAGGTCTTGCGAAAAATCTTTAGTTGTTCACTTATGAAATCAGAAAAAATGAGGGGGCAGAACAGCTGGACTGCAATTCCCACACCGAGGGAGAGTGGGGGAGCGAGGAAGTGTGAGGCATGATGAACGTTTCTGCAGTACTGTCATCTGATGCTCCTACTTGACAGTCTCTTTTGGAGCTCACCCACTCCTCCTCAATGCTTCATTCCTTTTCAGTGTCACTGTGCATTCTAAGAAAGGCTTCCATCTAATAAAAATAAATGTATATAGTTGTGTGCTTTTTTTTCTTGTCTGTGAAGGATGTGAGGGGTGTTTTTAAGTGGAGAGTCATTAAAATCTTAGTGTCTGGCTATGCAAGTAAAGCCAAGACAGACATACACAGAAAGAAAGAGACAGAGACAGAGAGAGAGAGAGAGAGAGAGAGAGAGAGAGAGAGAGAGAGAGAGAGAGTGAAAGGGACAGAAAGAAATGCTGTCCATCACCTCATGCTGCAGCTGGCACTCTCAGTAAATCTAAAGCTTTTGTGCTGTCTGTTCCAACAGTGACTTTGCCAAACAATGTTGAAATATACCTAGCTATGTTTCCTAAAGTTAGGCAAGAATGGCAACAGCTTGGCAAGAGCATGGCAAGAGCTGTTGAATTCAGAGCACACTGTTGTAGAATTCTCAATACAACATGGCTTACACAATGCTACATGGTTTCTATAAATGCATTCACTTTAATATATGAACTTTCCAATAGTAACAAATTATAAAGGGACTTGAATGGCAGACACGACACAAGTTTATATAAATTGTTGCAGTAATTTAGCATCTTTGGAATCAGAATTCTCCAGTGTCATTGCTTTGTAACAGCCATTTGACACAGGAAAAGCTGACAACAATTTATAGGTTTCAGTATGGAGGGTTTCCACATGGTCATTTTACCATAAGAATTAATGTAAAAGCATTGAATCTGTTCCCAGACCTCAGGCGATCGCTTATTTCAACATGCCTAATTTAACACACAAATATACTTGTAACAAAGTATGAAACATAAAAAGTAATCAATTATAAGCATAAAGAAATAAAAAACTTTTTGTTCTTTATGATTGTACATACTGTTGAACTGGACATACCACATTGCAGACAAAGATCTTGTGTGCGTACACCACGTTCATGCTTTTCTACAATTAACATATCCCAAAAGACCTTGCATTTTATCAGTTGTGTATGGAATTTTTTTATCGGCTGTATATACCGTAATTTCCGGACTATAAAGCGCACCCACTGAATTTGACAAATATTTTTATTTTAACATAAATAAGCCGCACTAATGTACTTTACACAGGCTTTAACGGAAGACACGTTACACACGGTGCAACGGGTGAAATATGTTGCGCTTCCTTTAGGAGCATAGCGGTATTTTGGCAATAGCATGCCAGAAGCGAGCTCTCCCTTCACCCTGACTCAACGCGTTACAATGGCTTGTATCTAAACAGTAGCCGACCAAGAAAGTCATTGTTCACTGTCTTCCTTCTTTCTTTCACAACTATTTCTCTCGGGAGTTTATCTTTTGGCATCGTCGTGCGTTTAAAAATCACCTGATGGAAGTTTTTTCTCCCGATGCCGTGCAGCAACAGGTGAGGTGCGTTTTTTTTCGTTTCCGTTCGGAAATTTCATTGGTCTAATGTTATGGGGTTCAGTTTTTTGTCTTGAAGTTTGTGAAACCGGGAAAAACCCAGGAAAAATTCATAAATTAGCCGCTTTGTTGTTAAAGCCGGAGGTTCAAAACGTGGGAAAAAAGCGGCTTATAGTCCGAAAAATACGGTATTGGTTTTGTGTATGTGACCCTTCTGGAACAACCCGACGGTCAGCCAAAGGAATGGATTGAAAAATGTGCCCTTGACAATCCCCCAGTGCCACCGCATTTTTGAGTGCTCTGAAAAATTAAGGCTCTCTCTGTCTAGCCTGTGGGAAATTAAGATGAAGGAATAGAATAGAGCCAGAGAGCTTTAGGTGACTGTGAGCATGTAAGTCTTACCCTAAGGGGCAAAAGCATGGCTGTTATAAATGGAAGTATGACCAAGCCTATTTCTGTTGCATGCAAAGACATAGTGAGCAGTAAAAACAAAATTTCCCAGGAATCTCTTGTTTGTCATGTATAGTCACATGACATGATCTGCGACTTTTAGTAAATTCCTGAGTACCTCCAGTTCCTCACATCAGATATCATCAAGTCTAGACCCATAAACCCAGAGGGGAAAATGAGAGTTGGATACCATTTCATGGCAATTACTATCCATAAGCAGGTTTAACCTGAGCTATCTACAACCACAATTGTAAACAAGAATGCAATAAAGTCTGCAATTAATTCACAAGCAGTATTAAGATGATAAGATATGATAAAGAGATTAGTGTTTACAACAATATATAACATTAAAATACAGATGTATACGGCCTGGCAAACAAATTACACCTCATTATTAAGAAATGGTTTTGAATAAAAAATTAAAACTCCACTCAGAGTTATATAGTGGATTAGGACAACAAAACACCTATAAAACCCTTTCACAGGTAATGACCATATAAAAAATTTAAAACGATTGTTGCAGCACACATTAACTGTCATAAAGCATGTTAAGTTAAATCAGGTGACAGATTGTTATTATATTGGGTTATGACAGTATGTTATAACCTAATTTGTTTTGTGCAAACCGGTAGCTGTTACATAACAGATAGTGTAAAGTATTTCATTAATATTTTCCATTTATTTAATTGTATTTAATTATTTTAATTTGTGCCAATTATATTGATTACGCAATTTAATCAATAGAATAAAAAGTATATTGCAATAATTAGATTTATTCTATTTAAATTTTAAAAATAAAATATTATAAAATGTTATATATTATTCAACCAGGAATTTTATTTAAAATTGCTTCAAAAAAGTAAACTGTTCATATGTTGATGATCACAAATGTTAATAATAATGCGATAATTAAAAAACGACAACCAATTATATGTTTTGCATTCCCTAACCGTACCGAATTGAGGTACGTACTGAACCGTGGATTTTGTGTACCGTTACACCCCGTTGTAACACCGTTACAAATGTCATGATTTGTATGCTAGTGTACCTCTGGTATGTAAATGTCATGTTTCTGTGATGACGTGATTTAATCATGACCCTAACACTAATTTAGAAACTGCGAAAATATAAATGAGTCATTTTGGAGTCATCCACATCCACAATGACGAAAGCAGGAGAAATCATTTATACAAGGTCATGTGTCCTGATTATCCACTGCCCTTATATAAAGCTACTGGAATAGATTAATCCAGGTCTCTTTTCTAAAAAGCCTAAATCAAGCCTTTATTCTTCCAGTTTACAAATTATATTCTATTTAGTTGTGACCTCTGGCCAAACCTTAATCTTTGTAACCTCTGTAACTAAAAGCACCGTGTTTGCTTCTCTTCAGCACCTGTCAAGTGGGGGGAAAAAAAAACATATTTCAATTTGTTGCTTCCTTTAGGCCCTACACTTCTCTCTCGAGGTTGGCACCAAAACAGTAATTATCAGCGCTCCCAGAATAGCCTAGTGAGGCCTTTTGAAAACTGCTAATTACAACTTGATGAAGAGTGGGTTACCACAAGTTTACTATAAACCAGCCCTAGAGATTCTAAGGCTCCCATTTAAAAAAATGTAAAAAAAAAATTTCGGTGTGAAAGTTAAGGAGCTCCCTAAGCGCTTCAATTCAGCTAAACCTCGATGCATTATTTTTTCGTTCTCCATTTTGCCACTTGAATAAATTTAGGATTGTAGACTGCATATAAGTAGTTCTATTGTCATTTTAAAAGAAACCTATTACAATCTGTTTGAACTGCTTGTCCTTTCAACGCAATTAGTACAGTTTGACTAATCTCTTCCACACCAGTATACTATAATGATTTATCACCCCACTATAACCCAACCTTTTTGAGGTCCCACAAGGGTTTTTTCTTAGGGATGTCTAAGAAAGATTATTTTTTTGTTGCCACTATCTTCTCTAGCATGCTCATTAAGGAACAGAATCTCATTCCAGACTCTGTAAAGCTGCTTACAAGCAGTGCAAATATATTTGGGTGAGCATGAAAGAAGTTCACTTCAAATTCTCTCAGTATAAGTGCAGACTGCTTTCAGCCTGTGCTGCAGTGAATCGTGGTAAAATTAAATTACTCGCCAAAGCGATGCATAATTCAGCTTCATGCAGATGATGGAGATGTAGATAGAGAGGAATCGTCCGGTTGCCTACTAGAATGAATGCATTAGGTGGCCGACAGAACGACAACAAGCTTCATTAATTTTCTTTAATTAATCTGCTCTTACAACTTGATCAGTAAGAAAAGCAAGAACTTTCAATGTGAATAATTGAACCACATGATTGATTTGCCTTCACCAACTGTTTACCAAGTAAGATTATTTGTCATCTTTTCAAACCTTGAGATGATGTATTGTTTCATACCTGAACCGCTCACAATTTGGTCGTAATCTAATATAGTGGATTGAAAACGCAGTGCACAGTATAAATAACAATATCATGCAAGATCTGGAAATACATTTGTTTTAACAAGTCCCCGATGCCACTCCAACCTACTGACCCTTTATTTTTACACCTGCACTTCATAAATCTTGATAAATTCAGCTTTAAATCTTCAAGAAGCTGAAAAATGTCACCGAACTGTATTCTAATGTAGGAAAAATTGCAAGTGTGCTAGCAGGACTGAGTTCACCACATCACTATAACACTTTCCACTTAACAAACCTTTTGCTACTAACAAATACAAATGTTTTTGAACAGCATACAAATGCATTATTATTAATACACCATAAAAAAAACACAAAGAACTATAGGAAGAAGCAAGGTTAGAGCTGATTTTTTTCTAGCCCAGAGTGTAGATTCCTGCAGTCTATCAATAACATGTCAGGTTAAAAACCCAGACTGAAAAACTTAGAGATTCCATCATTTAATCTCTATTTAAGATGACAGTTTTCAGCCCACTTCGCTGACACATCCCTAACAGGCCATTAGCAGTGATTGAGAAGGAACTTGTGAAATGCAATCATAGGTGTAATGAATCTTAATGAGGTAGAATAACAAAAAAAAATAAATAAATAAAATGAGGAAGAAAGAGAAGAAACTAATGTAGACATAAGCATTGTCCAAGCAAACTACAAATTTCACAAAAGGACAGATGACCTATGAATAAAGTTAGTGTTCTTTATTGTTGTGTTGTTTAAAATTGTAGGAATTTCAAACCCAGCATGAACCTTATCGAGCAGTCCAATCTTCAAACACAAAATTAAAATCACAATCACTTCTGCCTATATGCCTATGTGCTGTTATTTCACACTAGATAAACGGGTTGAATCTAGAAATTGCAAGAATTTAACAGGATATGCAATGAAATATCGATTCAAATGTTTTCTTTTGTTGTATACTGTTGATCATTTCTGTAAATAGTGTATTGACTTATCAATCTTTATCATGTCTATCCTATCCATTATAGAACTAAAAAGACAGAAAAAACCCTTAATTAGTATTCTCTGTTAGGAACAGCACCAACTACAAAAAAGAAATCATTGTTTTTTCAGCCAAATTGTGTTGTGGCAAAGCTTTCTAGTAATCAATGTCATCCTGATTCCGAGACCAGCAGTGGAAAAATCTTTAAACCTCTTAACTCAGCATTAAGAATTGAGTTTAACTCTTATTATGTGAATCAGGGAGAGAAATCTAGAAACTCATGCAATTAAGTCCATGCCATGATGAGCTGCAATCACATATTAGCAGAATGTCTGTTTGCAGGCATGTGCAGAGTATCTGGTGATGTGTTTTCAAGTGATAGACGCTGTGCAGCTCGCCTTTGGGCAAAAGAGAGAAATATCAACATATATGCAGTGCATAACACGATCCTAAAACAAATGAAAATATTCAGGAGAAAGCTGCAAATCTGGGTTTTATACACAAAGGCAAGAGGTTAATTGGGGTGCTTGCCTGTTATTATGCCATTTTAATATACACACATATTTACACACACACACACACACACACACACACACACACACACACACACACACACACACACATATATATATATATATATATATATATATATATATATATATATATATATACATATATGAATTATTAGCCATGCAGAGCAGCTCTCTACCCCTCTTATTAAATTAAAATTACAGACCTACTCAGAGTGTGTGACTATGGCGTTTTATTTATAGCCTTGTCATTTCAGCAGGATCTGCTACTTGGTATTTGCCTCTTAAATATTGCAATCAGCAATCCATTCTGATAAGATGTGATGTGTCAAATCTTTCTTTCCCATTTCAGTACACCAGTGACCTTGAAACAATATAAAAAAGGAATTCTCCCAATCCACACAATATGTCAAAATATATCAATATTTCCAATTAGAATTGCACTTTTATACATTTTCGTCCCCACAAGGTAGCTCCGATTATCAATTACTTTCAAAAACTCGTTCCTTTAGTCATATTCTGTCTTGTAATAAAGTAAGACATAGAAATGCAGCTTTGCATTATTAAGAAACTTAAAGTTGTCCTAAAAAAGTTTTTATGGTAGGATACTAACAATTACATGCCGATTAGCCACACATTAAAACCAACCTTCTTACATTGTGCATTACCCCACTGTGCAGCCATATCATTTCTGACCCATCAAAGCATTGTCCACACAAGACCTCTGAAAGTGATGATGTGGTATTTGGAACCAAGACGTTAGCAACAGATCCTTTCAGTTCTGTATGTCTAAAGTGGGGTCTCCATTGGGATTGAGATCCGGGAAATTTGGGGGTAAATAAACGCCTTGAATTCTTTGTCATGGCCATTCCTGAGCAGGTTTAGTAGTGTGGCAGGGTACATTATCCAGCAGAAAGAGCTATGGTCTCCATACCATGCTATTAAGAGGTGTGCTTGTTTAAAAATGTTTAGGGATGCGGTACATGTAACATCAGTGTGAATGCCAGAACCAGAAACACTTTTTCAGCAGTACAATGCGGATGACCACACGGCTTGGCCTCTTCTGTCACCAATTCACAAATTCACCAATTCACTTCCTTAGATCATATTTATTTTAATCACTGTATATAGCCTACAATCTGGCCTTTGTCAAAGTTGCTCAACTCTGAGAACTGCTCAACTGTCACTGGTTTTAATGTTAATAACCAATCAGTGTAATATTTTATTTTAATTTAAATGAAATTAATATTTAATCGTTTTATCATGTTTAGATTATAAGAAACAGACAGCCTAGAAGTTGATTAAAAAAAAGCACAAAAATATAAACCTCACATTTGCGTTACAGCTGCCACTACTAGAAAATGAACAACACTTTCCGAACAGCCAGACTCTAGAATTGAAAAGTCTTGTGGTATAACTACACATAATGTCCACATACCTCTGGTTTAGCACAGTGAAACCATCATTATCACTCAAGCAGAGGTGCTCCACACAACCAATGAGGTCTATGATATCATTTTCTATGCACGTTAACAGAATTCCCATGACCTTGAAATTCTCACAAGCCTGTAGCTCACTACAGCATGGATTAAGCATGAAATTGAAATAGAAAGGCTGCCAGCTGAAATTAATTAGAAAATAAACAGTTCAATCAATATAGAAATTCAAATCCAGTTTAAGGTGCCAGAATGTCACGCTGTCTTATTCTCAGCCGTTTAAACCTGGATATCATTTGATAATGAGTGAAGCTTAAAGCATCTTTGTGTTGTATTTATAGGACTGTTCACATTTACCAGACAAATGGCACTCTGATTAGTGCTGTTATGATAATCTGACATACAGAACGCATCCTAACATTGAGATAAATGAACGGAAGTGTTATTTCATTTTATGTGAATTTTTTTTTTTTCTTTTGCAATCAGAAAAGCAGTGTTATGATATTATTTTAGTTATAATTTATTTTAGTAATAAATTAAGTTTTAGGCAGGGAAGGTGTAGCACACATGGTCATTTTGACCGCTGTGGAATGAAGCACAGGGGCTATGCTCAATATTTTCCACAAATGACTCCAACATTTGGTCTGGAAAAAAATTTGTGTTTAATCTGACTCCAAGATGAGTCATACATAAGGTGGTTCAAGGACAGACACCTGAATACATACTGTGATGAGAATAATGTAACGATACTTTAGTTTGTTCATTCCTAATAAATTGTATCAACAAATCAAGGGCATTCTACAGATGTGATATGGATGTCATTGAAATCTACAGTCTTAGATAGACAGAATACTTGAAAATGTTCTCATGTGAATACTTTATCAAGAACTACATTGCAGTCCTGTAAAAACAGATGCTGAAATATGACACATTAAAGGCTATAGACAAATGTCATCTCCGATAAATGGCATTTAGACATGAAACTTCATTCATGTCTCTGTTCAAACTCTGATTCCTCTGTTCAAAACTTTTCCCAAAAAAAAAAAAAAACAATACATGGGTAAAGCCAAAGCATCACCATGATTGACCCTTTTGATGTGATAATCATAAGAATATACTTATAAGAAACTGTTGATTTTGTATAATTCAGTACATTAAATAATAAATCAACTACAGGCTGAAGGTCTATAAATGATTTACAGTGTTAACCTACTTTGAATTAGCATTCGACCAGCTTCTCAGAGCAAAGTTGAGAGGAGTGGAAGCTAGATGTTGGCATATTGCTGCAGTGAGCTGTTCTCTCTATGGATCCACGTGCAGCAGAGTGCTATGAAGAGCTGCGTCATGCCTGTGTGTGTGTGTGTGTGTGTGTGTGTGTGTGTGTGCGTGCGTGCGTGCGTGTGTGTGTGAGCCGTGGGCCTTGAGCTCAATGCTCTCTAGAGGCCCAGCGTAGGCTTGCTGCACAGTCATCAGGCGCCTTCTGGAGAGGCATTTACATCTCTACCTCTAACCAGTGGAAAACAGAGCACAATCAACTCATGAACTGGACACCAGAGTTGGTTTAATTTTGGAATGAAGAATTGATCAGCTTTAAACGTTTGGTATGAATACTGTATTTGAGCAGCGATCAGCCAATATTAGTTTTAGTGCCTTAGTTTAGAACATGTGATCACAGGCAGTTTTTTTATTGTCTCAGATCAGAAGTCACTGCTATTTGGTTGTAAAACTATTAAGCTTCATAGTGAAGCAAAGCAAATAATTTAAACACCAATAAAGTGAGCCACCGCTATACTAATGGTGCGGAGCACATTTTACAGTATTGTTCACAAAGCTAAATGATCGTGACCGAATGATGACATTTTATTTCGCACTGGTTAACTAGTCATGCTCAATAGTCCTATAGTTTATAGATGCCCTATTCTATTTCCAGATGTTGTGTTTCCTGAGCTTTCTCCAATAAATATAATTTCTTTAAGAAAAACTTTAAGAAACCCCACTAAGTTTACAAGCTTAAGCATATGTAGTTCAGATGTGAGTCCAAATTCAATTTCCATGAGAAGCTTAACAGTTCACTGGAACAATCTGTCACCGTGCTGCAAACTCTGAAGCCATTACTAAAAACTGTGTGTGTGTGTGTGTGTGTGTGTGTGTGTGTGTGTGTGTGTGTGTGTGTGTGTGTGTGTGTGTGTGTGTGTGTGTGTACACCTTACTTTTCCATTCAACTCCTCGGGGACTAATTAAAATGCTGACTGAATACTGAATAAGCATAAATCTTCACACCCACACTCTCATAATACTCTTATGATTAGGTCATAATCATTATAAATCATAATCATTATAAGCGATTAGGTTTTAATCATTATAAGTACAGTATAGAGCATTTAAATATTTTGATGTTTTGTATCTTTGCATAAGATACCACATTGTAAATGACTAAAATATTGTTAGGATATATCCAGCCCACACTTGGATGATGAATCAACATTGGATGATTTTTCACGATAACCATTAGTACATTATAACATTCATTCTTGCCCTGTAAATTTTTTGAGTTTTCACTAGTTTCCTCCATGTGATTCCTTTGAAAATGATACAATAAACTAAAACCTTTATTTTAATTATTGTAAAGTATTGCAATACTGGTCTTAAGACCACAATTTACTAATCACATGCACAATTTTACACACCCAATATATTTTCTCAGTACTTACCAAGACTATATCATCTCCATGAAGAAATATTAAACGTAATGTTCTCGTAACAGTACAAAATGACAATGTCTGTCTCCACACATGGAGTTATAAAGCCTATACATTTCAAGTGACTGCTTCAAAATGCTTCATCTTCTTTTGCTCAGAATAATAGCAGCTGTACTTACAGTGTAATAATATAAAAAGGATTAAACTGAAGCTTCTTAAAGACTGGGCTATACTTATTGTGTATACATAATTGGACAAAATGTAGATGAGTTAATTAATTTTTTATCAAAAATTGTATAGTAGGTAAGGGAAATAATACAGCCAGCATATTTGAAATGGTTCGGCTATGTGTTGTGTTGATCTCGTCCTGGTCTTGCCCTACTCTTAAACTCGGTTTTGAATCTGGCTTTAATGGCTATGGTCGTGGTCTTGACATTGTCTTGGCCAAGTTGTCTTGAATCCAATAATGCTATGCCACACTAATGGAAAGTCTTATAGGATAAAGCTTCATATACAGTATTAAGCTACATATTATACCCTCACTGATGAATTTACTATCTATAAGAGCTCTGAATAAAACACTTGTAGATTGCTACGGTAAGAGAAACACAGCTGAGAAATTCGGCAGGGATGAAAAAACCTGAGATGGAACTCTGGCTGAAAATGATTAATGTATACTATAACATAATAAGTGCCTTGAAATAAAATTCAGTATGCAAATACTATGATGAACAGTCATTAAATTAGCACATATATATCTATATGTTTACAGCAGCACAAATGAAATGATTGCAGTAGCAAGAATACAGTAAATAAAATTACTGACTACTAAGAACATTAATGTAGAAAAAAATACATTGCTAAACAGACAGATATTTAGCATATATTAGAAAGCCTGATACATTTTGTGAATAAACGCAACCACCTTCTGTCTTAGAAAAAGGCCATTTGACTGACATGGCAGCAAGTCTGCTGTAGATCCAGAGCTTACACGACAAACACTAGGTGTGAGATGGCAATAAAAAAAACTAGGTGATATACACACATATTCTTTAACTCATTCACATTTAGGGGCAATTTAATGTAATCAATGCACTATGCTTTTCTGAGGGGGGGAATGGAATCTGAGAATCTAGAGGAGGAAATCTACATAGACATAAGGAAACTCCATATAAAAAGTCCATACAGATAGTAAAGAGTGCGCAGATTAGATTTTGTGAACCTGGAGCAGCGAGGCGTCAACTCTGCTCATTGTGCCATGGGACAAAAACCTCAAATATTAACTTTTATGTTTTTAGGGATATTTCAAAACGCGTGATACTCAAATTACAGCACTTAACGTTTAGCTGGGAAAAAATCTAGACACTTTGTAGAACGTGTTACATGTAGAACATGTTGCCCATCTTTGATATAATGAGATAATACTTTATGAATAATGTATGATCAAAAATACACCATGGACAATTCTTAGGACACATAAACTGTCTGTTTCAGCTCGTTTTCCCTTTCAGTCAGTTTCATAAGCTGCCATCAAGTTTTATAGTCCAATCATTTTAAATTAGGGAAAGCTGCTACTGTGGCTGCATTTTACTTTAACACATGGTTCTCTAGATGTGTCACACAGCATGTTCTTATAGGCAACAGCATATTTACAAAGACTTTTCTGTATAAGTGGAAATTTATTACCCAAGAAAATTGTCAATTATTGATTTAACTAATCTATTCTCATCAGGGTTATAGAGGACCTGAACGCTGGCCAAGGAGCACAAAACACAAGGAGAAAAAACTCAGCCTGGTTGGCATGCTAGTCCATTGCAGGGCACCATTAGCACACACCTCAGAGTAAAATACTGGCATGTGGTTGCGTGGAAAGAAACCGGAGGACCCAAAACGAAGCAACACAAACACTGGGAAAATATAAAACTCTACAAAGAACTCTGGACCATGTCCATTTAATAGAACGAAATATTTCTGGATATTATTTTCATGTTATATATTAAATAGAATCTTACAGTAACTATAACAAAAGAAAACATTTAAGAAATTTAAGTCAGGCATTTTTATGTCAAACTCTTTGCAAATGCAATCTGCAAATGCAGAATTTTAATAATAAAAATAATTTAAACAAAATAATTATATAAAAAAATCTATAATAAAATCTTAGTACATTTCATTTTCAGTCCATCCATATTAATAATGTTATCCCCACAATATCTAAATTGTTTACAGTTTTGTAATTTCAGTAATTATGTTGTCGTTAATACCACACGAATTACCGTATTTTCCGGACTATAAGCCGCTACTTTTTTCCCGCGTTTTGAACCCTGCGGCTTAAACAACGACTAACAGCGGCTAATTTATGAATTTTTCCTGGGTTTTTCCCGGTTTCACAAACTTCAAGCCAAAAAACTGAACCCCATAACATTAGACCAATTAAATTTCTGAACGTAAACGAAAAAACGCACCTCACCTGTGTTCTGAGCTGCACGGCATCGGGAGAAAAAACTTCAATCGGGTGATTTTTAAACGCATGACGATGCCAAAAGATAAACTCCCGAGAGAAATAGTTGTGAAAGGAAGGAGGAAGACAGTGAATAATGACTTTCTTGGTCGGCTACTGTTTAAATACAAGCCGTTGTAACGCGTTGAGTCTGGGTGAAGGGAGAGCTCGCTTCTGGCATGCTATTCCCAAAATACCGCTATGCTCCTAATAGAAGCGCAACATATTTCACCCGTTACACCGTGTAACGTGTCTTTCATTAAAGCCTGTGTAAAGTTCATTAGTGTAGACGGCTTATAGACAGGTGCGGCTTATTTATGTTAAAAATACAAATATTTGCAAAATTCAGTGGGTGCGGCTTATATATGGTATAGTAGTCCGGAAATCACGGTACTATAACCGCAAATTTGTTCCGATTTTGCTCTTTACTCACTGCATCAGCTATTCAGATTTGCAATATAAAACAGCCACAACTTTGTTTTGCGATCTTAAAAATAAATCTTCTTTAAAAGTCCTCCTCCTTCTGCCCTCCATTTTCTTATCTCATAAACTTTTCATTCCTCATCGCCATATCTCTCTTCTTTCTTTATCTGAGCCGAACATTTATCTCATTTCATGCTACCCTTCGACATTGTCCTTTCATCTTCAGTTACAAACACACACATTTTATCCATTAAGTAATGAGGTATTTCCTGTAGTCTGATGACAGATGTCTCAAATGAAGATGCGTCACAATTCCTTAAAAGCTCCCAACCCACATGAGAAGGACCTTCAACACTTTTACACGTTTTAGAAATGAGGTGAAGATGTGCAGTACACCTGAGAGGAGTAGGAATTACTCACACACAAAAGTGGGACATTCATCTTTGTTTTCTGCACTCAAAGGAGCTGTGAAATGGCTTCGAGATTTTCACCTCGTTCGCTCCAAAGTCACAGTGCAATAAAAATGCATCAAAGCCAGCTTTGGCAAAAAAAAACTGGTGCTTTGCATCTTAACTCTGTAAAGATGGCAATCTGTCGAGTCATCTGTGTATTCTCTGGGGGACAAGAGCAGGAAAGAAAATGACAGCGAGAAAGTTCCAGAACGATCCATCTATAAATCCGCTCTCTTAGATAACACACGAGATAACAACAGCAGGTGGATTTGCAGGTGCTAGGTCTCCTGAGTGGGAGGAATACTGAATCTCCAACTACTCAAAAGGTGCTAAAGTCAATTATTGAATGTCCCTATGTTTACAGTAATGCAGGTCAGTTGATATAGAGCTTATTTTTAGCAGTGCATTAATATTACTGAAGTTCACAATATGTGCAATTGACAAATGAACTGCACAAAAATTCTACTACACAAAAATTCTACTTAATAATGATCGTAATTTTCTTGTTAACAGAAAATATTCATGATTATTAATTATTAGTATGGAAATCAGTACTCTAAAACCTAGCTGATATGTTAATTTTACATCATACTTACTTGTTTTTAGATTCATACTATCTAGCCGATTTGTTTGATGTCATATGTGCTCAGGTAGGAAGTTTAGTATACATATAATGCATCCTTTTACTTGTCAAAAAAGAAGGGTTCATGAAGTTGTGCGAAAATTGTAATGGCATTTATAAGAAATATGCAAAAATTGTTCTTCTTTTGATGCCATTATAAAAAAATATATATTTCATTTTTAAATAAACACAAATAGTGCATTTGGTTGCACTAATTCATATAGATGGTGCTGTATTTTGCACATCAACACATTTCTAACAAATGACAAAACTACATATATATTGCATAGTTTTGAACTGCATTATGTAAGAGCAAAACGAAAGATTTAATCATTGTCATTCATCACTTAAAATAAAATCATTTTTTGTACAGTATTGCCCAACCCTACTTTAGTTACTTTAGAATACATTCTGTAAAATACCTTTGTTGTTGCTACTGCTATGTTTTATCTACACAGTAAAGCAGCTATTAGTATTGTTTGTAAATGTAATTGAGTGCCTTGTTAATCGCTATCAGCAGGTTAGAATAAAACACTCATTTAAGCAGTGCCTACGCAACCGGTTTTTTATTTGAAATCTGGCCAAGTACCAGTCCCTACTGATCTCTCAAATTCCTGACTACTGAAATACATCTCTGATAAAGAGGAGATGACAGATTCAGCAATATTGAATATTTTAGGTATAAGAAGTTTATTATATACCTATATATAATATTCAATCATATTTTCTAAAACAGTAGTTGACATGATGAAATTTCACTTCCTGGTAAAGTAAGAGTCCTCTAAATTCTTGTCACCTTGTCTTTTTGTAATCACTGACGTAACACGCTGAGTGGGAAATGCAAGAAATACATGGCAATCACCAACACCAAAATGCGCAATGTCGAAACATGTTCCCATTATTGCATGAATTAGAGGAATGGCTGGTCCAACAGGTGTAGGAAGCAGTTGTGCAGCACACCATGCAGCAGAGCGAATGGTGAACTCGCACCTGTTCAACTGTCCAAATTAATAACAAGGCTGGGAACAAAAGGCCTGCTGTGCATGCTTCTCGATTCAGCAAAGCAACACGGTATGTCCTCCAAGAAAAAAAAGTTGTTACACTGAATTAACTATCATAGTATACCGTAATTTTCAGACTATAAAGCGCACCCATATATAAGCCGCACCCACTGAATTTGACAAATATTTTTATTTTTAACATAAATAAGCCGCACCTGTCTACACTAATGAACTTTACACAGGCTTTAATGAAAGACACGTTACACACGGTGTAAGGGGTGAAATATGTTGCGCTTCCTTTAGGAGCATAGCGGTATTTTGGGAATAGCATGCCAGAAGCGAGCTCTCCCTTCACCCAGACTCAACGCGTTACAACGGCTTGTATCTAAACAGTAGCCGACAAAGAAAGTCATTGTTCACTGTCTTCCTCCTTTATTTTACAACTATTTTATCTTTTTTGGCAGAGTTTATCTTTCAGCATCGTCGTGCGTTTAAAAATCTCCATCGGTGAAGTTTTTCTTCCGATGCCGTGCAGCTCAGAACACAGGTGAAGTGCGTTTTTTTGTTTCCGTTCGAAAATTTCATTGGTCTAATGTTATGGGGTTCAGTTTTTTGGCTTGATGTTTGTGAAACCGGAAAAAACCCAGGAAAAATTCATAAATTAGCCGCTTCGTTGTTTAAGCCGCAGGGTTCAAAACGTGGGAAAAAAGTAGCGGCTTATAGTCCGAAAAATACGGTAATCTTAACCCTTTTCGTGTTAAATAAGAACTTGGCTCTGACAATGTTCATATGCACAATCTCTCTAATGCTTTATGGGTTCATATAAAATCAACAATCAACAAATAACCTCTAAGAGTGAGCTCCTGTATCACCAGTGACATGCTGGAATTCTCCCTGTTAAACGAAACCTGTGATTAAATGTTTATCTACGATGAGGCTTTTGTATATATGATGCTATTAATACAAGCAGATGGAGGAGGACTATAATGTGGTCATATTCACCAAGTTTTGACATGTCAGCAAATAAAAAAATGAAACAAAAATGGTACTTCGCATAAACATCGTCCATAAAAATTGTGTAACACACACATGGCTATTGACTAGCCTACTTAAACTATTGTCACTTGCCAGCTTTGGTGAGATAAAGCTGTCACTGATGTTTGCAGTGCAAAATTTGACCGAAAGCATCAAAGTAACTTCATTTTCATTAATTATTTTTAATATATTGTTCGCTAGATCAAGAACTCTACCCGCTCTAAATCAGAGATAAAGTAGTGTGATTAGATTGGGAAAAATCTAAATATTCCTTGTGACATTTTAATTTCCATAACGTACATGTGTCATTTTAACATTATCTTCCCATCCCTCACCCCATTTCTCAAAATTACCATATTTACATAAGCACACAAACCTTATTTAGCGAATTAAGTGTTTACGATAGCTGTCTCTGCATGCGACTATAAACCTATGTTAGTACGGTTGCAATTGTTTATGAAGCATTGTTTAAAAGTCTGGAAAACACAGCATTGAACACGCACATCCCAACCAATCAGAATCAAGAATCTCGAGGCTCCGTTGTTCTATTAAAGGCTCAAATCTGATTGGTCAGAAAATCATTGTGCTGGTTCCAAATATGTTTTTCTTTCTATAGTAACATCTTACATAAGGACTTGCATGATGACACTCAACAAAACAGATTTCATTTTAGGAGTCTCCAGTGCTCAATGCTTTGTCCAGTTCAAAAGTTTAATTTTCCCTATTTTCCTACATGAGAAAGTCATCAGGACAGACAGCAATGCGGTTTCACTGTAGCAGGAAGACCTGCATTTTTTTTCTTATTAACTGCATTTAACAATTGAATTGATAAACACTTGTTTCGATGACAGATTGTTGTGGTACAGTATAAGAGAAATAAAACACTCAGAGTTTGATGTTATGTAAAAAATAATATCCTTCTCTACTGTTGTGGTGACTGAGTAAGTCTTGGATTTAGTGCTGGACTACCCAGTAATTTAATTTTAATATAGAGAATGCAGACATTTCAAATAGTTACATTACTGAATTTAATCTTCTCTATACTAATACTACTGTAATGTGTATTGGTAATCAGAATGGAGGCTGCTGGTTCGAAACTGAGCTGCAAGGGAAAGATTGGATCACTACTATCAGATCAGACCCACTGATGCATATAACGGTGCAGGGTGCAAACTGTCAATCCTTTCCTGATCTAAAACATCTGTCTAAATCACTTTATCAAGTTTAAGATGACTTTTAGACCACTGCTATTTATATCTAAAATTAATTGAACTGGTTTAGCCAAAAATAAATGGGGTTGATGGACAACAATTTTTTTCCTATTTTTTTAACTGATTTATATTTGTGGCTAAACATTAAGTAGAATTAAAAAAAAAAAACGAAGCTATGAAATTGTATTAGTGGCACAGGATACGCAGTGGGTATGATGGTGGTAATAAGGTGAGAGGGTCCCTGCGCGTAGGTGACGAAGCCGGAGAGCATCAGAATACCAGTAAAATGGTATAAAGTTCACTTCAGGTTCTTACCGCTTGCGTTTTTGCCACAGATGAGGTGCTGGTAGGGCTGCAGCAGACCCCACAGCTCTGAGTCGTTGTTGATCGCTTGTTCCAGGGACTCGACAGTGAGCTTGGGAACGCCGTTCTCCTTCTCCACGAGCGCGCTCCTCTGTACGCGACCGAACACCTCGCGGAACAGGGTCTCCATGCAAGCACTCAGGTAGATAGCGGCGTGCTCGTGAATCCTCAGAGCCACGCGGCTGTCCACCATCCATCGGAAGAACTTGCCCACGGAGAAGACGAGACCGCAGCGCGCCGACTTGCCGCGGCTAAAGCGGTCGCCGGTGCTCATGTTGTAGAGCGAGAGCGCGCCGAGCGCCGCAGCCACGCAGTTGGCGGAGATGGTCCACGACAGCACCACCTTGATGGCGCTCTGGACCTCGCGCTTGGTGCACTTGGCGTAGCGCAGGCTCAGGCGCTGCGCCTCGCGGGCGATCCGGACCAGCGCGCGGCTCAGCAGCGCCGACAGCTTGGCCACGATGTCGCGGGGCACGCCGGCCGAGCGCACCGCCTCGTCGTCCTTCCGCAGCGCGCCCTCCACCTCGGCCACGCTCCACGGCACCTCTTCGAGCTCGGGCAGCTTGGCACACTGGCCCGAGCACTCGAGGATCTCCGTGTCTTCCGCCAGCACGGTGTTCACCGTGTCCAGACTGTTGTGTCTGCTGTGCATGGATTCGGTCAGATGCCAGCAGTTTCCCCCATGCGGGAACGACGGGTGCGTGTCGGAGCAGCAAAGCGACACGCTGGACGACCTAAACGAGTCCGCCGCTCCACCATAACCGGAATCGAGCGTCAAATCCTCCAGCGTCCTCGCGGCTGCCTTACCCTTGCCTGCCATGGCTGCACCTCATAATTGTGGGCTGTGCCTTGCGTTTTAACGGGAAGGAACAAGGCGGAAAGAATGTGGTTACATTAAAGCGCACGGAGGAAAAACAAAGTCTAAGATGAAAAGTCTAATAATAAAAACAAATTTGAAGAAGAAATCGTTTGGTGAGATGCGCACAGGTGCAGCTCCTCTCACTCCTTCAACACTCAACAGGCGGATCTTCCTCCAGAGTCTCAGCGCCTCTCCAACTTAGTGCGCGCAGTGTGAGAGCTCGATCACTGATACCTTCTCCAGCCACTGCAGAACCACTCGATGGGCGGGGATATGCAAATAATCCATGAAAATGTCCAATAAACACCCTGGGATTTTGGTTGAGTGACAGCCAGAGGCTGGACTTAACCCAAGATTCCTATCACTGCGTTTAGCCGCTAAGGTGTTGATGACGAACAAAAGGAATTAAATGCAAGGGAAAAAAAAAAAAAAAAGCAAAGGACGAATGAAAGTGAATCGTCCTAATCCATTTCGGATGTTGAAATAGACTAATGAGGCGGGAGAAGGTAATAGTCTTTAAGCAACATGTTCCAGGCAGAAGTCACGATGATGGGGGCTGAGATGCCTTCTGACACTTACTGCGGTATAACAGCTGATCTGTTCTGCATCATTTTCACTCCTCATGGCTCATCATCTATCAAACTGCCTGCAGAGGCTGTTTAGGATAAAGATGCTGGGGAAAAAAAAGATAAGATAAGAACACACAGACTGCGTCTTTCACAGACACAATGTAAAACACCATTCTCACCATAGCTGTGTAGTCAAGGTCATTGCATACATGTAACTATCAGCATGCTACCAACTGCTTGTAAAATCAATGTAAGCACAAAAAAAAAGCAAACAGAATCTCATCCCCAAACATGAGTCAAGTCAAGTTTATTTCTATAGCGCTTTTCTCAACAGACATTGTCTCAAAGCAGCTTTACAGAAATCCACAGTTAGGCGAATGTGGCAAGGAAAAACTCCCTTAGATGTTATGAGGAAGAAACCTTGAGAGGAACCAGACTCAAAAGGGGAACCCATCCTCATTTGGGTGACATCAAGAGTGTGATTATAGTCTTTAAGCAATACAGAACACTGGAGAGTGAGAACTAACATGAGCACTGGAATGTAAGATTATCACTAATGATCTTCCTACAGTCTTCTACAGTCATTGTGGTTATAAAACTAGGAGCTACTGAGCAACTCATATAATAGCTCAACATTTGCGATTATCACAGATCCAACACCAGCTTTTCAATGCCAAAGCCTTTAAACACTCCAGGAGGTCCAGTGTCAGAACTCCACACATGAAGTGGAATCCAATGGGGTGGGGTACATCTCTAGATGGTTCGGGATGTTTGCGAATTCGGCATCTACTTCTTCAAAGGTCATCATCTTCATCTTCATTATCACAACATTAAATATCACAATTTAGTAAGAACAATCATAATAATCCCAATAAAATAACCAGAAAAATCAAAAGAAGTGGCCTATAGTGTATATAATATGTATAATATTTTCAAATTATATAAAATATAAAGTGCAAAATATTATAATAGCTTTCAGTTTGACAGTGAAGGAATTCAGCATAATACAGATGTTCATTTATTTATTCAAGGACAGATGGGATCAGATTTGCCTAAAGTCACTGTTGACTTCTTTAGCGAGACCTTCAGCCCTCAACTGCTCAGCTGTGTCCTGTGTGCTTGGATAACATCAGCCAAATAAATTATTGTAAATGTCAATTTAATTTGATTTATTTTCTTTAAACCAAAATGATTATTATTGTTATTGGTTTTATTGTTGTTGTTGTCATCATTGTTATATATATTTTTTTAACATTTCCAATTAAATACCTTGCTTTTTATAAATGTGAAAAATGTCAAAGAGACAGACAATAATCGTGTGTGTTATTACGCGGTAGATAAGAGCATACCCTCATCGCTGTTGCTGCTTAATCATCCTCACAGCATCTTATTAGTCATTGGTTATTAATTATTCCCTAGCCAGGTGTGCATTATTCTCATATATATATATAAAAAAAAGAGTTTCTGTCAGAATCTTAACCGCATAAGTACAAACAAACTCATGCTACATACTAATAGTATAAAACCAGCTCAAGTGATTTATTTAATCAATAAATGTTGTGACACCCCACAGAGCATCAGGGGAAGGCTGTTTGGTATACAGTAATCAAGTAATTCAAGATTTGCATGATTAATATAATACAATTTGTGATTGTGTCATTAATGGCAAGGTCCAATTTCATTTTCAAGACCTAATCAAGTGGCAGCCGTGGACTGCGGATTGGAGTCTTAATTAAGTTCATTAAGCTTCCAATTTGCCAAATGGATACAGTGTCTTCCTGTTTACCCTGCGAGGGTGTTTTCAGGCAGTAATAATGGTAAATGAGTGATCATGCAGAAATGCACATAAACATAAAACTGTAATGGTGTCATGGTGCAGCAGCTGCAATTTTATTCGAATGAAATTTATAGGAACACAGCAGTAAACAGGTGGTGTGGTGCCTCAGCAGGTAGTGTTGATTTCTTACAGCTTTGGGATTTGTACTTCAATTCTGATCTTAGGTCACTGTTTTTGTAGTGCTTTTCGTATTTTTTCACATGGCCGTCTGGTGTTCTTGCAGGTCCTCCGGTTTTTTTTTTCAAACTCCCCAAGTTATGCTTGGTATTGGCTACACTAAAGTGCCCTAAGCAGGAATGAGTGTGTGGATGTGTGATAATGGTGCCCTATAGACTTGTGTATCATCCAGGGCTTTCTGGGATAAGCTCCAGGTTCCACTGTGCCCCTGACCAGAACAAAGCAGTTACTAATGATGAATAAATGAATGTTTTAAAGATGAATAAAGAAGGACATTATGTATATCATCGTTGCAAGTTACATTCAAATTCATTCTTCTGAATTCCTTTTTAATAGATTAAAAAAAAAAATGCACATTCAATTATCCCTAGAGAATTCTGACCCCCCACAAACCTGCACTGTGCCTCAAGTCTAATCGATGTTGGCAATGTGGAAGCTCTCACAGTAGTCTGGGTTGCAATTACAATGTACTGGAAATTACAGGTTTAAGGGATTTGGTAGTCATTTTCCAAAGACCAATGTAGCCGAAAAACAGAGAAAAAGCATTCTGACCATCTTCTGTTGTCTAGTTTTCATGTGCATGCATATTTTTTTATGTTTGTTATAGGCTAAAGAAATCTCTCATACTATCCTGTCTCAGTGGTATATAGGATTGGATTGTGGGTTTGTATATTCATGGCATGAGTCATGACTCATTTATGAGTTTGTAAGTAACATGACAGAAATGCGGTTTTAAAGGTGCCAGTTCATCCAAAGCCATTAGAATGAGTCACATTCTGTCAGGCGGAAGAACGTGCCAGAAACCGAAGTGCAGTAAACAAAGTTTTAATGAATAATCACAGGGCAAAAGCAGAAAATCCCTGACACATTCGTTGTTGAATTTTAAAGAATTCCGTTGCTTTGTTTGGATTCAATGTCATTTCAATGTCACATGGATCAGATTAATGTCTAGAAGTATAAGCTAATAGTCTTAAATGAGAAACAGAATGTAAGCAGAATCCCTCTCAGTGCTGCGTATTAGTCTATTTGGTTTCACATTGATTGGAACTGTAATACTTTTCTTAGTTTAATTATAAAAATGTATACTTTATATATATATATTGGGCAAAAACTCACAAGAAGTGGCAAGACAGCTGAAAAAAGTCAATTAATTAGCAAGTGCAACTACAAATGTCTTTGATTTGATTAAAATGCTACATAGTTGGCAGCTGGAATAGTTTAACCAAGTGTTTAATAGCACCATGCATGTTGCTCTGCACTTTATACAGTAGGAAGTGTCAATATGTAAAAGGGTAATTTTACCATGGTGACATTTTTAAATACTGAGTTTTATACAGCAGAAATACATACATTCATTTTTCTAATGTTTAAAAAAGATATTCTACAATTTTTACATACATGAACACAAAATAAAATACAGTCTGATTGTACACTTTTATACATGGCTTTTTCAGTACACCATCACAAACCAATTACTAAATATCACTATGCTCTTCATGACATTTACTTGTTCGGATGCTGGAGTGTTTATTTAATAAGAACCACATTTATCAACACATTTTCTCAGTTATTGAACTTGCGAATTATCTTTATCCCCACGCTTTTTGACATGGCTGTGATTGACCACTTCATACTGGCTTTTAGACCACAATTTGCTCTTCACATAGAGATGCAGTTTTTAACATCGTTAGCTGGCGTGATGAGCTACAGCTTTAGTAGTCGGATAACTTTTTGAAGTCAGATGCACTTTGCATAAGGAAGCGCATATGTCCAGCTGAGAGTAGCATTGCATGGGTCAGAGTTCTTGCCGTGGTACAAAATGCCTTGCCTTATGAATATTCTTAGGATGCCACTAGCCATCTCTTTTTTCACAGCACCTGCACATAAAATCTCATGAAATATCATCTCATTACATTTGTAATTCAATTTCATTAAAATCATAAATTGATGAAAGCACCAGGACACCCCATAGAAATCACCCTTACCTATTAGCTGTTTCAGTTAGTAGCATGTATATATATATATTTATATTTCTAATTGTATAGCCAATTGCTCGAGTTGATTGCAACTGCTCATTAGCAAGCAGCACAGTGGCTACACTGCATAAATATTTCAGTTGTGCGCTCAATTGCCTACTATTTAATTTGTGATTTGTTGAGTACATGTATTGTCTGCAGAGAGTAGTAGCTAGCTGGGATACAGACATCCTGCCTTTTTGTTGAGTTACTGCTGCATGATCTTCTGGTTGCTTTGGAAACATCACAGTGTCTTATAGAATGTAGTTATGTTTGTGACAGAGTTACTTTTATTCTTCTAGCAAAACACAAAGCATCATTATGCAAATACAGTGGCACACCTAGACTTACTAATTAACATTTCGGTCATTATGACCTATTAAAAAGATTTTACAGGAATTGCATAATGATGCGATGAGAATGAATGTCTGAATGAGCAGTAATGGGGATTTTCTGTAAATGAACACAAAATACACATCAAAACAAATAGATAGGGTATGTTAATTTCAGAATTAAATACCAAACAGACAAGTCAAACACGAGCACACACACACACACACACACACACACACCACACACACACACACACACACACACACACACACACACACACACGCACACACGCGCACACTAAAACACACCTTGTGCTACCAAAATAGCTCTGACCTGTCGATTACCTCTGGTATTCTGTGGTATCTGGCACAAAAGCAAGAACAGCAGATCAGTTAAGTGTGAAAAGTTACAGGTTGGAGCCTCCTTGGATTGGATTTGTTTGTCCAGCACATCCCACAGATTCTCAATCAGGTTGAGATCTGGAAAAGATCTTAGACAACACTTCCTCAAACCATTCCTGATCAATTTGTTTATTTGATCATTTCTTTTGAAAAAAGACACTGCAATTAGGAAATAATGTTACCATAAAGGAAAACACTTGTCAAAGTAACACCCACATGAAAGCCTGGACCCAATGCTTCCCAGCAGAACATCACCTAAACCATCAAAATGCATCTGCCAGCTTGCCCTCTTTTTAAATGTTTACATTGAAGGCAAAGTAGTTAAGACACAAAGTTGTTGCAATTTCCGTAACCCTCACCTTACATTAAGAGTATTCTCGGATTGTGTCTCATTGCAGATGATGAAAGTGTCTGAAATTACTGATGAAATATAAATGCTTGATAATATTGAGCATTATCTCAACATTGCATGCTGTCAAAAAGATTCATAAAAATCATAACAAACCTACACAGCTATATAAATATTTAGGTTTATATTATTATTTATATTATTATTATTATTTAGCCAATGTACTTATATATAAAATAGATTTTTAACAAGGTGCTTTTTACTTGTCACATTTACATTACATCACTGTGAAATACTTCTTCGCATATTCAAGCGATGCAAGGAAGCTGGGGTCAGAGCGACGGGGTCAGCCATGACCCAGCGCCCCTGGAGCACAGGGAGTTAAGGACCTTGCTCAAGGTCCCAAGAGCATCGGATTAGCAATTCTGGGGCTTGACCCACTGAAACTTCTGATCAGGAACTCAGAGCATTAACCAGTTGACCTGCCACTTTCACTATAGGGGTTGTAAGTTATGATTTATCCAGTTTTCAGGTTTTAACACAAGCCTGCACTAATCATGTACTAATCTAGTCCTGTTTTATGTCTGGGCTGAAGAAGGCTCAAGTATAGAGAGCATTTATGTTAAAGTAGAAATTAAATTTAGACGTAATGAGCTTGTAATATACGTTTGCTTCCCACATGTGGCCAACAGCGGTAATGCAGGCGAGTGTGTATGCCAATTCCAACACGCCTCGAAAATAAGGCCCATTGTTATGTGGGAAATAATTTGTTTATTTATTGGAACCTGAGGGTTTTATTCGATTCAGAACTTCACACCCATAAAACCTTGGTAAATATTATTATTATTATTATTATTATTATTATTATTATTATTATTATTATTATTATTGATGGTAGTAGCAGTAGATAGATAGATAGATAGATAGATAGATAGATAGATAGATAGATAGATAGAACTTTATTGTCATTGCATAGTACAGATACACAGCAACGAAATGCAGTTTGGCATCTACCAGAAATGCAAAAATTAGCAATTGTGCAAATACTGAGATAAATATGTAGCATATTTACAGCATGTAATATATATGTATATATGTAAGCATATGTACAGTGAATAAATATAAAGGCTATAGCAGTGCAGAGATGTGTGGACACCATAGTAGAATAGAATAGCCTTTATTTGTCACATATACATTACAGTGAAATTTGTTCTTCGCATATCCCAGCTTGCTTAGAAGCTGGGGTCAGAGCGCAGGGTCGGCCATGATACAGCGCCCCTGGAGCATAGAGGGTTAAGGGCCTTGCTCAAGGGCCCAAGAGTGGAAGCTTGGCGATACCGGGGCTTGAACCCCCGACCTTCCGATCGGTAACCCAGCGCCTTAACTGCTGGAGCTACCACTAGTAGTAGTAGTATTTATTTATTTATTAACTTACTTTTTCCCTTTTTTTAACAAGAACAGACGTCTGATTCCAAACAGCAATATTATTAGACTTAATACATTTGACAGTAGTTAATTGTCTAATTTAGGGTTTGCACTTTTTTTTTTTTATAACATATTAAATAAGCCGACCCAGACCCATAGCCTGAGTCAGACTCAGTGCTGTGAATGGTTCACTCGTCCATTCACATGCTGTAAATAAAATGTGATACATTAAAGGTACTGTATATGTATGGGCTACTCCAATAGTAAGCATTCTTGGATTGTGTCTCATTGCAAATGATGAAAGGGTGTGAAAGTACAAAAAATATATAAATGCTTCCTATTAATGAACACTCATTTACATCTCATTGCTCTCATGCTGATAACAAACCGTACCAAAAACCAATAAAAAATCATTCTTAAATTTATATTCTTATTATTATTAATAATAAAAAAATAATAATAATTTGTGTCACTACAAGGATACATAATCCTTATGTCTTCTTCACCCAGCTACTCTCCTTCTCTCACTCTCGCTCTCTCTCTCTCTCTCTTTCTCTCTCTCGCTTGATTTGTTGAGTTAAACATGCCCCTGAGGTACCAGTGACCAGTGATTCTGTCTCTTTCCTCATTTTAGATCTGCCTGATTTATCCCAATAGTTTAACTCTGGATTGAGTTCTCTCCATTTGAAGACCACTTTGTACAGCTGGTGATGGTTTCACACGAAAAGCCTAAAGATCCATGACGTTACTGAGCAACTCAAAACTTGAAGATGGATTTGCACTGTAATTAATATAAACAGTCTACCACAAGGTGTGTAGACCAAAAGGTGCACACAACCACAACAAGATCCAGAATTGAATGGGCAGTGTAATGAATTTACAAGGCTAGCTTGGTGTCTCACTTGGATAGTTGTCTCCATGTAACTATTGGATGCCAATTCCCTCACAATGTGCCTGAGCTCTTACTTGTATGCCAGTAAAAAAGGTAGCCTACTTGTCCCTGGAGAAGCGAGTAAATACATGCAAATAACGCCAATTCCAACCGTGTCCAAAACACTCATCTATTCATTATTAATGTTTAATAAACTTAATAAAGACTATTATTACCAGTCGACTGCAGCTCATTTGAAGCAAGAAAAGAAAGCCTGGCAATGAAACTAAATGAGATGAGGCAGGGTTGTAAACATTAGAGGAGCAACTCGAGATGAAAACGATGTCAATAACTTAAACCTTAAAAATAAAACAAGGAGTAAAACATTCACTTAATGTGAACCTGCTTAACTTCTCCAGGGAAACACGGCTAAAAATAATGTTCAGATGACAAATAAGTTGGGAAACGTCGCTGAAAAGAAGTACGATATTTACAGTATATTTAGAAATTAGCATAGAGCCAGTTGATGCCTCATGGTCTTGTTTAGCGAGAAGAAACTGGAGCCTTGACTCATTTACATTTATGGCATTTGGCAGACGCCCTTATTTATAGTGACCTACAATCTTATTTATACAACTTTGTAGGTGAGGGTTAGGGGCCTTTCTGAAGGGTTCAAAAGAAGCAGCTCGGTGGGTGGTGCTAAGATTTAAACTTAATACTTTCCAGTCGTGTTTTAGCACGACATAATAATATTATTATACTCTGTGATGAAACTGACGCGTAAACGTAAACGCGTAACGCGCAACTCGTCGTTTAGAGCGCAGAGAACGCGCACGTCGCTCCAGCGCATGCGCAGCACGGCGCGTCCTTCTTCGTTCATGCCTGATGGCATGTGCTCATCCGGGGACATTGGCTACAGCCTATCAACGTCGAGAGAGCTCGCGCAACCGTTTACGTCGCGGTTGTTAAAAGAGCGTTAAAACGCGTATATTAATCAATTGTAATATGTGAAATAAGTTGTAATAATCATACTCGTTATATGAGTTGTTTCAGGGGCGGGTTAATAATTAAAGTGGGAAAAATACAACAGATTATGACAATCACACTAGAAGAACGTGACTTTGGGATTAGTGACGTCAGGGAGCGGAGTAGCCAATCAGAAGCCGTGTGGTCCACGTGCGCGTTAGTCTGGGTGGAGCGAGGGAGTTACGTGGGCAAAAAGTGCGCTCGAGCGTCAACGTAGGAGAGACAAATACAACGTTTTACAGCTGGATGGAGTAAATAGGAATACACGCCGAGATTGATTCGGAATATCTTTATCTTTATTTTTCCGTGCCTCACTGGACACCGACTTCAGCCGCTTAGGGCGTCGGAACTGAGTCTTCTGCGACTATTACTATTTACGTAACCGTTACCGTTTCGGAGAGCGTGCTGGCGTAGAAAGGGAGAGAGTGTGAGGATTTGATTTTAATCAACTAAACACACACAATTCATTATTTTGTCCAAAAGCAGCTACCGGTAACAGAACTGATCGTCTGTTACCTTATTTTATTATCTTATTTGTATGATTTAGAAATAAAAAAAAAAAAACAAGTTATACAACAGGGGAGTACAGCGCACAGCTCGGTCCTAAAGCCTGCCGTGTATACAGCTGCGCGCCTGTTCTACGCACTCTCGTATCCAAATGGTTCAGCTGAGGCCAGTGTCTAAAAGCTTTGACATAATGGCGAGTGTTTTGTTAGAGCAAGGATAATTTAATTTTTCAACAATTTACACTTTTTTTTAAGTTTAGGGCGATTTGCATACACCATAATTAAACCATTCATTTTTTGGACTGCACAGACTGCTTCAGATAGTTTTGTGAGAAGTTTTGACACCTCGAATATTAACATTTAAAGAGATTGTCCGGTGAAGTAATGGTCGTAAATACAATCCACTGGTTCAGGAAGGGCTTGCGGCTCCACGACAATCCTTCCCTCCAAGAATCCATCCGGGGAGCGGACAGTGTGCGCTGTGTGTACATCCTCGACCCCTGGTTTGCTGGATCGTCTAACGTCGGAATCAACAGGTGGAGGTATGGGAGCTGTGTGTACACTCTAACTGCGTCACTATGGGTCATTAGAGACCACTGTAGGTCACTCTAGGTCAGGGGTCACCAGCCTTTTTGAAACTGAGAGCTACTTCTTGGAGCTACGACCTATACTAACCCTATAGGTTAGTATAGGTCACTACTAGTCACTATAAGCTACTGTAGGCCCCTATAGGTTAGTATAGGTCACTACTTGTCACTATAGGCCACTATAAGCTACTGTAGGCCCCTATAGGTTAGTATAGGTCACTACTAGTCACTATAAGCTACTGTAGGCCCCTATAGGTTAGTATAGGTCACTACTTGTCACTATAGGCCACTATAAGCTACTGTAGGCCCCTATAGGTTAGTATAGGTCACTACTAGTCACTATAAGCTACTGTAGGCCCCTATAGGTTAGTATAGGTCACTACTAGTCACTATAAGCTACTGTAGGCCCCTATAGGTTAGTATAGGTCACTACTTGTCACTATAGGCCACTATAAGCTACTGTAGGCCCCTATAGGTTAGTATAGGTCACTACTTGTCACTATAGGCCACTATAAGCTACTGTAGGCCCCTATAGGTTAGTATAGGTCACTACTAGTCCTTATAAGCTAATGTGGGCCCCTATAGGTTAGTATAGGTCACTACTAGTCACTATAGATAACTATAAACTACTGTAGGCCCCTATAGGTTAGTATAGGTCACTATAAGTCTTCATAGGTCACTATAGATCACTATGGGTCACTTGAGGGTCACTGTAGGTTACTTACTGATTTGGATATTTACTGAATCATCATAGATGAGTTGCATTTCAAAATGTGTTACATAAACTACTATAAAGTTTTATAATAATGTAAAAATATAAATTATACCTTGGTTTTTAAAGAATGAGTTTGTCTTTGGTCCACCAGAGTGATAACATTTGAAGTATAGAGCAAAAAGTGACCACCTGTAAACAGATTGAATAAATCAGTTTTATTTATTATATATAAAACAGGAAAATATTTTATAGCAAAGAAGTCTGTGAAGAAGACTTACAATGATCAATAATTGGTTCTTGGAAACAGTGGTAAATAGTGATTGGAGGTTGGGAAACAATAGAGATAAGTAATAGTAATATGTTATTAGTTGTAGAAGACATTATAATGATGAATAGATAGATAGATAGATAGATAGATAGATAGATAGATAGATAGATAGATAGATAGATAGATAAATAAATCACTTTATTTTCCCAGAAATAAAATCTATTGTTATTACTTATTGGTCAGTGGCAAACAATGTTGCACAGAGATCTCAGTATTTGGTTGTTGGGAATAATGACCAGCCCAATTGCAACTCAGTTTTGGTATTGCACAAATGGTGGTTAGTTAACAGTGTGTGTTTACTCAACTCATATCAGCTCCACTATGAGGTAGAGAGTTATATATCGACTGCAGTAATCCGTTCAGAAAGTCATTACATTTGCTACTTGGAAAAATAATGATACAAAAGTATAGCAGCAAAGTCAATGACATGAAAATATTGATCATTTGACTGCATGCAGGCATTGCAATAAATGTATTGCTTATACTTATTTATTCACCTGTCACAAAAAAGCCACATTGAATGGTTTTATTGTTTTAATTTATAACCATATTGTTTGTTATTAATTTTACTGCAACAAAACCAACACCCGGTCTGGGTCCTTGGAATCGTTTAGGACAAATTTCACTAGAAATGTCCAATGTACTGATTCAGACAATCATGATAGGAGCCACATAAGGACAACATCACTGATCATTTTACTGTTTTTTTTTTAAATAAATCACCTGGTCTGGGTTTTTAAAACGTGCTTTTCCAGAAGCTTCCAGAGAGTTTGTTTGGTCATGTGTGAGTATGGGTGTGGCTGATGAATCTTGTTATGTATCTTGGTTATATAACATCATGATCTGTTGTATCGTCACCTTGTGTATCTATTGTACAACCTGTAGAAGTGGGTCAGTGTGACATGAAGGGGCAATAGTAATGGAAGTGACTGATTCCCCCAGTGACCTACTTACTGTTCAGCATTCACTGATCAGTCTGATCTCACTGTACAAAACTGGGATTTTTTCTTTAACAGTAAGGAGAAATACTTTATGCTCTCCTTTTCTACAAACTTTCTAATTCCTAAGAATTGTACTAATGATTTTTTTTTATTATATCAAATATTTAATGAACGGGCCAAAAGTATAATCAAAACTAATGCCATGTACATGAACAGTTTTATTTACTGTTGATGAAAACTCTTAAGGACTGTAGACACACGATCTGTACTTTGAATTTTTATTTTATTTTTTTTACACGTATTTATGTGCATTCTACATGTGGTGATTAATGTCTTTCTAATATCCTGAATGTGTTAGTGATCTCTTCTTAATCATAGTGTATAAGCTTTAAATGAGCAGTGTGTATACGGCTTTCAAACCACTGTAACTACCACAAGATTTGACATG